>JAEBUT010000010.1:957530-1128362 GCA_020011035.1 Amanita subjunquillea | reverse complement strand
TGAGGACGTCCGCCACTGGCTAATTTGACATCATAGTTCAGTAGGACATGAGCAAGCATCGTCTTCAATTCGTTGGCCGCGAAGAATCGGCCAGGGCTACAGAAGTGGCGGCAGTCAACCATTGTCTAAAACACGAGTTTTAAAACTGTTACCATGCGTGACGGCCTTGACCGAATACGATGTAGTCCAGTTCAATGGAAACAAATTTATGCTTGGTATTCTCTCCCTCCTTTTCACGCATCTTCTCGAAGCGGAAGCCGTCAAAGGTAGGGTAAATGTCCTGCATTGATTCATTAGTGCTTTAAAGGGTACAATTGAATGGAGAACATTTACCGGGTCAGTGTTCATGCATATGGCGGGGACGGATATGGTATTACCAGCGGGTATCGTCGTGCCATCCGAGAAAGTAAAGTCCTTCATTACTTTACGTGTTACTGCAACTGAAGAGGAAATTAGTTTGCAGGGCAGATTTAAAAACCAGAAAACCGCGTATGGACGGCCAAGGACGCTAACCGCATTGATTCCTTAATAAAGCTGTCGAGCTTGTTCATCTTTCCAATGGAAGCCTTGGACCAGCCTTCCCGTTGGACAATTCCTTCAATTTCTTCACGCAAGGGCTGCACATATTCCGGATATGCTACCAGGTCGAACAGTCCATTTGTAAGCGTCTATATAGAAGAGGCAAGTAAGTACAGTTCATAAAGTTAGCGACGGGAACATGCGCACCATGCTTGTCGTATGAACAGCAGCAAAATTGATTACTAGCAGGCGGGATGTTATGTCCTTCAAACTTTGCTGTTTTCCTTTTGAGACGTCAATCATCCAGGTAAGCATGTCGTTCTGTAACAAAGTGAATATTGGTCTCAGACACAATCAACGGAATACCAACAGGTCTGTCGGGCCAGTCCTTCCCGTAAATTTCCTCCTGTTCCAAACGTTTCGCTACAAAGGGTCCCATGTGCTTCATCCCGTCTTGAATAGTTTTCGCTACTTCTGTGAATCGTGAGGCAATGCTAGATAGATATCAACAACCATTGACTACACCCACAGGTAGGAGTATGCATGGTTTCAAGAAGGGAGGAAAGTTGTTGATAATTCTACTCGCTTCCACAATATCAAGGGTAACCTTCTTGCTAAGGTTCAGATATTCTGGATTACGGCCTATAAACCATGTGAATGAGAATTTGGGATGTTGCAAATGAAGTAAACCCACAAAGGGGTAGGCCGACTAGCATCCTGTTACCCGCCCTACAAACAATTTCCAATATAGTTGCGTAAGTCCCGACCTTGACCCATTCTGAAGACAGTCAGACCGAATGATTTGAAAGATTAGATGATGTATTTACCATCATCCTTGATAGGAATGTGGTCGTCGAAAGCTGCAAGTATCTCTTCTCGGACGTCATCGTACCTGGCCCCAATATTCCGTGTAAGCGGATTTCTTACGGCTTCAATGTGTATCGGATTGTCGAACATGGTCGGACCGAAGCTCACGTCGAGGTGCAGGTCCTACATATATGCAATCAGACATGAATATGAACCGAGGAAATGGATAGTTACGTCTTTTACAGCTTCGTTGAATGAAAGATACTTGTCAGAGGCATGACGAATATCATGAATCTTGTCAGGGCCAGAAACGACAATCATCCACTGTCTCATCATTGATACTTTAAAGATAGATCCACGATACTTAGTGGTGGAAAAGTTCGGTTCGGTTCGGTTCTTTGAGGTATTTGGGAGAACCTAGAACCGAACTTTAGGTTCAGAGGAGGGGAATGCTCGAACTCGAACCTGAACCTCTAGGTTCAGGTTCAAGAACGTTCGGTTCAGGTTCAAGGAGGTTCAAACCGGGAACCGAACTTTATTATAGGTAAAAAAAGTAATTCAAGAGAGTTTGGGCCTGGGGATAGTAGTAAAAAGTTCGAGAAACATTTGCTCCGCAAAACTGGACAATGTTACAGTTTCCCTTCATTTCACCCTCCTGTTTCAGTGGACTGTTTTATATCCATCATTTTCCCTTAACTGCGCATCATACAGCTTGGACACTATCTCCTTTTTGTAACTACCTTCATATTTCCTTTCTTAGGTAGTTATTGTTTCATTCCTCTTATAGTGTCTTTGTTCTTTAATCGTATATAAACCCCATGTACCATAGAGTAACTCCAGTTCCAACTTAGACGAGTTTTGCTCTCAACAACGATCGATTTCAATGCTCTTCTCTCTCATCGTTCTCCAAGACCTTTGTCATCGTTTGACTTAGCATCTAGACATTTGTCCAGTGGCTGGGAGCGGACTGAGACTCTGCTTGTCACTGTTGACTTAGAACAAACCACGACAAGGGCATCGTCCGTAACACAAGTTGGAACTCAGGAACCGCTCAGTGCATCGTCACTAGCCAGACACCATTGATACCAGGAACTCCCAGATCAGACCCCCAAACGACTCTGTTTGTTACAGACAAAAGTACTACCTTAATCGGAGAGAAGTCTACTTTTCTACGACACACAAGGTCTGGTGCTACGTTTCAGGAACAAAGAGAAAGAACCTACCAGTCTCAGAGGAACTCTTTGAAGGAGAATACCAGGAAGGAGACCCTAACAAAGAATTACCAGGAGAAATTTGGATTCACTGGTATAACAAAATGAACAAGGAAAACAATCAGTTATTCCTAGCCCCAAACACCAAACCTGAACTCACCTGGTGGCACGAGTTTTGAGTCAACGAGGAACTTGGAGATTTCACATTCCTTGCACTAGACGAAGAGACACTAGCCAAGTGGAGCAAATACAAAGAACAACAGCAGATCGAGATAGATCCCTTTGGAGACAAATCAAAACAAGGAGAAAGCTCGAAACAAGGCACAGAACCGAAACACAAACCTGGAACACAGGACCTGAAACCTGAAACACCCAAACCGAAAGACATGTCAGAAGACAAGGAAACAGCCTCAAAAGGAATAAAGGGGATCTCCATTAAGGAATTCAAAGGACAGTGCTCTAAGGCAAAACATTTCATCAACACATTTGATGACGTATTTGATCTTGATGAAGGGTGCTTTGAAACATCGAAAAAGCGAATCAAATATGTTCTCCTTCATCTAGGGGAAGAACTAGACGATTGGAAAGCCAATCTTTGAGGAGAATTAGAAGCAGCAGAGGCAACCAAAGGAAAATCAGCAGAAAGCGCATATACACTTTCCTGGGATAACTACCCCAGCTTCAGACGACGATTCTTAAGCGACTGGGGAGAATCTGATAGCGCAGCTAGGACCCTGAATGATCTTGATAAAGTCAAAGTAGGTGGAGACATCGACATCCCAGCCTACATTCAGAAATTCCGATCGCTTATACACTCTACTGGAATTACAGGATTCATGGCACAACACATTTACTTTTGTAAAGGACTCCCTGCATCAGTAGCAGCAAAGATCATTGAAAACCCTGCAGTCATCAGCATGGAAACAGCTTACAACACTGCAGAACACTTGCACAATGCTTGGGAGACCATGAAGATGATGAACTGATCATCTGGATCAGGAGACACAAAGGGACGTTTCAAATTTAATCGAAACACGAAACCCTCCACATCTGGATCAAAAGGGATCAATGCTGTAAGCACAGGACGTCTTTCAGATACCTGTTACAGTTTCCCTTTCGTTTTGTCCTCCTGTCTCAGCGGACTGTTTCATACTTATCATTTCTCCTCAAAACTGCGCATCGTACAGCCTGGACACTATCTCCTTTCATAGCTACCTTTGCATTTCCTTTCTCAGGTAGTCATCACTTCATTCCTTTTATAGTTTCTTTTGTTCTCTAAACATATATAAACCCATGTACTGTAGAGTAACGCTAGTTCCAACTTAGACGAGTTTTGCTCTCAATAACAATCAACTTCAGTGCTCTCTTTTCTCATCGTTCTCTAAGACCTTTGTCATCATCTGACTTAGTGTGCATAATCCGCACAGGCCACTTTGCCCAAGAAAATCTGCGCCACCACTCCTGCAACACCTGTTGTTCTTCCTTCATTACTTGAGCGACTTTCTGGGGCTGCTGACAAGGTGGTGACGTTCGCAACCTGGCGGGACTGGCTGAAGGAGCTGGTGACGGTCGTGGTAAGCCAGTTCAAGGCTTTCTGGATGAACTAGACCTAACAAAGACACAGGAAGGCTGTGACATCTGCGAGATGGAGACTTCTGCACTCGAGTTGGCCATCTGGCTCTGCCGGCGCGCAGAGGAACTTCCGAGCCAACGGGGGTTCCAGGGCCTAGGCAAGACATGGGCGATGGCAAGAATCCGAGAGTTTCAAAGCGGTAAATCAACTTTCTCTGCTAACTTCTTTGACTGACCAATCAACTACAGGGGCAGGGGACGTCACATTTGTCAGAGATGCAACTGACCACCTGACTGGCGTTTGCAGTGTACCAACAGTCACTTCCTTGCCGAACGAGCATCTTCAAGTGGTCACGGGCTCAAGGCCTATCATTCGACTGCCGGCAATCGAAGATTACATGTCGGAGGAGAGCGGCGATGAGAGCGAGGGTCTTGCTGAGGGAGAGGAATCGGTGGCGGACAACATGACGGTCGCGGCACAAGCGACAATCAAAATGGAAGCAGGTGTGGACTGCGGTCCCCAGGGCAGGCTGCCAGTTATGGACCCAATGGAGTTCAAGAAGAAGTATGCGGGGAACGACCCGGCGCTAGAGGAGGCCGGCTGCTGCCAACCGCGAGCGAACAAGGTCAGAGGTGAAATTTAACAAGATCGAACGAGGTGGCTAATCTGAGCGCAGTGCGGCCCGTGCCAAAAGGCGCAATCCAAGACCTTCTGTGTCTTCGACAAACGGTGCCTCAAGGCGAATGTCAGTGAGCCCTGGTGTGACAAGTGCCTTCGCTGCAAGGTATCGAGGGTGGTGTGCAATTTCAGCACGATGGAGATAGGACACAAGGATGTTGCGACCGTCCTGGCAGCTCCTTCAGCAACCAAATGAGAACGAGGTGGGAGCGCCGAAGAGAGTGCGCCAGGCCCTGAAGCAAGGGCCCACTACCATCTCAACTACAAAGACGCCCACGAAAATACAACCAAGGGGCAAACCGGTGGTGCGACCACCAAAGGGATGCGTGGAGCAGGCCTCAGCGGGACCATCGCACAATGCAGTGGGGATCCTTGTTACAGTTTCCTCTTTGTTTCGGCCTCCTGTCTCAGTGGACTGTTTCTTTCCCATCATTTCCCCTTGACTGCGCACTGTACAGCCTGGACGCTATCTCCTTT
Organism: Amanita subjunquillea; assembly: GCA_020011035.1. NCBI lineage: Eukaryota > Fungi > Basidiomycota > Agaricomycetes > Agaricales > Amanitaceae > Amanita > Amanita subjunquillea. The sequence goes on along the minus strand of JAEBUT010000010.1, from coordinate 1,123,097 downwards.
CATAGCCACCTTCACATTTCCTTTCTCAGGTAGCTATCGTTTCATTCCCTTTATAGCTTCCTTGTTCCCAGATCGTATATAAAACCCCATGTACTGTAGAGTAACTCTAGTTCCAACTTAGACGAGTTTTGCTCTCAACAACGATCAACTTGAACGCTCTTCTCTCTCATCGTTCTCCAAGACCTTTGTCAACGTTTGACTTAGCGTCTAGACCTTTGTCCAGTGGCTGGGAGCGGACCGAGACTCTGCTTGTCACTGTCGACTTAGAACGAACCACGACGAGGGCATCGTCCGTAACACAAGTTGGAACTCAGGAACCGCTCAGTGCATCGTCACTAGCCAGACATCATTGATACCAGGAACTCCCAGATCAGACCCCCGAACAACTCTGTTCACTTCAGACAAAAGTACTACCTTAATCGGAGAGAAGTCTACTTTTCTACGACACACAAGGTCTGGTGCTACGTTTCAGGAACAAAGAGAAAGAACCTACCGGTTCCAGAGGAGCTCTTCGAAGGAGAATACCAGGAAGGAGATCACAATGACGAATTACCAGGGGAAGTTTGGATTCACTGGTATAACGAAGAAAACGACGAGGACAATCAACTGTTCCTACCTCCAAACACCGAACCTGAACTTACTTGGTGGCACGAGTTCCGAGTTAATGAAGAACTAAAGGAGTACTCCTTCTACGCATTCGACAAGGAGACAATCGCCAGGTGGAACAAATACAAAGAACAACAGCAGATCGAGATAGATCCCTTTGGAGATAAACCGAAACAAGGAGAAAGCTCAAAACAAGGCACAGAACCGAAACACGAACCCGGAACACAGGACTTGAAACCTGAAACACCAGAACCAAAACAGAAGGACATGTCAAACGACAAAGAAGAAACCCCAAAAGGGATAAAGGGAATCTCCATTAAGGAATTCAAAGGACAGCGCTCTAAAGCGAAACATTTCATCAACACATTTGATGATGTATTCAATTTAGATGAAGGGCGCTTCGAAACATCGAAAAAACGAATTAAATATGTTCTCCTTCACCTAGGGGAAGAACTAGACGATTGGAAAGCCAATCTCCGAGGAGAGTTGGAAGCAGCAGAGGCGACCAAAGGAAAATCGGCAGAAAGCTCATATACACTTTCTTGGGATAACTACCCCAGCTTCAGACAACGATTCTTGAGTGACTGGGGAGAATCTGATAGCGCAGCAAGGACCCTGAACGATCTAGATAAAGTCAAAGTGGGTGGAGACATCAACATCCCTGCCTATATTCAGAAATTCCGATCGCTCATACACTCCACCGGAATCACAGGGTTCATGGCGCAGCGCATTTACTTCTGTAAAGGACTTCCCGCATCTGTAGCAGCAAAGATCATCGAAAATCCTGCAGTCGTCAGCATGGAGACAGCCTACAACGCCGCAGAACGCCTGCACAATGCTTGGGAGACTATGAAATTGATGAACCGATCATCAGGATCAGGAGACACAAAGGGGCGTTTCAAATTTAACCGAAACCAGAAGCCCTCTGCGTCAGGATCAAGGGGAATCAATGCTGTGAGCACAGGACGTCTTTCAGATGCCCAAAAGGAGGAATACCGAAAAACCGGCAAGTGTTTCAGATGTGGAACACAGGGACACATATCCAGGGACTGGAGGTCTTTACACTCCCCCACGTGTTCCTCGTGGACTCCACGTGGACTCCAGGCACAGTGCCTGGACTGTCCTTGCATTTCCACATATCATGGTTTGGCAGGCAACCCCAGCCAAAATGGACCTGGACTGTGCCTGGACTGTGCCTGGACTTCCATGCATTTTGCAAGGACTAGTCCTGCAATTCCAGGGAGTCCTTGCACCTGGACTGGGCAGGGAGTCCCTGGAGTCCAGGCATTGCTGAAAATGTCACATGTGAGTCACACCTAGTGATGTCAACAGCTAAACTGCTTGTTTTCAGAAAATCGCAATTTAGCTTCAAATAAAATAGATAAAAGTCTGAAAATATTTGAGCTGATAGATCTTTTCAATAGCCAATGGGCTTTCTGCCAACACTAAGCCATCTGATCAGTTAGTGATGAGATATTTAACCAGCTATGAAATCAGCTAATAAATTAGCCATCCTGTAGCTTATCAAGTATCTCACCACTGGCAGACCAGATTGCTTAGTGTTGGCAGAAGACCCATTGGCCATTTGGGAAATCTATCTGCTCAAATATTTTCAGATTTTTATCTATTTTATTTGAAGCTAAATTGCGATTTTCCGAAAACAAGCAGCTTAGCTGTTGACAACACTGGTCACAGCCCAGGCCAACTGTGACAGCCATCACTGCGCTGTCGCTGCTGTCACTGCGCCGTCACTGCGCTGTCACTGCGCCGTCACTCATTGACAGTTTGTCACACATCACGCATCACTGCCACAAGCCACGTCACCCACGCTCATCACCAGCCTACACCATGCGATCGCCACCCCGCGCAGTTCCGCTGTCACCGAGGAAGACCCGAAGAACCAAAAAAGAGAGGAAAGAAAAGGTGCGTAGCGCACCATGTTTTATTTTTCTATCGACTAACGAAGTCTATAACAGGTTTTTTCGTCTTTTTATGTTCTTTCGAGCAACTGACGATGCTGACAATAGCCAAGCATCTGCCGCGCAGGCTTCGGGAGCTGCAGGGACGTCGACGAAAGCCCCCACATCCCGGTAAGTCATTTGTCTTTTTTTTTTCCGTTGTCACTCATCTATTCTACCCTACCCTTGTCCCTACTTCGGATCGCATACATCGGATTGCCCATCGCCCACCCAAATTGCTGCTGCCCACCTCGGATTGCCCATTGCCCGCCCCAAATCACCACTGCCCACCTTGGATCCCACCACCACGTACTGTCACCACCGAACCGCCACCCGCCACCCCATTGCCCACCTCGGATTGCCCATCGCCCGACCAAATCACTGCTGCCTACCTCGGATTGCCCATCACCCACCCGAAATCACCGCCGCCCACCTCAAATTGCCCCCTCTTTCACCTGCCATCGCGTCACCCTAAATTACCCATGCCCATGCCCACCACACCCACCACCATGTGCTGCCACCGGACCGCCCACCTCGAACCACCTGCCGCCCACCTCGAACCACCCGCCGCCCACCTCGAACCACCCGCCGACCTTGAACCACCTGCCGCCCACCTCGAACCACCTGTTGCCCACCTCGAACCACCCACCGCCCACCTCAAACCACCCACCGCCCACCTCGAACCACCCGCCGACCTTGAACCACCTGCCACCCACCTCGAACCACCCGTCGCCCACCTCGAACCACCTGTTCACCGCCGCCATGTCAAATCATACACCACCCCCCCCAAATCACCTGCTGCCACGTCAAATCACCAATGCCCACCCGCTGCCACCACAAATCATACACACCCACATCAAATTGCCCACACCCACCTGCCACCACCACCTGCCACCACATCAAATTGCCCACACCCACCTCAAATATATTATATACTATATATTGTGTACCTGTGTATAAATTATTTGATGTCAATCTTGAGTGAAAGTGAAAGTGAGAGTGAAGGTGATGAGAACCTGTTTGCTCCATGAAACTGGACAAAATATAGTGATCATTGATGATCTCAAATGATCATCTGCACTCATCTCATTTCATTGTGCCTCATCCAGAACAGCCGTGATCACTGGTGATCATTGATGAATATCAATTTGTTATCATGAACCATAGTGAGCAGACGTGAGTCAACTGTTAACAGCTTTTGCCATCTGAACCCATTTCTTCCTGATTGGTCATTGACAATGGTGAGCAAATGTGAAACAACGTTAGCAAGCAGCCTGGCAGTCTGTAGCACAACTGTGGATGCTCGTGAGGGATTCATGAACATGATTGATCATTGAGGATCAATGGATAAGAAAGTAGGCAATTAGAATGGACCATGAACTATCACTTCTGTTCACTAGTGTACATGCTCATTAATCATAATCTATGATGAACACAGGTGATAACGGACAATCACTGAAGATCATTGATGATCATCTACATTTTTCCTTCCAAAAACGGTTTTGTCCAATTTCGCAACACATAGAACCTGTAATTATATTTGTATTTGTATTTGTATTTGTTGTTACAATGACAAAAATGTCAGGAGTTTACATGGAGTACATATATAAGTCCTGCTACATGGTCACTTAAGTTTTAACTAATACATATGTGGTAACTACCCATAGACCAGTGTACAAGACATGCAAAGCATCACATTCATGTACACTAACTAGATTGAGCATCAGGAGAATGTAAAAACTGTGTCTAAACACTGTTTTTGAAAAATATATGCTGTACCTGGACTCCACAAGGACTGAACCTGGATTCCCTACAATGACCTTGCTTGTGCCTGGACTGAACCTGGACAGTCCCTGGAGTGCAGGGACTTTACCTGGACTCCACAAGGACATGTGGGGGAGTGTAAAGTGCTGAGCAAGTTCCTGGACATCGCGTGAACCGTACTTCTTTTCGCTTCCAGTCAATGGCTGGATTATGATGTTTTAACCAGTCATGACCTAAGAACAAATCCGTTTTTCCTAAGCGCGCCACGCTGCATTCAATTATTTCCTCATGATCCCCAATTTGCAGCTTGAATTGCGTCATGTATTCAATGCTTCCCATCGAGTTCCGGGATCCATCCGCATTGTAGACTGGTAATGGCTTTATTAGCCGTCGTTTATTTAATTTGTGTCGTTCCACAAATTCCTCGTTAACACAAGAACCTGTACACCCAGAGTCCACCAGCGCCAGTACGTTAATTGTTTCTCCTGTGTCCATGGTTGTAAGTACACAGTGCAAATCAATCTCCTGTTTGCCTGTTGCATGAACCAACTGTTGTCGTAGTTGTGCTAGGTTCCATAGTGCCTCCTGTTCTGATAGTTTGTTGAGATCATTTACCAGTTTGGCATTGACCTCGTTGACTCGTTTAGTCGGTACCCATTCCTTTAAGCAACGAACTGCAGTTTCATTGTTTTCTTGCCATATTCGTCTTAACACCCACTCAGGGGTCCATGGAGTCAACCGATTCGTTTTTACGCTCACACTCAAGTTTCGTATCTGGTGAATGAGGGGGAGAACATTCATATAACAATTCTGGTATTTTTACACAAGAATCATTGTCCGATACAGAAACTCTACTAGCCAGCAGCGCGGAGCGCGTGCCTACTGGCTGTCGCCAAAACCCTTTTCTTTTCCCCATTCTCTCCACTGCTCTTCAGTGAACTCTTCGATCTTCATTTCTCTAACACGGCCTTTTCCTTTCTCGGCCCATGTATGTTTCTTTGGTTCTTTGCATTCCCTTGCAAAGTGACCCTTCTTCCCACAATTGTAACATGCACCCGGTGCACGTTTGACCTTATCCACATCCATTGCATTTGAGTCGTGAGTGGATGTTGACGCCTGAGCCGGTTTATAGGTTCGCGCGGTTGGCTGAGGTTTTTGATAATCTTCCTTAAATGGCGTCTTTTTCTGTCTATCGCCATACGCGTCCCGAGCCCATCGATAAGCCCGTGCCAACTCTGTGACCCTTTCCATGATCCGCTCCAAGGTGTCCCCTGCATCTAAGTCTCCGACCCGGATCAATTCAAATCCTAGATTTGGATTTAACCCCTTCTGGAAATGATCCTTGGCGGCGCTGGCATTCCATCCTGTCAAGGGTAACAAGGCCTTGAATTCGATGATGTAATCTTCGACCGCTCGACTTCCTTGTTGTAGCTTCTGGATCTGTTCCACGGCATGTTCACGAGTCTCTTTTGACATAAAGAAATCGTGCATTTGGCGTTTGAGATCTGCCCATCCCAAAAAGGGGGGTTTAATGCTTTGGGGGTTTCATTGATAGTGAGCGGCTACTCCTATCGAGGCAGGAACAAAGTGTCCCTCTCTTCGTTCCTGATAAGTCAATCTCGATGACCATCCCTCTTCCGCGACCTTTTGATTGAAATCAGTATCGCTGTCAATCTGCTCTTTTAATTTAACCGCAGCCCATGTACCAGCTCGATCTCCTTTTCCCTTCCGGATTCGTCCCAACGTAATATAGATGCGCCTGCCATAGTCCGTTTTGTGCGCTAATTCGAAGTACACATCCATGGCTCGGCACCATGCGTCCACTTGCGCTGGGTCACCTTCATAATGATCCGGTAACTCGAGTTTTACCAACGATCTGCTAGGCGGGGGAGGTCGGGTGTTCTGATACTCAGTTACTGCTTGCTGTACCAGGTTTCCCATGTGCTCCGCCATTTGACTAGTCCCTGCGTTCCATTCCTGGATAGCTTCATCCCTGTCCGCCACTTGTTGCGGAGTTGATCCTCCTGCCACAGTCAATGGTTCCGGTCTTGGGTTTGCATTTGGCCCGAAATAGTAGTTATACTGATAAATTGCTGATTGCAAATACGCTGTCATTGTATTTGTCCAGCCGAAGCCTATTTCCACGTGTCCGAGATCTCCATTGACGATTGCCTGGATCATTGGCCATCCATTTGTTCCATTGACACTGGTTTGCACATGAAACCCAACCCATTTGTTGTGACGTACAACCTTAAATTTGACCAGCTGTTCTGATCGGTATTCTGGGTCAACCTGGTTTATCCAATGGGTGGAGGGAAATGCGGGCCATTCATATTTATTCCATAATTCTTCTTTAAACAGAACTAGATAGCAATATCCAGGAATGGCGGGTGTTACACGATCAAAGATCTTGACCACCATTTGCACCTGTTGTTGGAAACGCCTATTTGGGTGATTCCCTGGAAGGTTGAATCGAATTCGACGGATTTCACGACTCAAAAAACGTGTTAGATTATTGTTCCTTGATGCGCCCACTGTATATTGCCCGAACCCGTTGCCTTGCAATCGGTACATTTCTTCCCAACCATGCATTCCATGTTCTCGGCGGGATACATGGATTCGTTCGAGTTCAGGCATTATTGTGGATTCAATAATAGCAGTACTTTCTCTGTACGCTGGTTGCCAAGACAAGATTTTGTCAACTGTAGGATATGCAGGCCAATTGAACGCATCCCAGTACCTATGTTTGATCAAGATTAAGTAACAATAACCGGGAATTCGGTTATGTAACATCGCCGTTCGAGGTCGTTTCAGATACCGGTCTGCCCCAGCATCCCAATCAATGGCACCCATGTGTTTGCGATCGTGTCCAGAACGGACCAATGATGCAATCATGTCCCAACCTTTAGGTCCTTTGGGTACGCGCTCAATATGGTAACAGTCATTATACCCATATGTGCGTCGTATGTTCACACGACCGTGGATGTTGCGCAGGTTGTAGTCCCACGAGTTGATTTCCTGAATCTGAGGAAATGCCGGCCATTCGTACATATCCCAAAATTGGTTCTTTATTAAAATGAGGTAACAATATCCGGGTACGTCCGGATGCAACGCATGCTTTGTATGAGCAGGACGTGGGTATGGGTAAGGAATCGCTATTTCCTTCTCGACTTCCCGTTTCCAGTTGTTAATTGTCCTCGTCTTTTCCTCATTGAACCCCTGTTTGGGTTCAGGATCTGCGGACTCCCAATCCGCTGTGCAAGGGATGGTACCATTGTACCAGTTGGCGTCGGCCCCTGCGGTTCTGGTTAGCGACTTGCTAGGTCCAGATTTGATAGTTACCACTTGGGCGTATGACATGGGCGCTGACGTTGAGCGCGCTGTTGATGGTTGTCCTGCAACCCAGGACAAAATGGTGGAGGCTCGTGCCTTCCCTTTTTTAGACTCCTTTTGTCCGCCAAATCGGGCGAACTTGTTATACTTGCTGCGGCCTTCCATCAGTTTCATGTCCTTCCAAGTATAGGACTCGTCCTCGTGTGGGCGCAGCGCAGCTTTTTCGATGACATGAAACATGTCATTCTTGTGGTGGTCCTGGAGACCGAACTTGACGGTCTCGTCCCGCATCTCCGGTTCCCAGGACAAGATCTGCGTTACCGTCGGCCACTCTGGCCAGTCAAACGTGTGATAGAACTCTTTCTTGAACAGGTACATATAACAGTACCCGCTCCTTCGCCATGGCTTTTCCTCTTGGATATCCGTGACGGGCGCGCTTGGTAGTTTTGGACGAGTCAACATTTTGATCCAATCCTCCGTGTATGTGAGATCTTCCCCAACGAGTTTGAGGAAATCGGCGAGTCCCAGCAGGGGTGATGTGCCAGGGTCATTTTTCATAATGAGCGGGGAGACCAACAACGGCGTGTTGTATCGAGTAGGCATGTCTTTCCGCTTTAGGCGTGCCTTCATGTATGGATCGGGTCGTTTCCCATCCAACCGTTCCTGGTTTGCGATCTCCGCGGTCGCTCTGTTATAGCTACGGGTTTTGATGTTCCCGTTTTCAGCATGCATCAGCCGGTTTCTTTCCTTTGCCGACAGAACCAGACCGTTGTGTCGGAGAGTGATGATGTTCCAGCCCATCAACAAGAGCTGGATGTTCGACGGTGTGTCGAACAAGCGTTGTCGGATCTCTGATTCAGGATCCATGTCGTTAAGCAGCCCCTCCAGGGTCTGCCTGTCCTTCTCCATCTGTTCGAGCTCTTGCTCGACCTTCTTCTGGTATCGCCGTTCCTCTCGGCGTTGCTTGAGCAATTCTTCCCAAGCGTCCTCCTGAATGCGGAGGGACTCCTGTTCCAGCTGCCACAGCTGAAACGCATGTTGTCGTTGTTGGAGACGACGCTCCTTGTGTTGCGCCTTGCGCCAAGTATAGTAAGCCCGTACGTGGGCGTCCCGTTGTCTGTTGTCGGTAGAAACAATGACCGACCGAGTGACTTCTTCTGCGCACTCCTGCGCCCATTCGATTGCAAATCGTTTTCCGACCTGCACGAGAGTGAGGCCGGCGCGGGGGATGATGTAGTTGAAAAATGAAGCCATAGTTGCTTCCCTGATGTCGCCTTAGACCTTTTTAAGTAAAAAAGGCTGTTGACTCTTCTTCAATACTCGCACGTCCTAATGCGAATATTCTATGATGCGGTCAATAACGCACCCGCACTCAATTCTTGGATTTAGTTCCACCAAATGACCTAATAGCGTGGTGCCTGGGGCTTCACTCGAGTGTCCTCGTGCTCAGATCGTTAGATCTGATACGTAATTGGTATCTCGAGACTGTTCTCCTTGCTACACGGCACGCTACTAGACTGCTTTCGCTCGTTCCTGAGCTTTTCCGAGACAAACGGTTCTGTCTGCTGACCAGTGCCTGCCCACACTTTCAATCACACAGATCAGATCTCGTCCGAATGTCTTTTGTCGACAGCAACCTTTCGGTAGTAGTCCCTGATGACGATCAAGGAGTCTATCTGTTATCGAAGTCGACGGTGATCCTCGAGAGCGGCTCAGTGGTCACATGGTGTAACGTACACCGAGGTCCGTCGCGCAGGCTTGAGGGAACTCGTCGAGGACGCGCACGACAGCAAGCAAGAGATGCCCGAGGTGGTTGTCAACGACGGCGAGAGGTGTGGTAGGAAGACTCTAGATTATGTTAGGACTAGTCCCACACAACCACAGGTCTCACTCGAGAAGATGGAGGAGAAGAGAATAGATTCGACACAGTAGACCAGTAAGCTGGGTAAGAGCAAACTATCTAGAGTCTTAGGACTCCTACCTACGGATACGCCCTCCTTATATACCTTTGGTCCTGGTCTGTGCGCACAGACTACACTGCCTCCAAGGCTGTGTACGCGCAGCAACGTTCCAGACCCCTCCATAGCCAGACTCGCCCGGACCCCTATGCCTAGACCATCGTACAGCCACCCATGGCTTACCTAACTGGTCCTTCCATAACGGATCCCCCCAAGCCCCTATGCGTATTGGTATCCCTCCAAGCGTCCGTAGGCCTCCAGATAAAATATAGAAAAATATGAAAAAATAAGAGACATCGTCCAGTATCGTAACAACCACGACGAGGGCATCATCTGTAACAATAGGTCTGCTAGGCCAGTACATCAGCTCTGTCTCCAGCTGCTATCCTTGGGTTGTGAATGGCTTCCACTCTGGCCTGTATGTTGGCTCAACTGTGGTGGCTTGGCCAATGCTCCATCCCTCCTCTGTACAACTTGATAAGGCAGCTGTACTCCTGCCATGCTTGGTGAGTTACACCTTCCACCTTGCATGATAGATAAAAGTGAGATGTGTTGGATAAGGTGTTGAAAGCATTGAAATGTCAAACTCAGGGGCTGGTTCATAACACAGTCCAAGTAAAAACTGTACCAATAACCCACAGAGCCCCACAGAGCCCCACAGACTGCTACAGTCTGTGGTAGTCTGCTGGGCACTGTAAACATTCTGCCAATTTACTGCCAAGTCACTGCAGATCCACTGTGGATTCACTGTCAGCACTGTCAGTACTGCAGGCACTGAGGGCACCGCAGCTGTCTGCAAACATTCTGCCAAGTCACTGCCAAGTCACTGCAAACATTCTACTTGATATCAGGACCACCCTCATTGTGACAACTTAGGGCCCCAACAAGTAGACTGAATAGTGGAGAAGGTAAGAGTGGGAGGGAAACCTGAGAGAACTCGACTGAGGACTCTGGGTGCTAGTTGCATAGTATATATACAAAACTACATGGTCTGTGCACTAACCCCTACAACCCTAAAGGCTGTAGAACCCTATGCTATGAATAGTTCCATGTGAGTCATACTGGACAGCCACAACTGTGCATTGACTGCGAATTAGTAAGTGTGGCTGTGTCCTCGGTCCGGTAGTCCGTTATCTAATCTAATCTAATCTTAGCGCTGACTAGATAAGATAGACGCCGACTTAGCTAAGTGTTTGACTACCACATATGTAAAATACAAAGAAAAGAAATTGAAAATGACTTAGAGAATTTGAGCGTTTGATACGAGTCATGACACTTGAAGTCTGTGACAGTCTGCCAGTCCTGCAACACTGTGGGCACTGTGGGGATACCCAAGATTTGCTGATGATGTCTGACTCTCTGTATGATTGATAACCTTCTTCAGCTGTTTTACTGTCTCTGCTTTATCAGCTGAGATATTGTCTGGGTTAGTTGCATAGGAAGCCAATTTTCTTTTATGAGGCTCATTCACAATCAGTGAAGGATCAACAATGTTGCAAGCCATTGGGAAAGACTGGGAGGGATGGGAGGGATGGGGGGATAGATGACTCCAACTTGACTGACAAATCAATTTTTTTCCCCTTGACTGTGCTACTGTACAGTTTATGGTTGCATGGTTGGGCACCAATGCATGTTGCTGACCAATTCTGGGATGATGGGTACAGGTCAGTCACTGGCAGGTCACAGGTCACATGAGAGTACAAGGAGCCTGACCCTGACCAACACCCACAAGACCCATACCCCTCTACCTGCTGTCCATCACTAAGTCTGAGTGTGTGAATTCACTCTTACTATTCCCACTATCATGCCAAAAGAAAAGTGTTTAACAGGAATTATTGAAAGTGAAGGGAAGGGCAAAAAGGCCAAGTAATTAGCAGGGGACACAGACATGGTGACCATGGCTAATTAGCTAGCTTCACAAATGCTAAACTATTTCCTGGTGATGCTTACAAGTTGAACTTGTGTTGAGCAGCAATCATATGTCCGTCAGACATAGTTTGTCTCAGTGGTTGTCACTGTTATGAACAATGAGCTCATATGTCCGTTAGACATAGAGTTATACATCCATGATGACAAGAGTATTGTATCACTGTCATAGACAGTGACCAGACACCTCTTCAGGTGTTTTGAGTATTGTATCACTGTCAGAGACAGTGACCAGAGACCTCTCCAGGTCTTACTCTCATAGAGAGGAGATACTCACATGCTGGTAGGCAAGAAAGAGCAACTGAATGTATATTTTCTATCTACAGGTCTTATATACACTTTTTAGTGTATGTACATATTTGTGTATAGAACTGTAATTAAATATATGTAAATAAAAGAAATATAATAAATGAAATACCCTCTAAGGGTCAAACTGATGATAGCCGCGTTGAGGGCTATGCTTAGGGGTATTTGGGGTGAAGATCATTCAACAACTTGGGGTTCATACAGTCTGTATTGCAACACACTCAATATGACAATGAGACTTGGGAAACATTGCTCTGCAGACCACTTTTGTTACGATACTGGACACTTTCTACGATTTTTCTATGTTTTATCATATTTTACCTGGAGGCCTACGGACGCTTGGAAGGATACCAATACGCATAGGGGCTTGGGGGGATCCGTTATGGAAGGACCGGTTAGGTAAGCCATGGGTGGCTGTACGATGGTCTAGGCATAGGGGTCCGGGCGAGTCTGGCTATGGAGGGGTCTGGAACGTTGCTGCGCGTACACAGCCTTGGAGGCAGTGTAGTCTGTGCGCACAGACCAGGACCAAAGGTATATAAGGAGGGCGTATCCGTAGGTAGGAGTCCTAAGACTCTAGATAGTTTGCTCTAACCCAGCTTACTGGTCTATTGTGTCAATAAACTCTTTCTCTCTTCCTTACTCGTTGAGACCTGTGGTTGTGTTGGATTCGTCCTAACATAATCTAGAGTCTTTCTACCACACCTCTCGCCGTCGTTGACAACCACCTCGGGCATCGTTTGCTCGCTGCCGTGCACGTCCTCGACGAGTTCCCTCAAGCCTGCGCGACGGACCTCGGTACACGTTACACCACGTGACTACTGAGCCGCTCTCGAGGATCACCGTCGACTTCGATAACAGATAGACTCCTTGATCGTCATCAGGGACTACTACCGAAAGGTTGCTGTCGACAAAAGACATTCGGACGAGATCTGATCTGTGTGATTGAAAGTGCGGGCAGGCACTGGTCAGCAGACAGAACCGTTTGTCTCGGAAAAGCTCAGGAACAAGCGAAAGCAGTCTAGTAGCGTGCCGTGTAGCAAGGAGAACAGTCTCGAGATACCAATCACGTATCAGATCTAACGATCTGAGCACGAGGACACTCGAGTGAAACCCCGGGCACCACGCTATTGGGTCATTTGGTGGAATTAAATCCAAGAATTGAGTGCGGGTGCGTTATTGACCGCATCAAAGAATATTCGTATTAGGAAGTACGGATATAGAAGAAGAGACGACAGCCTTTTTTACTTAAAAAGGTCTAAGGCAACAATCAGAGAGGCAACCATGGCTTCTTTGTTCAACTACATCATCCCCCGCGCCGGCCTCACTCTCGTGCAGGTCGGAAAACGATTTGGAATCGAGTGGGCGCAGGAGTGCGCAGAAGAAATTACTCGGTCGGCCACAGTTATTGTCGACAACAGGCAGCGTGACGCCCACGTACGGGCATACTATACATGGCGCAAGGCGCAATACAAGGAGCGTCGTCTCCAGCAACGACAACGCGCGTTTCAGCTGTGGCAGCTGGAACAGGAATCCCTCCGCATTCAGGAGGACGCTTGGGAAGAACTTCTCAAGCAGCGCCGAGAGGAACGGCGTTATCAGAAACGGGTCGAGCAAGAGCTCGAACAGATGGAGAAGGACAGGCAGACCCTGGAGGGGCTGCTACATGATATGGATCCCGAATCGGAGATCCGACAACGACTGTTTGACATGCCGTCAAACATCCAGCTCTTGTTAATGGGCTGGAACATCACAACACTGCGACATAACGGCTTGGTCTTGTCAGCCAAGGAGCGAAATTGGCTGATGCACGCCGAGAACGGGAACATCAAAACCCGTAGCTACAACAGAGCGACCGCGGAGACCGCTAACCAGGAACGGCTGGACAGGAAACGACCCGATCCATACATGAAGGCACACCTCAAACGAAAGGAAATGCCTACACGGTACAACACGCCATTCCTGGTATCTCCGCTCGTCATGAAGAACGATCCTGGTACTTCACCCCTGCTGGGACTCGCTGATTTCCTCAAACTCGTTGGGGAAGATCTCACATACACGGAGGATTGGATCAACACCTTGATCCGTCCAAAATTACCAAGCGCGCCCGTCATGGATATCCACGAGGAGAAGCCATGGCGAAGGAGCGGGTACTGCTATATGTACCTGTTCAAGAAGGAGTTCTATCACACGTTCGACTGGCCAGAGTGGCCGACGGTAACGCAGATCTTGTCCTGGGAACCGGAGATGCGCGACGAGACTGTCAAATTCGGTCTCCAGGACCATCACAAGAATGACATGTTTCATGTCATTGAACGAGCAGCACTGCGACCCCATGAAGACGAGTCCTACACGTGGAAGGACATGAAACTGATGGAAGGCCGCAGCAAGTACAATAAGTTCGCCCGATTTGGCGGACAAAAAGAATCTAAAAAAGGGAAGGCACGCGCCTCCACCATTTCGTCCTGGGTCGCAGGACAACCATCAATAGCGCGCTCGACGTCAGCGCCCATGTCATATGCCCAAGCGGTAACTGTACACTCTGGACCTAGCAAGTTGCTAACCAGAACAGCAGGGGCAGACGCCAATTGGTACAATGGTACCATCCCTTGTGCAGCGGATTGGGAATCCGCAGATCCTGAACCCAAACAAGGGTTCAATGAGGAAAAGGCGAGAACCATCAACAATTGGAAGCGGGAAGTTGAAAAGGAGATAGCGATTCCTTACCCGTACCCTCGTCCCGCTCACACTAAACATGCACTACATCCGGATGTACCCGGATACTGTTACCTCATCCTAATAAAAAACCAATTCTGGGACATGTACGAGTGGCCGGCGTTTCCACAAATTCAGGAGATTAACTCATGGGATTACAACCTCCGCAACACTCATGGTTGTGTGAACATTCGGCGCACATATGGGTATAACGACTGTTACCATATTGAGCGAGTTCCCAAAGGACCTAAAGGCTGGGACATGATTGCGTCACTAGTACGGTCCGGTCATGACCGTAAACATATGGGCGCAATTGAATGGGACGCTGGTGCTGACCGTTATTTCAAACGACCACAAACGGCCATGTTACATAATCGGATTCCGGGATACTGTTACCTAATCTTAATCAAGCATAGGTATTGGGACGCCTTCAATTGGCCCGCGTTCCCCACAGTTGATAAAATCTTGTCTTGGCAACCCGCATACAGAGAAAGCACGGCCATCATTGAGTCAACAATAATGCCAGAACTGGAGCGAATTCATGTATCATCCAGGGAGCACGGAATGCATGGCTGGGAAGAAATGTATCGGTTACAGGGCAATGGCTTTGGACAATACACTGTGGGTGCATCAAAGAATGATAACCTGACACGATTCCTGAGCCGTGAGATCCGACGAATTCAATTCAACCTTCCGGGGAACCACCCAAACAGGCGCTTTCAACAACAAGTGCAAAGTGTGGTCAAGATCTTTGACCGTGTCACACCCGCGATACCTGGTTATTGTTACCTGGCATTGTTCAAGGAGGAATTATGGAATCAGTATGAATGGCCAGCATTTCCTACTACACATTGGGTAAACCAAGTCGATCCGCAGTACCGCTCGAATCAGCCTGTTAAATTCAAAGTTGTACGTCACAACAAATGGGTTGGGTTTCATGTGCGAACAAGCGCCAACGGGACCAATGGGTGGCCAATGATCCAAGCAATCGTTAATGGGGATCTCGGACATGTGGAAATAGGATTTGGCTGGACAAACACAATGACTGCGTATTTGCAGTCAGCAATTTATCAGTACAACTACTATTTTGGGCCAAATGCAAATCCAAGACCAGAACCATTAACTGTGGCAGGAGGATCAACTCCGCAACAAGTGGCGGAAAGGGACGAAGCTATCCAAGAATGGAACGAGGGGACCAACCAAATGGCGGCACACATGGGAAACTTAGTGCAGCAAGCCGTAACGGAATACCAGAACACCCGACCCCCACCACCTAGCCGATCACTGGTAAAATTGGAGTTACCAGATCATTATGAAGGCGACCCAGCGCAAGTGGACGCATGGTGCCGAGCCATGGACGTGTACTTTGAATTAGCACACGAAACGGACTATGGCAGACGCATCTACATCACACTGGGACGAATTAGGAAAGGAAAAGGAGATCGGGCCGGGACCTGGGCTGCGGTCAAATTAAAAGAGCAGATTGATAGCGACACCGACTTCAATCAAAAAGTAGCGGAAGAAGGATGGTCATCGAGACTGACCTATCAGGAACGAAGAGAGGGACACTTTGTTCCTGCCTCGATAGGAGTAGCTGCCCACTATCAACGTAATCCCCAGACCCTGAAACCTCCCTTTTTGGGATGGGCAGATCTCAAACGGCAAATGCACGATTTCTTCATGTCGAAAGAAACCCGCGAGCACGCCGTTGAACAAATCCAGAAGCTCCAACAGGGGAGCCGGGCTGTTGAAGATTACATTATCGAATTCAAGGCCTTGTTACCTTTGACAGGATGGAATGCCAGTGCCGCCAAGGACCATTTCCAAAAAGGGTTAAATCCAAACCTAGGGTTTGAATTGATCCGGGTCGGAGATCTCGATGCAGACGATACCTTGGAACGAATCATGGAACGGGTCACGGAGTTGGCACGCGCATACCGAAGAGCGCAGGACGCATATGGTGATCGACAAAAGAAGACACCATTTAAAGAAGACTACCAAAAGGCTCAGCCAGTGGCGCGAACCTATAAACCGGCCCAGGCGTCGACATCTACTCACGATTCCAACGCTATGGATGTGGATAAAGTCAAACGCGCACCAGGCGCATGTTATAATTGCGGAAAGAAGGGTCACTTTGCAAGGGAATGCAAGGAACCAAAGAAACACACATGGGCCGAGAAGGGAAAAGGCCGTGTTAGAGAAATAAAAATCGAAGAGCTCACAGAGGAGCAATGGAAGGAATGGGGAAAAGAAAAGGGTTTTGGCGACAGCCAGTAGGCACGCGCTCCGCGCTGCTGGCTAAAAAGGTTTCTATCTCGGACAATGATTCTTGTGTAAAAGTACCAGAATTATTATATGAATGTTCTCCCCTCATTCACCGGATACGAAACTTGAGTGTGAGCGTAAAAACAAATCGGCTGAACCCATGGACCCCTGAGTGGGTGTTGAGACGAATCTGGCAGGAAGATAATGAAACTGCAATTCGTTGTCTAAAGGAGTGGGTACCGACAAAAAGAGTCAACGAGATCAATGCCAACTTAGTAAATGATCTCAATAAATTATCCGAACAAGAGGCGCTGTGGAACCTGACACAACTACGTCAGCAACTAGTTCATGCGACAGGCAAACAGGAGGTGGATTTACACTGTGTGATCACAACAATGGACACAGGAGAAACCATCAACGTGTTAGCACTAGTTGATTCGGGATGCACGGGCTCTTGTATTAATGAAGAGTTTGTGGAGCGCCACAAACTGAATAAACGAAGGCTTATAAAGCCACTACCAGTTTACAATGCGGATGGGTCCCGGAACTCCATGGGAAGCATTGAATACATGACACAATTTAAGCTGCGAATTGGGGATCATGAGGAAGTAATCGAATGCAGTGTGGCGCACTTAGGGAAAACGGATCTGTTCCTAGGACATGATTGGCTGAAACATCATAACCCAGCCATTGATTGGAAACGAAAAGAGGTTCGATTCACAAGGTGCCCAGGAACTTGTTGGACAGCATCTCAGGTGGAAGAACCCGAGGATGAGTCCGACCCAATGGAACAGTTACAGGAGGGTGAACGATTGCTGGCCATTGACATTGGAGAACCGGAGCTACGACTACGCTCGGTAGCAACTAACATAGCGGCCAAAGAATCTGAAGCCGCTCAAAAACGCACATTAGAGCAAGTAGTGCCCAAACACTACTTGGAACACCGAAAGGTCTTTGAGAAAGAGACCTTTGACGAACTACCACCACGACGGCCATGGGACCATGCCATTGAACTAATACCGGGATCTAAACCAGTGGATTGTAAGATTTATCCACTGAACCGGGATGAACAGGCACAGTTGGACGAATTCCTGAAGGAAAACTTGGAGTCAGGACGAATTCAACCGAGTAAATCTCCCATGGCGTCTCCCTTCTTCTTTGTAAAGAAAAAAGATGGTAAATTACGACCGGTACAAGACTACCGACGATTAAACGAGATGACGATCAAGAATCGATATCCGTTACCACTTATCGGAGAACTAGTGGACAAGTTGTCTAAAGCCAAGATATTCTCTAAAATGGATATCCGTTGGGGATACAACAATGTTCGCATTAAACAAGGCGATGAGTGGAAGGCAGCGTTCAGAATGAATTGGGGGCTTTTCGAGCCATTAGTAATGTTTTTTGGACTAACCAATTCCCCGGCTACTTTCCAAACCATGATGAACGATATATTCCGGCAAGAAGTTGCGGAAGGATGGGTCGTCATTTACATGGACGATATTTTGGTGTTTTCATCTACACAGGATGAACACACCAAACATGTTAATCGGATACTGGCGAAACTGGAAAACCACAAGCTATCCTTAAAGCCGGAAAAATGCTGGTTCGATTGACCAGAGATCGACTTCCTGGGATTAGTGATTAGCGAGGATTCAATCCGGATGGAGACCGGCAAAGTTAAAGCAATCGCGGAATGGCCGACACCTACCTGCAAACGAGAATTGCAGCAGTTCTTGGGTTTTGTAAACTTTTACCGACGTTTTGTGGAAGGATTTGTGGCAACAGCCAAGCCGTTGACAAAGTTGACAGGAAAGGATGACTGGCTGTGGACCGAATTACAGGACACCGCCTTTCAGGGACTGAAAGACCTTGTGGTGAGGGAGGTTGTACTCAAAATTCCTGATGACGAGGGTCAGTTTCGTGTTGAAGTGGATGCATCGGACTTTGCAATCGGCGGAATTTTGTCCCAGCAAGGGAAGGATCAATCCTGGCGACCGGTGGCCTTCATTTCAAAAGCCTTAAATGATGCTGAGCGGAATTACGAAATTTACGATAAAGAAATGCTTGCGGTAATGCATGCCTTTTATGAGTGGTCGCATTATCTCAAGGGGGCCAAAGAGATCGTGGAAGTGTTAACGGATCACCAAAACCTGACATACTTCCGGAAACCGCAAAATCTCAATCGGCGACAAGCGCGATGGGTCACGGACCTGCAGGAGTACAGCTTTGTCGTTAAGCATCGATCAGGGAAATCCAATTCCAAGGCAGACATTCTGTCTCGGCGAACAGATCATCACCCGGGAGGCCCAGATAACGAAGGGGTCATCTTGCTCAAAGACGATTTGTTTGTTAGAGTATACGACGATGACAGGGCCATCGAGGACATCATTAAAGACATCCAGAAGATTCCTAACCGGCAATGGGAAACCCAAGTACGGAAAGGGCTGGATGATAATAATGAGGACTTTAAGGTTGCCAATGGACTAGTGGAATGGAAAGGACGGATTTATGTACCAGCAAACATACACACGCGGGAGTCGCTACTGGCAATTTACCATTCCTGGGGACATCCAGGAATCGACAAAATGGTAGAACTAGTAACTAGGGATTTTTGGTGGCCTCAAATGCGTAAAGACATTCAGAACTACATCGCAGGATGTGAAACCTGTCAGAAAGTTAAACCGGACAGACAGACTCGGGCGGCACCATTACATCCTAACGAGGTACCAGAGGGACCATGGGAGATAATTTCCATGGATTTAATAGGACCACTTCCGGAGTCGAAAGGAAATGATATGATTCTGGTCATTGTGGATCGGTTCACAAAAAAGTCATATTTCTTGCCAACCACATCCACTGTTACATCGCAAGGAATTGCCACGCTGTTCAGGGACAACGTATTCAGGGAACACGGACTGCCGAAGAAAGTTATCAGCGACCGGGGACCGCAGTTTGTGTCCAAGTTCATGGACGACCTCTATGGAATGTTGGGGATTAAGGCCAACCGCTCAACCGCATACCACCCACAGACGGACGGACAGACAGAACGCGTAAATCAGACGGTCAAGGAATTCCTTACAATGTTCGTCAATCACAGGCAAAATAACTGGAGCGACTGGCTGGCAGTGGCACAATTCTGTCATAATGATCGCGTGCACTCGGCAACAGGTTACTCCCCATTCTTTATGAACTATGGGCGACATCCGTATAAAGGGCTCAATCCGACGTATGTTCCAAAAGTGGTAGCAGTCGAGGACTTGGCAAAACAGGTGGAGGGCATTCACGCTAACACTACGGCGGCACTTGAAAAAGCTGCGGAAACCATGAAGCGAAAGTATGATGAATCCAAAGCTCCCGCGCGCCAGTACCAACCCGGCGATAAAGTCTATTTAAGCACTGCTAATCTCCCGACTCTGCGCGTCACTAAGAAACTAGATGGCAAATTCGTGGGACCCTTGGAGGTTGTAAAGAAAATCGGACAATCGGCATACCAGTTGAAAATTCCAGCGTCCTGGAGAATCTACAATGTATTCAACGAAATCCACCTTAAACCATACAAGGAACCGGTTTTTCCTGGTCAGAAGGAAAAAGCCACGTCGCGCAAAGAAGCGCAAATGGTGGAAGAGTCAGTAGATGACAAATACGAAGTAGAGGAAGTAATGGACAGCCGCGTCAGTGGGCGCGGCGGTGGACGCTTGGAATACCTCGTCAAGTGGAAAAACTACCCTGCCGAGGAGTCAACCTGGGAACCGGCGGAAAATTTAGGCAACGCAAAGAAGGAAGTTACGAAATTCCACAAGGCGAATCCTAGCGCACCCCGGCGGATGGTCAATGTGCGCAACATTAGCGCAAGTTTCCGGAAGTGGCAGAACCACACAGCGATCCCTATAGCAAAGCGGCTGTATGGGTGGGAGGATGGCAAGTTTGAGCGCGAATACTTAGAAAAGCTCAAATGAAACTGGCAGCATTGGAAGGGCGATCGCCGAGATATATATGCCGAAGAAGACGCGCGGCATGAGTTCGTTAGGAACTCAAAATAATTTTTACGACACGCATGGCTTCCCGGGACGTGAAGCCTTAAGGAGGGGGTCATGTTACGATACTGGACACTTTCTACGATTTTTCTATGTTTTATCATATTTTACCTGGAGGCCTACGGACGCTTGGAAGGATACCAATACGCATAGGGGCTTGGGGGGATCCGTTATGGAAGGACCGGTTAGGTAAGCCATGGGTGGCTGTATGATGGTCTAGGCATAGGGGTCCGGGCGAGTCTGGCTATGGAGGGGTCTGGAACGTTGCTGCGCGTACACAGCCTTGGAGGCAGTGTAGTCCGTGCGCACAGACCAGGACCAAAGGTATATAAGGAGGGCGTATCCGTAGGTAGGAGTCCTAAGACTCTAGATAGTTTGCTCTAACCCAGCTTACTGGTCTATTGTGTCAATAAACTCTTTCTCTCTTCCTTACTCGTTGAGACCTGTGGTTGTGTTGGATTCGTCCTAACAACTTTCATCCTTCACCTCTTTGCTGAGGTTTGGCCACCATGACTGAAACAACTGCTTGTCATGATCCTGCTCGATTGGGTATCCAGGCTTGCCAGACCAAGTTATATCAGGAATGTCTTCATTTTGCATCCCAGGATAATATACCTTCCCAGCTTCACCCAACCAGTCAAAGTCAATAACCCTGATGCTTGCTCTCTGAGACCCCTCATCATGAACACAGACCAGCTTTCCAGTCTTTGGTGAGACTTGAACCATGATATTGGGAGGTCATAGATCACCATGTACCACTTTATTTTTTCAGAGAATTGTCAAAACTTTATCCATTGAAAGTCAGACAGATTCTTTATAATCCAAATCCTCTGCAAGACTTGCATAATCACACAGAGTTTTCCAAGATGATGGTTTGAGATATTCCATGATATATGCTGTTGGACTGGGCGGATGTCCGTGCCTGACACTGGCCTCTATTCATCTTGTACACTGTACCCCCGTCACAATTGTTGCAAAGACACCCACCCATTGGGATCTTTTCAAGGGTGCCTCGAATTTAAGGGAAAAGGACAACTCGAGTTTCATCGAATGTTAATGTCTGATTTCCTAGTGCAGCGTCGTCCTCTCTTTATCGCTGCCTTGTACGCTGGTCCCCTTTCCGTATCTCAAGTTTTCGTGAAGCTGACAGATGATTACAATGAAGACGTCCATCAATTGTTGGAAGAGGAGAACCTTGTGCCAAAGCTCTATGCCAAATCCTCATCTGAATTTCACTATGTTAACAAGATGGACAAACGATTCGTACTGATTGTTGTAGTACTGAAGAATGGGGTCTTCTGCAGTGATGATGACGGCCATGGTCTTGGCGATTAGAAGGTAAAAACTTACGGCCGTCCGCGTATACCATCACGCCAATGCATCCCATGAAACCCTCCACGGGCGAACTATCTCCATACAATCGCGCTTTTTGTCATCATATACCTTTGTGATCATATTTGTTCCATGTTCGGAATCGCGTCAAGGATGCGCTCAGCCTCTTTCTGATCTCGCGGCTTTTGACTACAAAAAGCTTCGAACATATCGTTGTAAGTCTCAGATAAATAGGCTACAACATGAACAATGACATTAATGGTCTTGAAACTTTTAATTGGTGTGACTCACCATCTTTCGGCAAGCGTGCATTTAGCAGCTCAAGTTCGTCACTCATCCATGAATCCTCCTGGTTCTTCACCCTAGTGCATGCAGTGCTCCAGAGGAGCAAGGTCCATTCGCTTTCGCGTATCTTATACGAATATACTCGTTCGATATTCTCGCGCATGACCTAAATGCTGCGCTCGGCCTTTGTAGTGACTGCCACCGGCAAATTTGGTGATTGCCTAGGCATTTTGTTCGTCCTGGAAGCGTCGTCATGGTCCAATGGGTGTTTCCGTGTTACTTTTACACCTGTGTTGATTGCCGGTAGCATGTCGACAGAATCCGAGTCACCGGCGCGGTGACACAGGTTGCGTGACGGTCTTTTGTCAAATTATTTTATTTCTTAATTTCAGATTAGAAAATCGAATACCAAATTTCCTATGTAGCTTACAATTAATAGCCTCGTCGGTACCCATGTATTTCATTACAAAATCGAGACGATACTCGTTTCTACATACCCGAGGATTGATATACAATGCAAGAAAGCTGCAACAATGTGCAAAAGGTAAAAAAAAAGATTATTAGGTAGGACAAGAAGGAATAAAACACACATAAGGGCAAGGATATACGATAGATAGAGGAGAGCACAGAGATGATGGGAAAAAAAACAATGACAGGGAGAAAAGGGAGAAAAAAAGAAAGAGAAAACAGTCAAGCACGCACGCACGCCATTACTCCCGCTCATGCGACATGTACCCCTCTTCATCGCCGCTCTCGCCATCAACCGAGTCATCGTGCGCTCCTCTCGCTCCCATACCCGCCTTGAACGCGTTCCCTTTTGTTTGCCCGTGCCCGTGCCCGTGCCCATGTCCATGTCCGTGGGCTTGGCCATGCCCC
The DNA here is from genome assembly GCA_020011035.1 of Amanita subjunquillea. NCBI lineage: Eukaryota > Fungi > Basidiomycota > Agaricomycetes > Agaricales > Amanitaceae > Amanita > Amanita subjunquillea. The sequence goes on along the minus strand of JAEBUT010000010.1, from coordinate 1,099,736 downwards.
CCCGACGAGCTATTCTTACCCGCGACCGCGCCCAGTCCGACCAAGCTCCCATTTTTCGTACCCGACGGGCTGGTACCATTCCCAATCCCGATCGCGTCTCCGTTCGCTTCCCGTGCCTTGTTCTTGTCCCGCGTTCGCTTTTTGATCTGACGCGGCAGAGTGAGAGAACGAAAGAGACAAAGCCATAGCGTGCGTACCATCTTGGCATACACCAACCCACACGCGTTGCATAGCGTTCGGGGACCTTGTGCTCGTCAGCGGAAAATGACGCGAGGCGGGGGGCCCACTCACCCAACGGCCCTCTCCTCCATTCTGGCGTCGACGTCGCGCGACAGCCGAGACAGGTCTGTCCTTCCTGACTCACGTTACCACCTGTCCCCGTCCCCGTTCCCGTCCCCATTCCCGCCTCTCCACCTCCACCCACGCTCGCCCCCGCCCCAGCACTGGTACCGGCGCCGGCACCACTCCCAGAACCACCACCACTCCCAGAACCACCACCACCACCACCCCTTCCTGCACCGTCCGCCTTCTAAATATCCCAAGTAAAAAACTCGTGCCACCCAAAGCACGACAAACGCCACACACACCTGTCTCTTGCTCGGCGGCCCTGACCCATTCACACCACCACCACCCTCTTTTGCGCCACCACCGACACTACTGGCAGCCGCACTGCCACCACCACTGGCATTCATCGCGCCGCTTACCGCAGCAACCAACCCATCCATACCACTCGTCCCAGGTACACCCCGCCCATTACCACCACTCCCACTTCCGTCAACCACAACCGCATCTTTCAGCGTGCCGCCGCCGCCACCGCCCATCACCCTCGGAGGAGAGCGCGTATCAGACCCCGGCGTCGGCTGCTGCTGCTGCTGTCCATGCCCATGTCCATGTCCGTGTCCGTGTCCGTGTCCCTGCTGTCTGTGCCCATTTCCATTTCCATGACTGTGGCCGTGGCCGTGACTTGACCCCGGCCCAGAGCCTGCCCCCGCTCCCGCGCCGTTCCCTTGCCGGCGCGATCCATTTCTTTGTCCATGTCCATGGTACGCATACCCATGCCCATGTGCTTGACCAAGATTTTGGCCGTGTCCGCCACTGCCGCCACTACTGCCACTACCACTACCACTACCACCACCACCACCACTGATACCACCGCCGCCGTGGTGATACGGCGTCTGTGAATGGTGTTGCTGTGGATGCTGGTGCGCATGTGGTTGATGATGCTGCGGATGTTGTGGATGTTGTGAATGCTGTTGGTGCGGCTGCTGATGGTGTTGCTGGTGTTGCGGATGATGGAGATGCGTCGAGGAGGAGCAGAAGGCGAAAGCGAGGAAGACGACGATGAAGGAGGACCGAGCGACAATTGCGCCGGATGGGCAGCATGTCCAGAATGCGTCGAATGCGTTGGGTGCGTCGGATGCACGTGCGCATGTGACGGGTAGGCTGAAGGTTGTGGTGGTTGGCTTGGGTGGTGCCCCTGGCTCGGTGGTTGTTGACTTGTATGATGCCCCTGGCTCGGTGGTTGCTGATGATGTTGCTGCTGTTGCGGGTGTGGATGCTGCGGCTGCGGCTGCGGCTGTTGTTGTTGTTGTTGCCGACATGCAGCCTCGAGCACCTGGGCGCCATACAACGCAGATTGAATCATCCGCTCAATCGTTTCTGCCTGTTCGGGCTGGGACGAGCGCGTACCGCCACTACCAGCGCTCCCAGCAGCATCGCTCCCGTTTGCAGTGACAGGAGCGTTTCCGAGCTCTTTTCCCCCGTCAATGATAATTTTGTACGATTCGACCAGCTAGAGAGTTGGGTCAGAGCGTCTATCGGATGAACAGGACAACGTACCTTGACAAAATCCAGCCCTCCGACGCCAACGCCGACACCTACACCCATAGTTGTCGTTGTTGTTGTTGTTGTCGTTGTCGTGGCTGTCGCTGCCGTCGTCGTCGAAGTAGCCGTCATCGTGGGCGTAGCAGCCACAGCCGTCACCGTACCTACGCTCGAAGCAGGCGTGGCAACTAGGGTAGCAGGTGCCATCTGAACTGAAGATGGTTTTACCACTGGCGATTCATCCTCTCTCCTCCTCCTCGACGGGGGTGGAGGCGGCTGTGGAGGATGCGGCTCTCTTTGGGCATGATGAGAGAGATGATGGGGGTGGTGTGGTTGCGATGGATGCGGGTGTGGTGTCTGGTGTTGGTGCGGCTGTTGGTGTTGGTGTTGGTGCTGGTGCTGGTGCTGGTGCTGGTGAGGCTGCTGGTGCTGATGCGGCTGCTGATGTTGATGCTGGTGCTGGTGCTGGTGCTGGTGCTGTTGGGGCTGTTGGGGCTGATGTTGCGGATGTTGGGGTGGATGTTGTGGGTGCGGTGGATGTTGCGACTGGTGGTGATGATGCTGGACATGCTGAGGATGTTGTGGATGATGCTGAACGTGCTGAGGATGCTGAACAGGATGCTGAGGGTGTTGAGCGTGCAAAGCTGGAGCTGGCGCTGGCTGCTGGTCAAGTCGCCTGTGCTGTTCAGATCCATTTCCATTGACGAGGCTGCTGCTGCTTGCCGTCGCTGTTGGATACGGTGAAGAGTAATGCGGGTGCTGGTGCTGGTGCCAATCTGACGACCAAGTTGTGGTGGGAGTTGTTGGCTGTAAATACGAAGGCTGGGAGTAGGAGGGTTGGTAGGGATGGTAGGGCGGGTATTCGTACTGAGGATACATCAACTGGCCCGCTCACGTAATTCTACCCATTCCCATCCCTCCGCCATTCACTCCCTCCTCGTATCCGACAGAACTCCCGAAATCCCCAGATACTCCAGGAACTCCACTCGGTCCCCCATTCCCACTCGTCGCCCCCACATTCGTCTTCCCACTTGCTGCCGCAGCCGCCCGCTCCCTAGCCCTCCGTCGTCTCCGAAGAATCTTCTTCCGGTTCCGCACCGCCCGCCGGAACCTCACATCATCACCATAAAACAAATCATACTCGCAAAACGCACAGATCCACTCCTCCCCTGGACTTGTCAGCGGCACCTGCGTCGTTGGCGGCTCCACCGGCTCTCCATTCTTTGCCTTCCGCCGAGCCGGTATCTCCGCAGTCAGGAACCGAACAGCAAGTGGACTGACCCAATTCTGCTGTGGCATCCCGTGTTGTCCGGAACTCGGAAGACGCGAGGGAACATAGTTGCGCAGGTGGTGAGGATTCGACGCGTTCGCCAGCGTCGACCGTTTCTTCTTCCTGCCCCGCGCCTTCGCGGTCGGCACCGCTTGCGAATCCACAGGTGAATCCGCCACTGACATTGTCGGCTCGCCAGCCACAACGTCCCCTTTTGTCACTTTGGGTGGGCTCTTCTTGCCCTTGCTTCCTTTTGCCGTCGTCGTCCCTGTCGCCGCCGTCGACCTAGGCAATGACAGCTCAGTCGCCGCCGCCACTGCCAGTTGTTGTGCTTTAGCCGCCTGCCGCGCCAACTCTTCTTCAAATCGATGCCTCAACATCGCCACTTCCTCCTTGGTTGCAATCAACCGATCTGCAGCTAAATCATATTCATATTATCAACCACAAGCACAAATGAACACCTGCACTCACTCGCACTCGGGCATACAAACGTAAACTCGCCCACGGGAAACTTGGTCTTCCTTCGCTTCCCTTTCTCCTTCCTGGCCATCCTGGCCATCCTCACCGCTCGTCTCTTCGATAAGCGCACCCTAGGTGGGTCCGATCCCAATTTCTTGACCTCCTCAGACGGGTAGTTGACCGAAAGCGCCTGATCTAACGCCAACGTGTCCCCGTGCGACAGCGCACCCAGGACCGCCGCCAGCTGCCGCTTCCGCGTCTTGAGCAGCTCCTTGTGTTGCAGCCCCGCCAGCGTCGCTGCCGTCAACTTGCCCCTTCTCCACCCATGGTACATCGTTGGCACCAACGACGCATGCGGCGACATCGGGTACGGGTGTGGATGCTGGTATCCCACCCCTCCAGACGCACTCCTCTCCACAGACGACGTCTCTGATTCGTCTTCCACCACCCGCTCCTCGCCCTCCTCTTGCATATGATCCACGCTCTCTACGTCTTCCCGCTGCGTAACAGACGCATTCGCCGGCACTTTGCGCTTCTTCGTGTTCCCCGGCTGCTGGAGATGGTCGATATAGTCTCCATCTCCTTGTCCATCCTCTTCTTCGTCCCTCCCCATCCCCGTCCCTAGTCCCATCCCCATCCCAGGTATCCCACCTAACCCATTCATCCCATGACATGGGAACCCAACTCCCCCCGCCGCCCCATACATAAACTCGACTGAGGTCACGCCCGGATCTAGATCCACATATCCCATGCCAGCACCCGCAGAAGCCCCCCCAGAAGTCCCTTGGACCCCTAACCGGTCTTTAAACATCTCCCCAGCGCTGATCCCCGCGCTCGCAGCAGCCGCAGCCAAGAACTCGTGCATGCTCCCCAACATGGGCATGTAATACGACTGCAGCGCCATGCGCGCCGACAACGTGTCCGCGTGCGCTAGTATCTCTTCCGCAGTTGTGTCCCCAGACGTGTCGGCTGCGAGCCCTGGCAGAGGAGGAAGAGGAGGGAGGTTCGACAGTCCAAACGTATCCGATGGCGGGTCCAGAACCACGCCATGGTGGTTATTATGGTTATTGTTACTGTTATCGTTATTGTTATTGTTGTTGTTGATGTTGTTGTTATTGTTGTTGATGTTGTTATGAATGTTGTTGTTGCCGTGGGTGACAGACGTCAACGTCAACGTGGACAACGGGGACGACGTCCCCGATCGTGGCCTTTGCACGCCCAACAGGTGAGGTGGAGGTACCAACAATGCGTTTGCAGCCGCTTCCAGCTCCGGGTCCCCTAACAGCCCCCCTGAAGAGGCCACAACGGCCGCCGCGGCGGCTGCTGCTGCACTTAGTGGCGAGGGGATGGCGGGTACCATAGGAGACGACACGGGCGCTGACGTGCGCCGGCGTTTGGGGAGCGGCTTGACCCGACGCAGGGTAGTGATTTCGGGAACATTGAATAAATGCGGTGATCCGGCGTACATGGTGTCTTGTCTAAGAGCTCCAAGTGAGCGATGGAGTAATGAGACGAATGAGGCCGATGCTGATGATGACGATGACGGCGGAGGCGGCGATAACAAGGTGCTTGTGGGTGCGAGACGACACGATGATGGCAGAAAGAAAACTGGAGATTGGCTTCAACTTGAAGCTATGAGTTATGAGGCTTGGACTTGAATGTCTTTGACGCTCTCCACGTATTCGCGAAGCCAACCCTGATTAGAGATCAAACCACCAGAAGCGCTCCCTCAAGCACAAGCCAGACGGGCACCAGATGGTCGCTAGAAAGGAATGCCACTAGGGTCGCTCAGACGCCATTTAAGGGTTCAAAGAAAAACGTGTCAGCAAGCATATTTGATATGATTTCCCCTCGTTCTAACGGTACTAAACTATACGATACGATGACAATGTAAAGAAAAACGCAGAAAAAAAACATATAAACTGTACAGTAGCGTGGAATCACGGGTGCGATGCTCTATAACAAAACAAAATTCATGATCTCGTCTATACTAGTGTTGCGTGTCGGGTATCAATCAGTCCAAGCTGGAATATTTGAAGGACGATACTTTTGCATCGCAATACACATTGAAGATGCTGATGTAGGTTGGTATATCTACTTTGAGATCGAAACGATGTATCGCGAGACAAACTTGCATGTCATTATGTTAGACTGATGGTAGCTTTGATTTATCGCTTGCTTGCAAATGTCGAGAATGAGTTATGCGTACGGTCCAGGATGTTGTGACGTGCATGATGAGGTTATGTTGATATTAGACGGAGGCAGTCAATTAGTCGTGATTTACGGTAAAACGTGAGCAAACATGAATGCCGTTAGATGTGTTTGATGCGAGCAAGCGCGATGACGAGACGAGACGAGACAAATTCGGTTGAGTTCCATAAGAGCAGCGCAGAGAAGACTGACAATCATCGACTTGTCAGCCCGGTCGTCTAAGTGTCCAGTTGAAACTGTCCAGTCAAGAGTAATCCGATCAGAAATAAATAGTCGAGCCTTTTTTTTTGATGATTTTGTGTTGCGGTCTGGAAACCAGAGACGAGGGGTACCGTCAGGGAGTAATAGACGAGGGGATTGAAGGAGCGAGGGAGCTCCATTCACCACCACCCTTGCCCTCCACCACCTGATCTACCATACTCCCCATTGCTGTGACCGCCGCCATAACCGCCGTTGCCATAGGAAGATGTACGGCCACTATAGCCTCCGCTGCTACCATAGCCTCCGCCACCGCCGCCGCCGCCGCTCCCGCCAGTCCTGTAGTCTCGGCCACCATTACTTCTGCCACCACGCCCGCCACGGCCCCTGCCGCGATGCCCGCCGCCGCCGCCGCCAAACGACGATTCATGAGCCAGGGATTCCAACCAAGAGGGTGTCTCCTGGTTGGCCTCCCTCAACAACTCGACCAAATCTTTGACAATGTTCTTGTTGCCGCGGTTAAAGAAGGCCGTGCTAACACCCGTATTACCCGCACGTCCTGTGCGACCGATGCGATGCACATAATCGTCAATGTCAGACGGAAGGTCGTAGTTGATGACATGAGTAACATTGGGAATATCCAAGCCACGAGCGGCAACGGCAGTAGCAACGAGAATGGGCGTACGACCAGTCCGGAAAGTGTGAAGGGCCGTCTCACGTTCCCTTTGCGTACGATCACCATGGATAGACGTCGCAGGTAGCTGATGATTCATCAAGAAGTCACTAAGCATATCTGCCATTCGCTTTGTTTCGACAAAGACAAGCGTAAGTCCCATCTCAGCTTGGCTGGAAAGGATGTCGAGCAGGGCACTGCGCTTGTCATTATCTTCAACATATTCAATCTTCTGCGTGATATTCTCAGAGGTACTGCCAACACGACCAACGCTGAGGAAAACGTAATCTTTGAGAAAGTCCCGCGCAAGCATTTGGATATCACGAGGGAAAGTAGCACTGAACATGAGCGTTTGCCTGTCTTGTATTCCGGCATATCTTCGCCTTGAACGATGCGCCTGATCTGGGGTTCGAAACCCATATCAAGCATACGATCGGCTTCATCCAGAACGAGGTACTTGATATTCGCAAGACTGATGCGCCCACGCTCAATTAGATCGACAAGACGACCCGGGGTAGCGCTGAGGAGATCACAGCCCCTCTCAATTTGCCTCGATTGCTGACCGATATCAGCGCCACCATAGACAACAGCAGGTCTAACCCAAGAGCGATAGGCAAATTTGCGAGCCTCGTCATGGATTTGAGAAACAAGCTCTCGGGTGGGAGCGAGAATAAGAGCGGTAGGATAGCCTTTACGTGTGCGGCCGTAAGAAGCTTGGCCTTGTTCGGGCGGAGGCCGAGGTCCCTCCGTAAAGGACGCAGACAGAATCGGGAATAGGAATCCGGCCGTCTTGCCGGAACCAGTCTGAAACAAGGTTTGTCAAGTCAGCCAACCAACCAAACACTGGGATACGTACCTGTGCACAGGCCATCAGGTCCCTGCCATTAGCTACGATGGGAATGGAGTATTTTTGCACCGGCGTGGGAGTTGTGTACATAGCATAACCGATGTTCTCCAGCAAAACAGGGTCAAGGGGAGAATTTGCGAAGGAGAGAACAGGCTCGGGCACACCAGCGCCGGTAGCCTCGACAGGAATGTCATCATATTTGTCAAAGTTGATACCAGTGTGCTGCTTGGAAGGATCATCGGGGTCACCAAACAGTTCTTTTTCGAGACGCATATTGCGCCCGCCTACAATATGTTTGCCATCTCGCCAAGCACCATGACCGAACATGGACTCGGTGCGAGGGCCGGAATCAAGGTTCCGAGAAGACCAGCTTGGGGAAGATGGGGCAGTCCAGCTGCCACCTCCACCTCCGCGGGAATTGTTGAAAGCGGTGCCTCTACCACCTCTGTCAGATGGAAAAGCGCCCCTTCCAGAGTCATAAGTCGACCGGCCGCCCACAGGGGGAGTGGAAGTGCGGGTGTCAGACCAGCCGATTGGTTTGCTGCAAAAAAAGATTGGCATCAGAGTCGACGCAAAACGCATCGTAGCGCATACCTATTAGATGCGGGAGGAGATGGGGTAACAGCTGCCGCAGCGGCACGCTGCCTCATGTGAGGAGGAACGTAAGCAGTTTTGCTGAGACCAGCTAGATGGAAACGGAGCCTGATCAGGCTGAACCTACGCCGAGGCCTGATGGGACACGCACCAACTTGGCCCTCGATGTCAGAGGCGCCGTTTACTAGACCATTTGTCATATTAAATCTTTTTGATGCTCAGTGAGTTGATGAAAGAGAGCGACAAGGCAGAGCCTCGTGAAAAATTCCGCCTGCGCCAGCTAGTAACATTAGTCAGCGCATTTCTCACGGACACGTGACTGACCTAATATCCGCCATCAGCACAGCGTCCACCGCCAGCATGTCACATTCGCACTCGCACGCTCCGGGCGAACACCACTCGCACTCCCATGGCCCACCCCAGACGCCTCTGTCGCCACTGTTGCCTATTTCACTGCCAGATCCTGCAATACAGGCGCTCATAGACCAGGAATATACACCAGTTCCTCTCAAGCTCGGCGCAGAAACTCACATCGCCGTCTGCAATGCACACTCGTTGGAAAAATGCACAGACTGTGATATTGACTTTCTGGTGGTCAATCGCATGTCCCGCATCCTCTTCAACAACCCTAACCTGCGCTGTCCACCCCCGGCCAACGTCGTCACTCAAAAGCTAACTCAAATGGTAGCGGTCACGAAGGACGAAGGAAACGTAAGCTTGCTCTTATTCTAGATACCACTTTTGTGTTAACTGTACCTTGCAGACGCTTTTCAAAAAGGGTCAACACGCACTGGCCATTCAGCGATACACGGCTGCTGCCACGTTTGCAGCACAGCGCCCACCGTGGGAGGCTAACCAGCTCATGCGCGAAGAGCTGTCAACCATCATTTCGAACCGCTCAGCCGCCTATTTCGAACAGCGCGACTACATTTCTGCTCTCGCCGATGCAGAGACCGTCATTCAGTTGAGGAGAAACTGGGGCAAAGGCCATTTCCGCAAAGGAAAAGCATTGCACGCGCTCGGATACTTATTTGACGCATGTGAAGCCATCAGGCTTGGTTTGTCATTCGACCCGAGCAATCAGGTATGGTGTCACTCTGCGCAACGGGGATCGCGATTGACAGGCTGCGATTAGGAATTGTCCAATTTTCTAGCAGAACTTTCGAAAGCAGAAAAGGAGGGAGCAAGGAAGACCAGCGCAAAGGATGAACAGGCAGAGTCGGCACAGCAGACGCCTGTGGCAGCGTAGCCATCTTACACCTTATACCAGGTCTATGCCAATGATACCTTTGCATGATCTAGCAGAAGTCTGCTTAGTGAAAAGTGAAACAAAGGCATGCTATAGTAGATATATGTTTACAGGTTCACTCATAAACTATATGACAATATAATCCAGACTCAAGAATTAGAGATGATTCCTGAACCATTGAACGGCGGATTTGAATGCGCCTTCCTTGCCCGCTTTGACCTGGGGGTTGCTCAAATCTCCGCGGACCGCAAACCCGTGAGTACATCCATCAAAGTACTCCCTCTTATATCCAGGCGCAAACTTGCCATTGCCAAAAATTTCATCAGCCTTGGCTTGCGCCTCGATTGGGAACTGTCCATCAACCGTGCAACTGTTAATCAGCAGAGGAACTTTCGAAGCCGAGAAATATTTCTACAATACCAGTCATTCTCAGTCATGTGCCAGACTTGGAAGAAGCCAGCTTACCTCAAGATCCGCAGGGGACTTCAATAAAGAAGGGTGCGAAACCACAGAAGCGTCAATGACATTTTCAAATGCCAGATCAAACACGTATCGGCCTGGGAAACATGCTCGACAATTGTTCCTGGGATATCATCGGACGGCGCTCACCGCCATAGCAGTAACCTGTAGCGCCAAATTTCTTTACTCCCTGCTCCTTCAGAGCAGCGATGACCTTATCCAGGGGGGGACGTGTCTGTTCAGCCAGGTGGTTGGGGATCCAGTCGGAAATCTGCCAAGTACTCTGCAGAAGACATGCTCGGTTCATCATTGACGTCAAAAGCCATCATGCACTTACCCCAGGAAACATCCCATCGGCAGGAGCGGGATCACCGTTGAGATAATCAGGAGCAACGGTCTGTAAGTAGATTTATACGTCAATCCTCCCGGGCCGCGATGCGAGAGTCTAACCTTGAAACCATTGTTCGCGAAATCATCAACCAGAAGCTTATATATGGGTGAACAAGTCATCTCAATCAATGGCAAGCGCGCGACGCTACCTGGGCATTCGGCAGCTGAGGTCCATATATATCGGTGAGGAACAACACCACTTTTTCCGCTGGGTAATCACCAGCAGAGGTGGCAACATAACACTCCACTCCACCAATATTTTCCCATTTGCCTGTTTGCCACCAAATCGGCCATCGATTTGGAAAAGTTGAATCACATATCAAAATCTAATCTCACCAGTCGGCGTGCCTTCGTGCCTAACCCCTAGAACGAAGAATCGTCAGCGACGTGAACCAGACGCCAAAAGAGAGTGGGCTGGCCCTTGACACAGTCTTCGCAGAAACTCATATTTCAAAGGATCGATGATGGAGATTGTCAATTGAGAGTCCTCTGGCTTTTTATAACGTCGCATTGGTCAGCGACCGGACTAGCACTCCGAGTCTCCGAGTGTTTAGCCACTTCAAAGGTACGCGACCGGCATTAAGATATTATAGACTGGCTCATCGGACGCCGGCCGGAATGGCATGCGGCCAGCCGCTATTCCGCGACCATGAAGATAGCAGTAACGTACTATACGTCGGCGACCGCATTATGTTCAGTACTATGTACAATGAATCTAAAAGTGGAAAGGTTAAAAGCGCTCTTTACCACTGGCTACGAAACTGCATGAGCTTAGCAGCCTCCTCTTCTTTCCCTTCCTCGAATCGGCTGAAGATATTGACCCCAGCACCACAGGTAACAACTCGTTCTCCCTTGCGCAGACCACCCACAGTATTTTCGATGTATTGATCGATCGGCATCCAGAATCTGCTCAATCGATTGGTTGTACCGGCATCTAGACCGAGTATTAGCACGGATCCTTGGCAAAAAACGGCAAACACTCGTCACCATCATGTAATTCCGATTCGACGAGGCTATTCCGTATCTTATCGTCAGTTCTCTGATACAGGTAGACCAAGACGTACGGAGGTATGATCTCTATAACGTTGATCTTCGTTTTCTGGAGCTGTGCACGCAGGGAAATGGTGAAACTGTGTAGTGCAGCTTTGGTTGCAGAGTAATTCGGTATCCATGCTGCAGGGACTATTGCCAGGCCTGAAGTGACAGTGACGATAAATGACGGGCGGCCTTCTTCCTTTATTTGCCAAAGCAGATTTATTATCCAGTTCTAGAACATACAAATCATACTCAACTGAGAGCTTGAGAAAATGGGGCATGAAATGAGATATCAGAGTGACGACAGAGGTATAGTTGGTATTAATCTCCGTCGTCAACTCTGCGATATGATCAATCCACGCAATACGAATCTATGAGGGTTTACTTACTATCAAAGTTGATCTCGTTCTGAAAATCAAACTCGTATTGAACGCCTGCGTTATAGATGATGGTGTCAAGCTGCACACCGAGTCAGGTCCTATTAGCATATGAGCCTAGTCGACACTTACGTCAGGGTACTTTTTCAGAACACCATCTGCAAACGTTTTTAAATTTTTGCTATCCGTGTTCGAGTCAAACTGAATGGTCTCTAGACCGGCCTTGGCGAGTTCTTTGAGTCTGTCCTCACGTCTTCCGAGGCCGATAACGCGGGGTTTGCTGGGTAGCTTGGCCAAGGCGAGAGATAGGGCACGCCCAATACCGGCGGTTGCACCTGTAACGAGAATGCATTTGCTGTCGTCGATGGAAGGCATTTTGTGAGCTTGTGCTGGCGACACGATTTTGACTTTTTGTATGACCCAGGACGGCTTGCGTCCGGCATCCGACGGGAACTTGATTGCGCAATCATCTCGGCACGCGTTCTGATACCACCAAGGGCAACCTCACCTGATATCAAGCTTGGGATCGCTAAATCGTATTACATAATTGCCAGCACTTCGTCATCACGCGCACGCCAACGTTGCTATGCAATCCTTGTTTTTGAGGTCTGCCACCAGGGCCTGGTCTCTTCCAACCGCCTCCGCTGCTCGCAGACTGGGTTCTCTCCGCTTTCTATCACAGGAAGTCCGGGCAAAACTCGATGGCGCGGTCAAAGCCAGGCCACTCGTGCTCTTCATGAAGGGCACACCCGAAACGCCCCAGTGCGGTTTCTCGCGTGCCGTCGTCCAGATTCTGGACTTGCAAGGCGTCCCTCCAGAGAAGATGCAGACGTACGACGTTCTTGTCGATTCAGAGCTAAGGAGCTCAATAAAGGAATATTCGTATGTTAGTCCGTTGGTCCTAGACGAAGACGACTTAATGGATGATAGAGATTGGCCTACGGTCCCCCAGGTGTATGTGAATGGTGAATTTGTGGGCGGTTGTGACATTCTTTTGGGCAGTACGTGGATGTCGTTCTGATGATGTTTCGATGCGGCTGACTCGTCTCGTTGGCAAGTGCACCAGTCGGGCGAATTGGAAGAGCTGTTAGAGAAGAATGATGTTATTACCAAAATCTCTGAGGAAGACTTGAAACAGACGAGCCCGTCCTCTTAGGGACCTCGATGCAAAAGCGCCTCGGATTTAAATAAATGCTATAATACATGGACCGTCTGTGAAGATACAGGGACGACTCGATAGTCCGTAACAACGGTCCGAAATTGCCGTAGTACATGAGTAATCTCACTGTTATTACAATCATTGCGTGTCATCTCGACCTCGTCAGCTCCATCGAATATAAGCGCATGAGTACACAACATTTCCCTCAGATGACGACCCCAGCTGAATTTCAGACGCAGTATTACCACCACGGACGATTCCGCGTCAAAGGTGGTATGCTTCCTGATGCTGTCACTGCGTTTAGGACGTATGGCGATCCAAAGAACCCCTGCATCGTACTTCCGAGCTTTTACTCCGCGAAACTGAATGGTAGGTCAACCTATCATTGTTCGGATGCATTATTTAAAGATGGATATTTAGATATGCTTTACCTAGTTGGAGAGGGAAAGGTGCGCCCGTGTGGCTATCATCCATTTCGTGGTGCTGATAGAACGAGTAGGCACTGGATACTAGAAAGTATTTCGTAGTAACGTTCGCACTCTTCTCGAATGGAGAGGTGGGTAATTGCTTCTTGACCTCGATCCAAGCTGATCAGGTGGACGAAAAAAGTCCTCGTCACCGTCAAATACGGTAAGCTTACCTGTCTGTTCGCGTTGTGTTTCAAAACCTTGATCGGAATCAAAGCCATTGCCTTACAATGGCCCATACTTCCCGGTGATATCATATGAAGACAACGTGTAAGTCCCGCGGAACATATTCACTTCTACTAGTAGCTGTTAACGATCGTCGGAAGTCGCGCTCAATATACGGTTCTCACAAAGCACCTTGGAATCACGAAAGTGCATGCCGTGAGCGGGTTTTCCATGGGTGGTCAGCAAGTGAGTTATGTTCTCATGCTGCATTGAACATCAACTTTATGAACATGATTTTACTCCTAGGCCTACCACTGGGCAATAATGTACCCCGATTTCTTGGAAAGGTAAACTATCAAAGGGATTCGAGTGTCCGGTTTCATCAGGGAACAATCGCAGATACATTGTCATATGCAGTTCGGCACGCACGAGTGTGCACAATCAATGGTGCAGACCTTGTCCTTGCCTGAAACTGCGGTGATGTTGACAAGGCACAGTATCCTGGAAGGTCTCAAAGCGACGATGACTGCTTCCAAGGACTTTGAAGGTGGCCATTACAAATCGGCCCCTCATCACGGTATCCGGGCATTTGCGAGAGTCTGCAGTGCATGGTCACTTAGTCTGACAGTAAGTGTCATCACCTCCCGCCGGTTTACGTGCATTGAATGGCATACATGACAGTGGTTCCGTGAGAATAGGCACCTCTCGGGTGGAATGTAAGCATTTTTTCTGTTGTACAACACAAGACGTTGTGACCTTGCGCAACGCGCATGTCAGGTACGCAGATCTCAACACGTTCTTGCACCAGGGTTGGGAGGAGAAGTACCTCAGGGAATGGGACGCGAACGATATGCTTACCCTCATGAATACATGGCAAACTGGAGACGTCACCACGATTCACGGAGATCGTGACTTGCAGACTGCGCTGGGCAGAATTAGGGCAAAGGGGTTGATCATGCCTTGTAGGACAGATTTGTACTTCCCGGTATACTTCTCCGAGATTTTTTGGTCCTTCCGGAAGAAGCTGATCATGATCTACAGCCTGAAGATAGTAAGACGGAGGTCAGTTTTTGGGGATAAAGCTGAACTTGTAGTTATAGACTCGATTTGGGGACACTTGGGTGAGTTAAGTTGTCTACTTGGACGTCATGCATTCATATCGAGTGCGATTCCGATAGCTGGTGGCGGTGCGAGCGGCGAAGATATGGCGTTTATGGAAAAGCATATTAAACAATTCCTTGCTGAATAAGTAGAGGATTTAAGGAGGGTCAGCAAGCAAGTCAATATCAAGTATAAAAGGTGATAGTACTACATTGAAGTATCGTTGGCACACAAGGGCGTCGACATGAAAATGATGCGAACCACTACACTAATTATTAATTTCTGCAATCGTCTTGAAGCCTCGTAGCACCGAAGGATAGTACGCCTGTTATCCAAAGGCTTCATGCCTTCACTCCAACGACGATGCAGCTTGCAACGGGTACATGGCAAACTGAGACTTCAGTACGCTGGACAGGAAACTGGCCGTGGCGAACACTGTAAACCAAGTTTGCGGTAACAGGAATTTTATAAAACGCCGGAGCAGTTCCAACCATAATGATTCCCGCCATGATCTGACCTTCTCTTGGAGCTCCGGCAAACTGTTAACGCCTCTAATCCCGTTATTGTGCAATAGCCTTGGCAATCAGCTGTACCTGTGTATCAATAAAGGAGGCTTGATCGCCATAACGTTTGTCTTCTTGGACGATGAGAAGTATGTGGTTGCGTAAACGGTCAATGATGCAGACGTCAGTCTTTGTAGGTCTGATTTCACCTCGTATAGGAAGGGGAAGATTTTTCCGGGTACGAGCATATCTACGACCACCAACGTAGCCAATGTGCTTGAATAACTCGACCGCAAAGTCACCTACAGCGGACTTTTCTTGCCCTACTAGTAATTGGAGGAACCATGGCGACATCGAGAAGATCGATGAACCTAGCATTTTCATCGTTCACCATGTCATCGGCTTCTTGAGTGTTCAGAATCTCCGGGGAAACTTGCGGCTCTGGAAGAGCATCGACGGGCATGCCGAAGAAAGCGGCTGCATCCTGCGGAATGACATGGATGTTGCATGCATCGCGTCCAATCGCTACTAAGCGGACGAGGTCCGACATGGCTGTTGTGGTTGGTCATGGGCTGGCTGTCGCCGACGAGCAACCACGGGTGTGGGGACGATTACTCGAAGGTGATATATAAACGATCCATCACCAGATTAAAAATACGAGTGACCTTTCCTCCATTGATCCATACGCTGAGCATCTTCTTGCATCTTCTTGCTGCGGCGTTCTCTGGCAGCACGTGTATTTGACCAAAAGAATAACACCACATCATCTTCATCCCAAGCCCGTTTCCCAGATTCCTCTTCAGGCTCTACATCGGTCGCTCGGACTGCGCCATGCTTTCGGGTTATTCTATCTCCTTTGGAAGTTGATGGTGCTGCAACAGTGTCTTTTGGACGAGGAAACTCGTACTGGTCAAGGACCTTGGTGTTATGCCCCCACCATTTAACAGCTGCAGTGCCGTAGTTGTAATGTAGTAACAAGTCAGATGGCTTTGCCTTCCTGGTATGTTTCTTGAAAGCAGCATCCCGGTTGTTTGGAACCATCGTTTCCACGTGCTCATCAGGGATTAGCCATTGCAGCGTGTAGCGGACATTACGAGGATATGAAACCTCATCAGAGATTTTGCGAACGGTGTCAGTTGGATCTGGATGTGGAATATCACGAGGTTGAAGATATGGGTTGGGGGTCTGTGTGATGGTTAGGTCATGTTGAAACTTAGACAAAGATTAAGTAACGGACCTTGAGGATGACGGCCGTACGTGAATCAAGTCCACTATGTATGACATTATTTACAAACACGCCATTGCAGATGTCATTGATATCATTGAAGTTATCCACTCTCTCACCGTAGGGTAGACGACCCTCTACGATAAGCCGAAGCCACTGAAATAGCAGAAGGGAAGCCTTCAGATTTTTCCTGAAGCATATAAACACTGACACATACTTCAGAGCCCCGACATAAGGGAATAATATGGTGACCACTTCCATAATCTGCCCCCGAACCTGTGTATAGACAGAAAACATCTCGCTCCAGTAGTTTGGCACGAAAATCCTCGCGAGTCCGTGTAGTCTCTGAAGGCACACTAGCCCTCATTTTGATAACATCAAGATCAACAAGATACAAGACATCTTAGTTATGACAGCGTAAGTGTACTGCCAGGTGCGTAAATGGAAAACGCACTTTCGTCTCTGACATAATAGTATATGGTGTTCGCCTCAATGTCTCGCACCTCAGCGTCTTCCACCTCAGCGTCTTCTGCCTCAGCGTCTTCTGCCTCAGTGTCTTCCGCCTCAATGTCTTCCGCATCTTCCGCCTCAGCGTCTTCCACATCAGTGTCTTCCACCTCAGCGTCTTCATCCGAATAGACAGCAGGTTCGAGAGATAATATGCCTTCAACACCCAGTACACACCAGCCAACAAAACGAAGATAACGTGCAGGGTCAAGACAGTTTCTCTTGATTGTGTCCAGAGGAATCTCCAGATAGAAGGGTGAGTCGACGTGGTTCAGGAGGACTAACCCAACATGATTCGGTTTAAGGAGATTCTTGTAGTCAAATCGGATATGATAGAAGACAATCAGTGGCAGAAATGGGAAATTCCTCGAAACTCCTACCTCCCTCTGCGCGCTCTTGGCATGATTGCTCAATTTCAATTGTAGTGGCGGGAAACAGGGATCTTGTTTGTTTGCGTCGTTTCAGAGATGACTAAGCCACTTGGTCATGTCAACGATATGCATTATGAGATAGTTAACTGTCACTTGACTTTGGACGTTTCTTCTTTGGAGAAGGGTTCGGAGCGTCCGCTGGTGATAGTGCATTTGAGGCAGGTACTTGTGCGTGCCAGGACGCGGTGTCTTGCCGCTGCAAAGTTGACTTGAAGGCGGCGGCATCTTTCGCGAGGCTCGGGCTGGCCAAAAAGCTATGCAAATTTATGTGGTATCACGGTTATGCACGACGAGAATTAGTGTATATTATGTAATCATATTACTAATCAAATTTCTAGCTGTCGTCGAAGGCTCGCACCACAACGATAATAGCATTACGTCCTCCAAAGCTGGGTCAGCATGACCTGCTTTCTCCCTCTGTTGTAAAAATCCCCGGAAGCAGTGCAGTTCTTGAGGTAAAGTAAGTCCAATGTCGCCATCAGCATAACCAAGCATGATCAATGCTTTTTCAAGTTTCTCACATCACAATGGCATCAGTGAGGGCGATATGGGGAAATGGGTCATCCTCGACATCTTCTTCATCATCTGACTCTATCTCAACAACCTCTCCACTCTTGATGGAGATCCTTTGCTTTATTTTGGCAACAATCTCAACATCATCATGGACTTAGGGCTCCTGAAGTTCAGTTCAGTTCAGTTCAGGGTCATTTTTGGCTGAACCTGAACCTGAACTGACTAGTACTTGCCTGAACTGAACCTGAACTGAACCTGAACCTACTTGAACTGGTTCTGTCAGTTCGGTTCAGGTTCAAACCAAAGAACCATGTGAAAATTTCCATTTTTGGAAATTTGAGCAAAAAAACAGGCTTAAACTGCATCCCCATTACTATACAGCAGTGCCACACTCACAGGAGGTTTTATAAAAGCATATATACTGCAGCAAGCAGTTAATTTGCAGATGGCAAGCCAGGTAGGCTGCTGATAAGTGGGCAGCAAGCAACTGAACCACTGGCAATTGCTACAACAAATATAAGGTCATAATTCTCACTTCCTGAACTGTGGAAACAATCAATAAATCATGTGACATCCATGGAATATACTGTGCAATGATAGGACTTTGTGTATAGTAGGTTTGAACCATAGTTCAGAATTGAACTTCAGCAAAAGTATAGACAGGGCTAATGCAAAGTCATGATTCTGACTCTCTGAACCATGGGAAACTTTTATACATAATGTGACATGAATGGAAAATATACTGTTTTGATGTGTCCATGAGTGTGCAGTCCTTTCTCATTCTGCTATACTATTACACCACTATGCTGGGTTCCCAGGCTCTTGGCTCCCATTTCTTTGCCTCTACATCAGCAGCAAGATCTCCTTGAGTGATCCATCTGGGTTGAGTGCGCCATGACAGCTGGGCATGGTGGTGCAATGAGTTGGTGTTGATACAGAGTGCGTGGGAATGGTTGTCACACTCCTGTCACATTTCAATGTGATGCC
The DNA here is from genome assembly GCA_020011035.1 of Amanita subjunquillea. Taxonomy (NCBI): domain Eukaryota; kingdom Fungi; phylum Basidiomycota; class Agaricomycetes; order Agaricales; family Amanitaceae; genus Amanita; species Amanita subjunquillea. The sequence goes on along the minus strand of JAEBUT010000010.1, from coordinate 1,081,092 downwards.
AGCCAGAGCACCAGCCAGAATGCCTCCAGCCTCACATGCAATCAGTTCAGGGTTTGGTTCTGGTTCAGAACTGGTTCTCAAATCCTGGTAGCTGCCCAAACCAGAACTGGAACTGACACCCATTGCCAGAACCAGAACCAGAACTGAACCAGAACTGTCAGTTCAGTTCTGCTGGTTCCAGTTCAAACCAAACTTTGGGAGCCCTACATGGACCTCAACCTCCTTGGTGCCACCATCTCTTTCCTCAGGTGGCTGGATAAGGTTGTCCACCATTGGGGGCTCACCAAAGATTTGCTTTCTGCTCTGCAGTTTGTCAACAGAGGTCATGAGGTCCTTTTCAATCACAGTGAGCTGAGGTGCTGAGTCAGATAACTGTTTCTCAGGGTGTCAAAGGCAGATTTTCAGACATGAGCTTTGAGCTGCTTCACCAGCAAGCTTTTCAACGGCTGCTGTTGCAGCTTCAATGTCCCCTTCTGTGTCCATCATGGCTTTAAGCACAGGTTGCCAATCACTGTCAATGTAACATTGTCCGAGGAGCAACTGCAATTGAGCTTCTGCTTCTGGAAGCATCAAAGAATCAGATGATGCAAACTTCCTCAAAAGGTCCCATGCATTTGGGTTCATGTGTGCAGGAATAGCAGCTGGATTATAGGGCCAGCTATGGCATACAGTGAGTTTCTGTTCATTTGTGGATGCATGGCACACAACACCAACCTTTGTATACCAGTGTGTGCCCAGCAATGTTCAATTGTTGAAGGCAGGATTTCCCTCCATGCTGTTTGTGCCATAATCATTCCTTCTAGAAGATTAATTTTATAGATTTCACACTTGCCTGCTTCATCAAGCTCTATTGCATGCTTACAAAATGCTTGGCAGTAATGTGCTTTGAAGCAGCAAATAACACCCACATCAAGTGGTTGTACAAATGGGGTCAAATTGGGCTTAAAGAATACCATGCATATGTTTTGTGGTTCATAGCCAATTGTGTGACCACTGAAATTGTTGATGAGAAGACAGATATGGCAGCCTGCCTCTCACATCTTGATGTCAAAGGCCTTTACCCATCTAACTGATGTAAGTGCCAGAGTTCTGGGTTGCCAAATCAATTGCTTACTCTTCAAATAATTCCGCTGTCATCCAGGCCATCTTGTTGTTATGATAGTAGAAGCCATGAGAAGCAGGTGTTTGATTCTTGAAGACATGAGGCTGCTTTGAGTATCCATAAAAAATATGGGCATCTTCTCACTGCCATTGGCATTGCATGCAAGCCAAGCATCAACCAAAACTTGTTCCTCTTTTTCCCACTCATTTGCCTTGTTGCCAGTCCATGATCAGGAGGAATGCTAACCACATTCAAGTAAGACTGATAGTCTTACAAGCTAAGCTAACTACTTACAATGCAAAGAGACTTATCTCATCAAAGTTCCACTGGTCTGCTGGTGGGTATTTTTCCAAGAGCTTTGAAACCTCCTCTCTCTCTGCTTCTACTGCATTGGGATCCACAGAAGCTGCCTCCCCATGATGATGAATCTCTTGTAACTTGTATGTCTTCTTGAATGACATTACCCAACCTTCTCCTGTGAGCCTTTTGTTTTCTGGCACCTTGAGAAGATTTTCAATCCTCCTTTGCTTCTCCTGTAGCATTGGACCTGTAATGTGCTCACTTTTATCCTCCATCTGCTGGACCCACTTTACCAGGGCTTCTTCAACATCCGGCCTTGTTACAATTTGGCAGCACTTTCCCAACAATGCATTTGGATTGTCATGAACCTGCTCTTCCAGTTGCTGGTGCATTTTGAGTTTCTGTGATAAGTGTTACAGACGATGCCCTTGTCATGGTTCGTTCTAAGTCAGCAGTGACAAGCAGAGTCTTGGTTCGCTCCCAGCCACTGGACGAAGGTCTAGACACTAAGTCAAATGATGACAAAGGTCTTTGGAGAACAATGAGAGAGAAGAGCGCTTAAGTCGATTGTTGTTGAGAGCAAAACTCGTCTAAGTTGGAACTGGAGTTACTCTATGGTACACGGGGTTTATATACAATTAGGGAGTAAAGGAGACTATAAAGGAAATGAGGCAATGACTACCTAAGAAAGGAAATGTGAAGGTAGCTATGAAAGGAGATAGTGTCCAAGAAGTACAGTGCGCAGTTAAGGAGAAATGATGGATATGAAATGATACATGGAAACAGGAAGACGAAACGAGAAGGAACTGTAACATTACCCTTTGTATGCAAGAAGTTGCCAACTTCTACCAAGAATTTGTCCAGCATGGTCCTGCCTAGACTCCAACCATTCAATGACATTCTTGATGTCCTTGTCCACAGTCTCCATTCGCCACTGCAAAGTTTGAATTGATTGTTGCAGCTGCTTGGCCTGAGTGAGCATTGCATCTCGTTCATTGTAAGTAAGCGAATGCGGATCAGTGGTGAGAGTGAGGGCGGTGACAAAGTCAAGTGGTTCAGAGAACATATTGAAATAGGTGACCATGGTGGCAAGGCTTTCCCCAACAGTATCGAGCATGGTGTTGTGGGGTTGAATGATAGGTATATGTCGTTGGGGAAATGGGGATGGTGGCAGTTTCTGTGAGGTCAAGGGGTGTTCATGGAGTGCGGGGAGGTCAGCGAAGTTGTAGTTGTCCAGGGTGGTGGTGGTGGTGACAAACACCTCAAGTGGGAGGTGGTGAGCGACAGAGGCGAAAGGGGGCTGACAGTGGCAGCATCGATATAATAATGGCCACAGGCAGTGACCAAGAGGGCGAAGGAGAGGGCGACAAAGTAGGTGATGGCGATGATGGGAGACATTTCTTTTGAGTGTATGAAGTTGGGGATCTAACGTTGTCAAAGGTGTCTCTCTTTTATCTTCAGTTGAATACTTTGTCATCCCAATTGATTGTTTGGAGTTCTCCATTTAGGGACTGGTAGGTTGCCATGGATGTTTCATGCTGGGAACATATTCGAGTTCCTCATCAGATTCTTCTGATTTGCTCAATTTGTTCCTGGTAGTGGTGGAAATTTCGTCCTCAGGGTCCGTGTTTGTTTGGGATGATCTCCTGGGGTGCTATACTTTCGGGCGAATTAGGTATGGTGGGTCCCCCTGTGCTGTCAAATGCATCTAAGAAGTCAAGGCTCTCAAGTACCCTATTGAGGTTTGATATTGCATCTGGGAGTCGTTCGAGTAGCAAGCCATCTGCAAATTTCCATTTCCTTGCTAGCGTTTCCTAGCCATTCTGCAAATCAAATAGCATAGGATCTTCTCGGCGGAGAGCTGCCTTGGTGTATACGTCATTGGTATGATTCAAAGGTCTATTGGGCGATGGGAGGTAGGGTGACATTGCATCTGGATAGTATGGTAGTTCTTCCGGATTGAACGTAAGGTCCATATATTTCGGAAGATAATGTAATTGGGCATTGAATGGGATTTCAATGTGTCCCTGTGGATGTGTCACATGTCTGTTAGAAAGTCTGGGAGTCTTGTAGGCAATTAGCCAGGTTGCTAGGGTTCGGATAAAGTTGACTAGTCGTGGCAGTTCTAAAGGGGTGATCAGAGGATGGGGAATGGGAAATGTGATGATCTGTCCTTTGAAGCTTTCATAAGGTTTTGGGGAGTATTGTCCTCTGGTAGAGCAGTATCTTTTTGTATAACAAATGTTTTGTTTGAGAGTTTGGTGGTTGCAATATCGAGACATGCAGTTTCATAGCCGTCTTCTGAGTTTATATGCCTGTAACACATCCGCAGCATTGCTTAGATTGCGCTCGGGTTCCCAGGAGTTGTCATTTGGGCTGTATCCCTTCAGTACTTCACGGTCCCCCCCCCCTTCCGTGTGGATTCCACATGGATTCCACATGGAATCATACTATATTACAATAAGTAAGTAACAGCATGTGGAATCCATGTGGAATCCACACAGAATCCACATGGATTCCACATGGAATTACAATAAGTAAGTAACAAATCAATGTTGCTCATGCATTTCACCAGATATGAATGAGTTATGCAGTTATTGAGCATGATGTTATGACACCTGGTTGCACTTGGTTGTCCTCTCATATATTGTGACTATTTGTACATTCAAATGTTGTTACAGGGTGCTACTACTCACTACTACTATCACTACCATCACTACTATCACTACTATCACTTTCAATGTCATCCTGTTTATCTTGATCATCATTCTGCCTTTTCACCACCTGCACTGTATGATATGACAACATTGTGTGGAGGAACCAATCAAAATTCCCTGGTGTCATCCTCTTTAAAATTGATTCAAAGCCACCCAACCATGCATTCAACTGCTCACATGCCTGAGTATTAAATGCATTCTTCTGGTAAGGGTCTCCATCATTGTTTGTCCCTGTGATGACCAAGTTGGGTGCTGAACCATTTACGGCAAAGGGCATCTGTTGCACGATGATATGTGTAGTGATAAGAGTCAACAATGAATCTGCTTGTCTGACTCCACCTCTGCCAACTACCATCAGCAATGCTACGCTTCAACACAAGGCATGCCTTATCAATACAGGTATAATCAGGCCTTGACTCTTCAACTGGATAAACATGATCTAAGAACTGCAAGATATTAGTTGGTGACTCAGCCTTTGGAAACTTTGCCCATGCCACTACAACTCCACATGGAGCACATATAGTTTCAACACAATAAATCCTTGATGGCACAAATGCATCTTTGTCTCTGCTTGTGCCAGCTTCTTGATCATGTGGCTGTTGCACCTGTTGGTTGGCTTGCATCCATGGCCAGCTATCATCAGGCCGCCTAAGGGCTCTCTTATATCCATTCAAGGTCCTCTGTCTATGATTTCTCCTATATCTGTTCCACCTCTCCTGGTGAATCTGACAAGCCAATGTACCCTGTACAATGAAGTTTGAGCAATTGGCAACATGGCATGTTGTCCCATACATATCCTCATGGAATGCACAGTATACCCCTCCACGTGCATTCACCAGCTCTGATATACAGTCAGGGAATGCACATATTGAATGTCCAACTACAATTCCATCCACTACAACCATTTTCACTGGTGATGTAGTTTCCTCAACTGTTGGCCCCTCTGCAGCTGTAGCATTGACTTCATCAAACCCCACAACAGCTGAGTTATCATTCTCTACTAGATTTGCAGTTCTCCTGTACTTCTGTGTACATTCATCACATGTATGACCATTAGCAGATCTGATCAGACCACCTTCTCCCAATACACGATAAGCTTCCTTTGTGACTTCATCAATGGAGAGATTATCTTTCAAAGTCAAGTTTAAGTCAGCCATGGATCCCATGAATCTTATTGACTCCTGTACAAAAGCTTGCCATATTTGTCTGTGGCTCACTTTTCCAGATGATGTGACTTTGTCACTAAAAGCATTGTTCCAGAATGCTGTATATGCTGAAATGGATGCATGAAAATGATATATGCCATTCATAACTGCAGAGGTAAATTCCCTATCAACCCACAATTGATGACCAAGTTTTATATATTTTGCTGAGTTCAAGTACACTTTTTCATACTGGCCTTCTTGATCAGAAGGTGTGCGCTCATGATCAGCATAGTATGTTGTCTTGCAACTCTGACAATGTCCTGATAAGACTTGAACATCTTCATGAATGCAAAAGTCTTTAATCAAAGTGACCAATGGTATGTCTCTTATCTTTGTTGACATAGGTAGGGAACGTGGCTTGCATGTCATTGTCTCACAGACCACAGCATCTGGACATATGATATGGATAGGTTGTATCTCCTTGTGTGAGATGGGCTTAAGTTTGCCAGTAAATTGTCCTGATTTATTGTATGGCTTGAGGTTCAGCAATTTGGCTAACTGATCAAGCTTCATTGCAACTGCAGTTGTGAGTTGGTCATCATCATCTTGTCTAAAATGCAGGTCTTTCTGATTCAATATGCAACCATCATTATTTTCAACCCTTTTTCTGAGTGGACGTGCAAGGGCTTTTATCCATGAAGTGGCGGATGTAGATCTCTCTTCTTGGAACCTTGCTTTCTGCTGGCGCCCATGCAAACTCAATAGCTGTACATTCTCTGTTATACTGAACAAAATGACAAGAACACTTGTCAATGAGATTGAAGAGCTGAAGTTCTGCTCTATGAAAATACTGAAATCTTTGAAGAGTATTTCTGGGAAAGGTCTCTCATTAACTGGTGCTGCACACACCAAAGGGAGCCATGATAGAAGGACCAGCATCCCAAATCCTGCATGCAGACCTTTGAACATAAAAATCAAGCTGTGGATTGCATAAAGGAACCAAAGACTATCAAATTTAAAACTACATGATTCCAAGTTCATGATTTATACATGTGTGCTTACTTGGTCTTCCCCTTGGCCCTTGTAACATGCTTCTTTGAGCTTCCTTCTTCCTTCTTCTTCTTCGTCTTCTTCTTCTTCTTCTCATCAGAATCATCAGAATCATCATTGCTAGCATCATCCCTTTCATCCATCTTCTTTCCCTTCACAATTTCCTTTGCTTTACCCTTACCCTTGGCATCAGTTTTCTTGTCTTTCTCATTCATCCACTTCTCCAAATCAGTGAAGGTATATGATGCTTTTTCATCTCCCCAAAGGTCAACAGCAGTGAGTGCATCTTCCTCCTCATTCAACCACTTGTGCATCTCAGGATATTTTGGCAATCTGGAGAATATCTTCTTGAGGGTCCTATGCCACATTGTCTTTCCAACAAATAATTCAACTATCTCTGTCTCAGAGGGCTTCTTGATATTCCATTCACCTGCAGCAGCCATCCTCCCAGAAGTTGCAAGAGCTGCAAGGCAAGCCTTGTATTTTTTGTAGTACAAGAGAAGCCCTCCCTCATTCTTGCCATAGTCTCTCAGTAAGTGGTTAGGGATACCAAAAATATGCACAAGGTCACTCTTGTAGTCAGCCACTGGCTGTTGAGCAGCCTGAGTGAGTGCAGGGGTACCAGACACCTGTCCCTGATGAAAATCATATGTCCTAGGCTGACCTTCATCCTCCTAAACCATCTCAGTGACATTCTAAAATAAATGTGTAATTATACTCACCAAGGCTACACACAAGCTATATTCACCACTTTCTTTCTCCCAGAAAATTGGGTCATTATCCTCCAAGGCTGTCTGAAAGCGGCCTTTGACACTCCAATCACCTTCTTCATAGACAAAGATCCTCTTATTCTTCTCTGCAAAAATATGAATAGGTCACTGAATTTGAATGGTTGTGTCACTTACTCTTGACAGGTGAATAGCGCTTTGCTAATTCACCTAGGACTGGTGCCAGATTCCCACTAACCTTTACTTTCAATGTCATCTGAGGCTTTCTGGCAGATGGATCCTCTCCACTATTAAAGACCTTCAACTTCCCAATCATAGGCCCCATGTCTCTTTCTGATAAATCCTTGGAATCCCCAATGTTAAAAACATTTCCAGTTGCCCTCCCACGAGAAGTTCCACCTGTGGTGCGAGAAGCACCTTGAAGAACAGGAAGACTATCCTTCTGAACTACTGTCCACATGTCAATGGGATGCAAATGATTGAAATAATTCTAGAGTACCTTCATTTTCACCAAATACATTCAAAGTGGTGTTTTTCTATAATGTCACATATATCAGGTTCTGGTAAGGAGTAGAAATTAAGTTTACCCCTTTAAGATGGCCTTCAGATAGCTCTTCTTCAATTACTTCTTCAGTAATGTCAATCTTGGCCACAATATGAATAATTGATCTTGTGGCTTGATATGAAAAATAAATACCTTGGACAATTCTTCTTCAATCACACCTCCTTCTCCATTGTCATCCTTTTCCTGGTCTCCTGAAATACTCTCCTTAAACCCAGCACTCTGATTGAATAAATGTTGCATGTTTCAAAATTTAAATATACCTTGTCACCACTCTTCTCACTGACTCCATCATCTTCTCCTTCAGTACCCTCCAACTCAGACTCTTCATCCTCACTCTCAGTGCTTGATGCTTTATACTCATGCTCACTGCTCTCTTCATCCTCAGACAGCTGATCTTGACCTTGAGAACAATATAATTTGACTGAACAAGAATGAAACACAATGACACTTACCTTGAGCATTGGAACGTCGTACACGTGTGCTGGATTGGCTAGGCCTAGCACTGAGAAACTGGACAGTTGCAGAACGTGGACGTTCTGGTGGTGCAACTGTGATTCCACTATTCTCTAGAATTGATTCTGAACTGTAATAAGTCAGCAATATGCCAATATGCATTTTATTGACAATTTAATATATATATTATAATATAAATTTACGTTATGTTGAAATGTCAATCATGGTGGTAGTGGAGATATGAAAAAGTGGTGGGAGGAGGGTAGGTAGAGTGGTGGGAAGCAAGTGGTGCATGGGCAGGGATAGGCAAGACCATGGGATAGGCCAGGTACGTGGTGGGTGGGTGGTGGTGCATGGTTTAGTGGCGTGAAGCAAGTGGCGCAGGGGGCGGGCATAGACGAGACCATGGAGGGGCCAGGTGTGTGGTTGGTGCAGGTATGGGCACAAAAACGATTGCGGGAGGGTCCAGGTGGGTTGGGGAAGCGTCAGGCGATTGCGAGGTGTCCGGTTTGTGAGGGAGGAAGGGCCAGGAGGTGCCAGGTGTTCGTTTGAGGGCCGGGTGCACAGTTGGCGCAGGTATAGGCGCAAAAACAATTGCAGGAGGGTCCAGGTGGGTCGGGAAGCGTCGGGAAGCGTCGGGCAATTGTGGGGTGTTCAGTTTGTGAGGGAGGAAGGGCCAGGAGGTGCCAAATGTTCGTTTGAGGGCCAGGTGCACGGTTGGTGCAGGTATGGGCACAAAAAAAATTGTGGGAGGGTCCAGGTGGGTCGGGAAGCATCGGGAAGCGTTGAGCGATTGCGGGGTGTCCGGTTTGTGAGAGAGGAAGGGCCAGGGGGGTGCCAGGTGTTCGTTTCAGCAGAATTGAGGTGTTTTGTGGGTCGTTTGGGTGGGATTGGATGAGGAAAGGTAGTACCATACATTAGCGAACGAAAACAAGTAGAAAAAGATGTGCAACGTACCGGGTCAATGAACTACTTGTGCCAGCAGACGCTGCCACGTCTTCAAGGGCATGTATAGCCGAAGTTTTCCTGTCAAAGCATCCAGTGGTTAGTACCATATTGCTAGGGAAAAGAATGGCCACGCACCGTGACCCCTTGCCACCCAGATGCTCGCTCTCCCCCTCATCCCTGCGTGGTTTTTTGGCGGCCCGCTTTTTGATTGATCGCTCCGATGCTTCTGATATACCTCGTTTGCGACCGCTTCGAGACTTGTGTGGTGATGTGGTGGCAGCATTGGTGTGCGATCGTGTGCTGACCATGTCAACGAAGGTGTCCGAGCTTGGGTGTGACAGTGTGACAATCACGATGTGGAAGTTGTGTGGAGGCCATGTGGAATATTCCGTGTGAACAGTTCGTGGAAATTCCACATTCCATGTGGAATGGATGTGGAATGGATGTGGAATGAGCATGGAATGCTCAGCCAATTATAGTGGACCACCAACTAGGTGGAATGATGTGGAATCCATGTGGAATCCACCACATTCCATGTGGATTCCGCGCGGAATAGGGGGGGGACCGTGAAGTACTCTATCCCTTCCATTTAACCAAATACTGATATCCTGCTCCACGTTTTCGATGCGTGAGAATCGCTTCTACTTCAAACTCCTCTTGTCCATTTACAAGATCAGGGGGTGGAGTTGTGTAATTCGGTCCATGCGTTTCAGTTTCTCTACATGGCATAAGGAGAGACATGTAAAAGACTGGGTGAATGCACCATTGTTTCGGTAGCTTGAGCCTATACATTACTGGTCCTAGGATTTGTTTGACTATAAAGGGTCCTTCTTATATAGGCGCCAGTTTCCTAGATTGATATGGGTATATTGAGATTTCTATTTTCGAGCCATACTTTGTCTCCTTGTACGAATTTGATTGCTTTGTCCCTGACTCGTTGTGCAACCATCTGCCTTGCTAGCTCATGTGCTGCTAGTGCTTCTTCCCTAGCTTTTCGTAACAACTGTAGGCGTTCTTCAGCAGCAGGTGTTGTCATCTTCTGTACAGTGGTTGGTAGTGCAACAGGGTTCGTTCCATACATGAGTTGGAATGGGGATGCTTTAACTGAGTCATGATGTCGATTATTGTGAGCAAATTTGGCGATTGGGAGTGGTTGTTTCCATTTATGAGGTTTGTTTGTGCAGAATATTCGAAGGTATACTTCTAATTCTTGATTAACATGTTCTGTTTCTCCGTCGGTCTGTGGATGATAGGCTGTGCTCATTCTGTGATCGATCCCTAGTGTCTTTCTGATTTCCTGGAAGACCTTAGCTGAAAACTGTGGTCCTCGATCCGAGATGAGTATATTGGGTAATCCAAAGCATTTGAATATTTCTGAGATGTAAAGATCGGCTGTTCCTAATGCGTCAATGGTTTTTTTGCAAGGAGTAAGAATTACCCCCTTTGTAAGACCATGGTCCACCATGACCAGAATCGAATCATATCCGTCTGCGATAGGAAGATCTGTAATGAAGTCTAGTGTCACTTGCTGGAAAGGGCAAGTTGCTTTGGACCCAATAGGTAGAAGAGCCGGAGTGTTTGGATGAGTATTCACTTTCATCTGTTGGCAGGTAGCGCAACCTGTAATCCATTCTTTGACATGTTTATACATTCCTGGCCACCAGTAATTGCGTTGTAGAAGTTCAAGGGTTTTCATGCGTCCTGGGTGTCCTGATGTGAGCGATTCATGCACTGTCTTGACAATCTGTGTCCTAAGCATTCCATTATCTGGAATGTACACTCTATCAATGTATTGGATGATCCCATCAACAAATGCCCAGTCCTGAAGTTTGGATTTAATTGGTGGAGCGCGTTGAGTTTCAATGATGTCAATGATTGTGCGTCCAAAACTGTCAAGTAACGTAGCATCCCTAATTTCCTGGGCGAGGCCTGTAGCAATGAGATGGATGAATTTATTGTCCAGTAACATGGTGATGTCCTCCAGAGCATCATTGCCTTTCACGTGGTCAGGTTGACGGGATAGAGCGTCTGCTTCAAACATTCTGGTGCCAGGTACATGTTCGATTTTCAAGTCAAATGCTGAGAGCATCATGGACCATCGCACTTGTCAAGGAGTTAATCGTTGGGGTGACCGATAGAATAAAAGATTCTTATGATCACAGTGAACCACTATGGGATGTGGCGATCCATGAAGTAAATGTCACCATGCCTGCAGTCCTTTAATGATTGTGAGTAATTCTCGATCGTAAATCTGGTAATTCTGTTCTGTAAGCGTCAAGGCATGTGAAATAAATCCACATGGATGAAGTGTTCCAGTTGTATCTGCTTGCTTAAGCACTGCTCCAGTAGCTTTGTTCGAGGCATCCGTCTGAAGAATGAATGGTCAGGTGGGGTTGGGCATGCGTAGAACAGGCATGGAAGAGAATTTATTCTTAAGCTCCTCAAATGCTGTCTGACAAGTGGGTATCCAGTCAAAAAGTAAACCCTTCTTTGTTAAATCTGTCAATGGTTTTGCTATGGCGGCAAAGTTGCCAATAAACCTCCGATAGAAGTTTCCGAATCCAAGGAAGGATCTGACTTGTTTAACCGTTGTTGGTGTTGGCCAGTCACAAATTCCTGCAAGTTTAACAGGATCCATCTGAATGTGTCCGGGTGTGATGATCATGCCAAGAAATTCGACTTCTTGAACACAGAATTTGCATTTCTCAAGTTTCAAGAACAAGTCATTTTCCTGTAGGCGATTCAAAACGCATTCTGTATGCTCCCGCATTTCTTCTTTTGTTTTTGCACAGATCAAGATGTCATCCATATAAATGATGAGCCATCCTTCATTTATCATATCCTGGAAATATTTGTTCATCATCATTTGGAACATTGACAGGGAGTTGCAAAGACCAAAGAACATGACTGTTGGCTCATACAATCCTCGATTGGGTTATGAATGCCGCTTTCCATTTGTCACCTTCTTTGATTCGGACGTTGTTGTATCCCCAGCGCAGATCGAGTTTGGTAAAGTAATTTGCACCTTCTAACTTCATCATTAAATCGGAGACTAAGGGTAATGGGTAGGTGTTCTTAATTGTCCATTCATTCAAGTATTGATAATCTTGGCAAGGTCGCAGTGTGCCACTTTCCTTTTTAGAAACGAAGAAAAATGGCAATGCTTGTGGTGATTTAGATGGTCGAATGTATCCTTTATTGAGTTGTTCTTTAATCCATTCATCAAGGGCTGACTGTTCTTTTAGTGATAACGGGTAGATTTTGTTGACTTTTGGCGTAAACCCTGCTTTGAGTTCGATTGCATGATCCCATGGGCAAGAAGATGGAAAATGCTCTGACGCTTTCTTCTCAAAGGTGGCGTGCCAGGGCGTGTACTCGGAAGGTAGAACTATGGGGTGCTTCATCCCTTTTTTGCTTGATGTTCAAGTGCCTGTGATGCCGATGTTTTCACCCTGATCCAATATTCATCTTCTCCCCATTGTTGGTTGTCTAATGCCATGTGCCAAATAGGTTTGGTGTCTTCTGGATCATCGTCCATTTGGAGGGTTTTCTTTTGCCAATTGATCATAGGATTATGCTGTTCTAACCATGGTATTCCAAAGATTATTGCTTGATCTCCTAGATTGGTGATCCATAACCAGTTGCTGTATGTTTTTCCTTCAATAGAGTAGGTAAGACAAGTGCAATGGGTGATTAACCCATTCTGATTGATAGTTCTGTCAGCGTTTTTGACCCTAATTGGTTGTTTTAAGAGTTCCTTTGATAGATCTTTCGACATTCGTTCATTGATGAAGTTTCCTTCTGCTCCACAATCGATGAGAGCAGATATTTCAGCGGGTTTATGGGTTGTTTGCACAGTAATGGAAATTTGTTTGTTATTATTGGAATTTACAATTACAGAGTCAAGTGCTAACTGTTCAATGATACTGGAGGCGTCAACTGCTTTCTGGTGTCTCCTTCTTAAAAACCCTTGGATTCGAGTTCCTGGAGGGTACTTTCTCGTTCTTCTTCTGGGAGTTCTTTCAACAGTGCCCTAATCTGTTGGGCAGCTGATTCATCCGAGGTCGTTTCCTCTACTGCTCTGATTGTGCGATTCTGTGGGGAGGAGGACTTGTAGGATGACGTTTGGGCGTTCTCCTTGTTTGGGCAGTCCCTGGATATGTGTCCCTGTGTTCCACATCTGAAACACTTACTGGTTTTTTGGTATTCCTCTTTTTGGGCATCAGAAAGACGTCCTGTGCTCACAGCAAATTTGAAACGCCCCTTTGTGTCTCCTGATCCAGATGATCGGTTCATCAATTTCATGGTCTCCCAAGCATTGTGCAAGCGTTCTGCAGCATTGTAAGCTGTTTCCATGCTGATGACTGCAGGGTTTTTCAATGATCTTTGCTGCTACTGATGCAGGGAGTCCTTTACAGAAGTAAATGTGTTGCGCCATGAACCCTGTAATTCCAGTGGAGTGTATGAGCGATCGGAATTTCTGAATGTAGGCAGGGATGTCAATGTCTCCACCCACTTTTACTTTATCTAGATCATTCAGGGTCCTGGCTGCACTGTCAGATTCTCCCCAGTCACTCAAGAATTGTCGTCTGAAGCTGGGGTAGTTATCCCAAGAAAGTGTGTATGTGCTTTCTGCTGATTTTCCTTTGGTTGCTTCTGCTGCCTCTAATTCTCCTCAAAGATTGGCTTTCCAATCGTCTAGTTCTTCCCCTAGGTGAAGGAGAACATATTTGATTCGCTTTTTTGATGTTTCAAAGCGCCCTTCATCAAGATCAAATATGTCATCAAATGTGTTGATGAAATGTTTTGCCTTAGAGTGCTGTCCTTTGAATTCCTTAATGAAGATTCCCTTTATCCCTTTCAAGGATGTTTCCTTGTCGTCTGACATGTCTTTCTTTGGTTTTGGTTTGGGTGTTTCAGGTTTTGGGTCCTGTGTTCCAGGTTTGTGTTTCGATTCTGTGCCTTGTTTTGAGCTTTCTCCTTGTTTCAATTCATCTCCAAAGGGATCTATCTCGATCTGTTGTTGTTCTCTGTATTCGTTCCACCTGGCTGTTGTCTTTTTGTCTAGTGCAAGGAAGGTGAAATCTCTGAGTTCTTTGTTGACTTGAAACTTGTGCCACCAGGTGAGTTCAGGTTCAGTGTTTGGGGCTAGGAATAACTGATTGTTTTCCTCATTCGTTTTGTTATACCAGTGAATCCAAATTTCTCCTGGTAATTCTTTGTTAGGGTCTCCTTCCTGGTATTCTCCTTCAAAGAGTTCCTCTGAGACTGGTAGGTTCTTTCTCTTTGTTCCTGAAACGTAGCACCAGACCTTGTGTGTTGTAGAAAAGTAGACTTCTCTCCGATTAAGGTAGTACTTCTGTTTGTAACGAACAGAGTCATTCGGGGGGTCTGATCTGGGAGTTCCTAGTATCAATGGTGTCTGGCTAGTGACGATGCACTGAGCAGTTCCTGAGTTCCAACTTGTGTTACGGACAATGCCCTTGTTGTGGTTCGTTCTAAGTCAGCAGTGACAAGCAGAGTCTCGGTCTGCTCCCAGCCACTGGACAAAGGTCTAGACACTAAGTCAAACGATGACAAAGGACTTTGGAGAACAATGAGAGAGAAGAGTGCTTAAGTTGATTGTTGTTGAGAGCAAAACTTGTCTAAGTTGGAACTGGAGTTACTCTACGGTACACGGGGTTTATATACAATTAGGGAGTAAAGGAAAACTATAAAGGAAACGAGGCAATGACTACCTAAGAAAGGAAATGTGAAGGTAGCTACGAAAGGAGATAGCGTCCAAGAAGTACGGTGCGCAGTTAAGGAGAAATGATGGATATGAAATGATACATGGAAACAGGAAGATGAAACGAGAAGGAACTGTAACAATAAGGTTGATTGTGTGAAATGCAAGGAGCCATTAGTTTTCAAAGCAAAATGACCAACATTGTCCTCCTGTGATACGTCGGGATGCTCATCGATGTAGGCAAAGACTGTAAGCCAGTCATGGAGAGATAGGTTCTCTCATGTCTTTTTTGATTGTATCTTTGCTGCTGTAACTGGTGCATCTTTGTCAGCCTTCTTCCTAAGTTTACAGCTGTAGGGTGCTGGCTTTGGGCATGGTTTGCGGCAGTCAGCTGGCATTGGAGTATCAAAAATGACTGAAAATATATTTATTTATTTACATTTCATGCTATGACCCTATATTGCATGTCCACTCAATGGTTTAGTGCAAAATGGGTCTGAGGAAACAGGGCAGAACTCCGAGAACAGCGAGAAAGCCGAGTCTAAACGTCTAAATGCTATCTAATAATGCATAATTGATGGGTATCAGCTATGCATTATGTGTTATGCATTAGTTATACAATTTCCCTGCTGCCCACTGTGGGACTGCCGAAGTTTTGGCAATTTCTTATGCAGTATTAGATTTATGCATCATGAGCGTATGCATTATGAGGTATTCAACTGTATTAATTTCTGCAATCGTCTTGAAAGCCTCGTAGCACCGAAGGATAGTACGCCTGTTATCCAAAGGCTTCATGCCTTCACTCCAACGACGATGCAGTCTTGCAACGGGTACGTGGCAAACTGAGACTTCAGTACGCTGGACAGGAAACTGGCCGTGGCGAACACTGTAAACCGAGTTTGCGGTAACAGGAATTTTATGAAACGCCGGAGCAGTTCCAACCATAATGATTCCCGCCATGATCCGCTGAAGCAATCAGCAAATACGCAGACGGTGAAAGTCAGAGACTACCTTCTCTTGGAGCTCCAGCAAACTGTTAACGCCTCTAATCCTGTTATTGTGCACAAACGCTGCAATAGCCTCGGCAATTAGCTGTGCCTGTGTATCAATAAAGGAGGCTTGATCGCCATAACGTTTGTCTTCTTGGACGATGAGAAGGATGTGGTTGCATAAACGGTCAATGATGCAGACATCTGTCTTTGCAGATCTGATTTCACCTCATATAGGAAGGGGAAGAGTTTTCCGGATACGAGCATATCTACGACCACCAACGTAGCCAATGTGCTTGAATAACTCGACCGCAAAGTCACCTACAGCGGACTTTTCTTGCCCTACTAGTAATTGGAGGAACCATGGCGACATCGAGAAGATCGATGAACCTAGCATTTTCATCGTTCACCATGTCATCGGCTTCTTGAGTGTTCAGAATCTCCGGGGAAACTTGCGGCTCTGGAAGAGCATCGACGGGCATGCCGAAGAAAGCGGCTGCATCCTGCGGAATGACATGGATGTTGCATGCATCGCGTCCAATCGCTACTAAGCGGACGAGGTCCGACATGGCTGTTGTGGTTGGTCATGGGCTGGCTGTCGCCGACGAGCAACCACGGGTTGGGGACGATTACTCGAAGGTGATATATAATCCATCACCAGATTAAAAATACGAGTGACCTTTCCTCCATTGATCCATACGCTGAGCATCTTCTTGCATCTTCTTGCTGCGGCGTTCTCTGGCAGCACGTGTATTTGACCAAAAGAATAACACCACATCATCTTCATCCCAAGCCCGTTTCCCAGATTCCTCTTCAGGCTCTCCATCGGTCGCTCGGACTGCGCCATGCTTTCGGGTTATTCTATCTCCTTTGGAAGTTGATGGTGCTGCAACAGTGTCTTTTGGACGAGGAAACTCGTACTGGTCAAGGACCTCGGTGTTATGCCCCCACCATTTAACAGCTGCAGTGCCGTAGTTGTAATGTAGTAACAAGTCAGATGGCTTTGCCTTCCTGGTATGTTTCTTGAAAGCAGCATCCTGATTGTTTGGAACCATCACTTCCATGCGCTTAGCAGGGATTAGCCATTGCAGCGTGTAGCGGACCTGACGAGGATATGAAACCTCATCAGACAGGTCGTCAGTTGGATCTGGATGTGGAATATCACGAGGTTGAAGATATGGGTTGGGGGTCTGTGTGATGGTTAGGTCATGTTGAAACTTAGACAAAGATTAAGTAACGGACCTTGAGGATGACGGCCGTACGTGAATCAAGTCCACTATGTATGACATTATTTACAAACACGCCATTGCGGATGTCATTGATATCATTGAAGTTATCCACTCTCTCACCGTAGGGTAGACGACCCTCTACGATAAGCCGAAGCCACTGAAATAGCAGAAGGGAAGCCTTCAGATATTTCCTGAAGCATATAAACACTGACACATACTTCAGAGCCCCGACTAAAGGGAATAATATGGTGACCACATCCAAAAACTGTTTCGAAACCTGTGTATATACAGAAAACATCGCGCTCCAGTAGTTTGGCACGAAAATCCTCGCGAGTCCGTGTAGTCTCTGAAGGCACACTAGTCCTCATTTTGATAACATCAAGATCAACAAGATACAAGACATCTTAGTTATGACAGCGTAAGTGTACTGCCAGGTGCGTAAATGGAAAACGCACTTTCGTCTCTGACATAATAGTATATGGTGTTCGCCTCAATGTCTCGCACCTCAGCGTCTTCCACCTCAGCGTCTTCTGCCTCAGTGTCTTCCGCCTCAATGTCTTCCGCATCTTCCGCCTCAGCGTCTTCCACATCAGTGTCTTCCACCTCAGCGTCTTCATCCGAATAGACAGCAGGTTCGAGAGATAATATGCCTTCAACACCCAGTACACACCAGCCAACAAAACGAAGATAACGTGCAGGGTCAAGACAGTTTCTCTTGATTGTGTCCAGAGGAATCTCCAGATAGAAGGGTGAGTCGACGTGGTTCAGGAGGACTAACCCAACATGATTCGGTTTAAGGGAGATTCTTGTAGTCAAATCGGATATGATAGAAGACAATCAGTGGCAGAAATGGGAAATTCCTCGAAACTCCTACCTCCCTCTGCGCGCTCTTGGCATGATTGCTCAATTTCAATTGTAGTGGCGGGAAACAGGGGTCTTATTTGTTTGCGTCGTTTCAGAGATGACTAAGCCACTTGGTCATGTCAAGCCTCGCGAAAGATGCCGCCGCCTTCAAGTCAACTTTGCAGCGGCAAGACACCGCGTCCTGGCACGCACACGCACCTGCCTCAAATGCACTATCACCAGCGGACGCTCCGAACCCTTCTCCAAAGAAGAAACGTCCAAAGTCAAGTGAGTATCACCAATCCTGAACCACACGATATGTAGCTTATGTTTCAACAGATATTGTGTACTCCCAGCCAGCAGACACTGGAACCGGTACACACGTTAATACACAGCTCGTCTACGCCGTTGATCACCTAAAGGTTTCCTGTCATCATTGGCGTTTGAAACAATTTGACTTAGCCGGGTTGTCCAGTCCACCCATAACCCAATGCGCCTTCAAGACCTAGCCATCGTCACAAACACACCGCTCGACACGGATTCAGTACTACTCGAACGCTTTAGGAGTCACGACCGCGTTCAGTATGACCCAAAAACAGATCTTTATTCCTACAAGGCTTGTCTCCATCTCACGTCAATTTCACTTGAGTTCATGAACTCGCTTGAACTGTAGCACGAGTTCAATTTCAGGAACAAGGCAGCTTTGTTGACGGAGATTCAGCGTCAAACGAAGAAAGGCGGAGGGATCTCGGTGCGCGTGTTGAAAGAATCTTGGAAAGAAGCACCACAAGCTATCGAGGAATTGGAGAAGGAGGGCGAAGTACTTGTAACCCGAACTGTGAAGGACGGTCAATTGCGCATGGTGTTCTGGAATGAAGTAAAACCAACAGAAGAGGAGGGTGGTGTGTCCGTGGAGAAAGGTACGTGTCACGTACTCTTTGCCATTGGAAGGCCTGGACGATGGAGAATGGATTGTTGTTGTTTTTCGTTCAAAACCCGCATGAACATTATTAACACATTTTTTTTCATTCGTTGCGAACACCTTAGAGTTCCACGACCTATGGCACTCGTTAAAAGTCCCGAACGAGGTTGATCTACTCAAACAGCTGGCATCAGGTACCATTCTTAGCACTACATTTATGTCAGCTCTGAAACTGTTGGATAGAGGGGTTGCAGGCCACTGCAGCGGAAGCACCTATGCCAAAAGCGCCAACGACGAAGAAGAAAGGAAAGCGTGGCGGTGCGCCTCGTCAGCGCCCAGTCCGCATCACGAACGTCCATTTGAAGGGGGAGATCGATCTGTCGCGGGATTATCCTGGCAAGTGATGCAAGTTGTGCATGATGGCATTGTAAACTATGTTTCTTTCGCTGTCTTGGAATTACAAACCAGACAGAAATATATCCAAACGCCAAATCCGTCTAACCTCCAGAATTCCAACAGAAAAAATCAACCAATTATACAAGATCCCCATCCGTCCTCGTTATGACTTGGGACAAGCCTGGGTTTCCTATTGACAGCAGTCATGAATGTGTCAAACGTGACGATACCACCACAGGTCTCCTCATCCACGTCAGTATAGCGAAGTTCATTATACGCTCGATGGAACATTCGGATAAGGGGTATAATCCATTCCGTTTTGACTTTCCGAAATTCGGGACGAAAGCGATCTAACACGTCTTCAACGTCACTTTCGCTACTATGGCGTGCTGAGCCACCACCACCACTGACTCTCCGCAACAATGCACGCTTGCACGACCAAACATCTTCGCGGGTCCCTTCGTCCCATATTTTGAGTTCCGGGTCGATCTCATGTTCGGAGGCTGACAAATTCTTTTTGTTTGGGATATCATAGTGCACTGCGGCCCAAATGAGTATCCATAGGAACGACTCAAGATCGTGACGGTAGAGGTGTCTCGGGACAGGACCATCCTCTACGAGTAGGTCAAGCGCCATGAACGGAACGGTGCCCGTCCGGTTGTTGAGTGCCTCAACGTCAGCTGCCAGCGATGGATCGTTGGTAACCATGGTCACGACAGATGCCATTCCTGGATATCGCACTACACGGCTGGACATGTCCCAATCGTTAAGTATGCCCAGAGCGCGCCCATGCGTTACAAAATGGTTGTACCCGTGGTTGTCACTACTATGTCGTTTTGGACGCCAAACCATGAGATTGTTCTCGCTTAGATCTCGGTGTAATACGTGGCCACTCTTATACGCGTGGTAATGACCTAGGTACATAGTGAACTTGAATACATCGTAAGACTTTAGCATGATACTCACACTCCACACAATCGAGAAACACCTCCTGAAATTCTTCTATGTTATTGACTTCCCACAGTTTTTCATACCGTCTCATCGCGAACACATGTAGCAATCGTTCTTCTGCGCGGGAACCAAGTAATGACTTAATCCGAGACGAAGGGAGATGCAATGCGTCTCTCGTGAATGAAGCAGAAAATGAGATTGTTGGAAGATGGTCCGCTATTTCGGGAACGTCAAGATGGAGCTGGTTTATGACGTCCGCCTCACGCGGATCGTCAACATTTGGCCAATAGAGCTTGAGAACTTGGTCCTCCTCGTCGACGAGAACTTCATCTTCGTCTGGTTGTAGCGTTATAGGGTATACCATCGTTCCTCGGCCAATAAGCTCGTGAGAAGTATAAACCGGTTTTTCTCGAGTGATTTGGAAACAGTATGACGTGCTCGAAGTCGGAATTACGAACTTGCTGTCTTTGAAGGTCGTAGAGGGAAGCTGAGCGCCAAACCCAGTTTTTGGAAATTCCAGGAAGCGGTCAAAACCGGATTGATAGACTTCACACCGGGTAATAGCATAGAGCACCAAGGCAAAATAGCCAGGCGAGCGCTCCAAATCGAATGCGCGGCTTCGAATGGCGCACATGCGGTCATAGTACCAGAGAGATAACGAGCAGTCATGAACGTAAATGCCTGCCATGTAACGCCTGCCAGTGGAGTTCATGCATTCAAGCGCTTTTTGTGCAAGCCGAAGCTCACCACTTGCAATTCGGTTTTTTTTTTCTGTACGGCTCGAACGCATAGCGGTCATTGAATGATCGCTGCTGCTTCGCCTTTTATTTCGATGGGAAATGGGTCTACTTGAGGAACTGCTGACACTCGTCGCATACGATGAAGAGGCACTGGCGGAAGAAGAGACTGAGCCCCGGACAGAGTCCCGCGAGATGAAGATGACGGGGATGCCGATGAACGTCCTTGAAAAGGGATATCGTCTACTTGCATCTCTGATTGGCAAAGGCATGTGGGCTAGATGGCCTTTCAAATTCGATTATGGTCTGGATGACAGACCACTCGGGTTTGGATGTCGCGTCCCACGTAGTGGCAATATCCGGAGCTTTGGTCTTAGAGTTGTCCATGTTACACTTGAAAGCGACACTGACTACTGGGCGCCTTTTGTCATTCAGGCGAGTCCGAATATCGGCCAGTGTCTCTTCAACCACGTCCAGAAAAGCCGAAAATGCGTTGTGGCCTCTACGAGCTGCCAACGTGTTTTCGTTCATCCGCCCATACGCATCCTTGTATTCCTCGAGGAATGGCCTTGGAATATTCCAATTGTGCATTCCATCAAGAATCCGCCGCGTATCTGTGTGGGGGAGGCCCCAGACGTGGCGCACAAACTGATCCACGGAAACATCATCTTGCAGGGCATCTTGGATCGTTTCCTTGAGTTTCAGCAACGAAGATGGAATTGGTATAGAACTCCCTGCATGTATGAGCCTCGAGCCTTGAGCGACCGGGATGTTTGCTTACTGGAATCTGAGGACTGTACCGATGACTTAGAACTAGTTGAGGAGGAGCCAGATGACCACGACCTAGACATTATTCGTTCGTCAACAACAGTTCAACGAAGGGAATACAGCACCTTCCCCGCGAGAAGACGACACGTGGTAAATCTATCAATTGCTCCATTAAAATAAGTACAAGTCCCATTGCTACGTAAAAAGCTATGAAAAAAAACCTATATGCACGCGAAATATAATACAGAATAGAAAAAGTGGGTTGTAGTGTATATAAGTGCTTCATGCATGTCATGGCGAAGAGAGGTATGGGGAGCTTAAGGCGCTCCTGCTTCATCGCTACCTCGGCAAACCTCCTTTAACCGCCGTCTTTCCTTGACCACCTGCACCTGGGACATGGCCAGCTCCAACGCCTCCCGTTGCCATTTGCTGAGCGCCCATGGGGATACCTCTTCCCATCCCCTGTACGTTCGCCATCATCCCGGGAGGCATACCTCCCATCCCTTGTATCCCTTGCATACCCGAGATACCTGGCATACCCTGCATCCCAGCTATGCCAGCAAGATTCGCCATGTTAGGCACGCCTTGCATGCTGATCCCCATGTTACTCCAGTATGCTTGAGGTATGCGGCCAGCCGCACCTTGTATATTGAATGGGAGCTGATATCCATACATTTGTGGATACATTTGCTGTAACTGTGACTGAGAAAGTGGTTGCTGTGGGTGCTGCGTGGGTTGAACTGGTCCTTGGGTTTGCGGTGGTTGTTGGGAGTGTTGTGGTTGTGTCGGTTGGGATGGAGGTCGCTGCGTCGGAGTTTGTGCCCGAACTTGAGGATGAGTGGGGTGTTGAGGATGCTGGTGGCGGTCCATAGCAACAGGATTCGAGGGGGTTCCGGTCTTCACGACGCCGGATGGGACCGAAACGGTAGCATTTGCGACCGCAGCCTGCAGCGCCTGGTGAGCAGCGGAAGGGTTTGCCGGCATCATTCCGCGCAAATTGAACTGTCCATAGCCAGGAACTTGTCCATGCGCTTGTGCGGCTTGCTGTGCTGGCGAACGAGGCATAGATGATGGCTGAAGCTGCGTCTGAGCCTGCTGTTGAGGGTGCTGCTGCTGTTGGACTATCGACGCCTGCACAGGCTGAGACGCATTGTGGGGCATTGGAGATCGTGCAGTGGCAGCAGTTAACTGCTGGCTTGCAGCAAGAGGACTGGATGCTTGGTGTACAGGGGATAGTGCAACTTGTGGCTGTTGCGCAGGGCTCGCCACGCCAGTCTGCGGCGTCGCTCGTCCGTTCTGCTTTTGCAAGCGTTGCTGTTGTAGATTCCGAAACGCATAGATCTGTGCTTGTGAATAGGGCGTGAAAGACTGACCCTGAGGTGGATGTGCGGCCATGGTGGTAAGGGCTGCTGCCATCGGTGGCTTCTGTACCCCATTTCGTGTGGGTTGCTGTTGTGGCAGGAAGTGTTGGCCAGCTTGTTGGGGCGGATAGTTGGATACTGTTGCGGGCAATGGAGGTTTAGCGCTTTGGGGGGTAAGAGGTATGTGTTGGAGTTGAGGTTGAGGTATCTGTGGTGTAGGAACAGGTGTTCTGGACGGGGGATGTGGTGATTGAGTATATCGCGGTCCTGTTGGTTGTGACGGTGTAGGTACACGTGCAATGGAGTCTGGGACAGACTGTACAGATGGATAAACGGGAATCTGCATTGGTGATTGTACATTGTGCGGTGCAGGTGAAGATGCGGTGGTAGTGGGCGGCGGATGAGTATTGACAAATTGATGGATCGTCTGCGGAGGGGGCACCGGGGTTGGTGTCCCATTCGCCTGAATAAAGGTCGTGGTCGCAAAAGGTGTCTGTGGTGTTTCCGACTTCTTTTTCTTACTCTTCTTCTTGTCATCCTGCGAGTCGGTAGGAGATTGGATCTGAACACCATTGACCGGTGTACCAGGCCGTGGCGGTACAGGAGAAGGTTCTGCATTTGTATTGTATTGACTGATAATTGTTGCTCGGATGATGACGACTGCTGAGACTCGCGATTTTGCTTTGCTTTTTGTATGGCGTCAAATAATTGGAAGCTACGCCTCCCGTGAGCAAGCGCACCAACATGATCGCAAAAATAAAATACCTGGGAGCCGTACGGTTGGGTCTTGTCACCATATGTTGCCAGATTTTGATCTTGCGTGCCTTGTCATTTTCGTTGTCTTCGGGCTCCATGGCCGCTGCCTTCCTCTTTAATGAAGAAGGTGCTGAGGGCATCGATGCCCTCATAACATGATTCGCGATTCTCATCAAATGTGGGTCAGGATCCAGACACAAGGGAGAGCTAGTGGCGAGCTGGCCACAATAAGACGTATATGTCAATGCCACAAGGTTTATTGAGTTTGCACGAGAACTGACCAAAATGCGTGCCTCTACCTCCAACGCGTCTAAGTCAGTCCATCTCGTTCCAAAGCGCTGGTTAAGAGAACAAATATCCGCCCACAGACTCTCCGAATTGGGGTGTAGAACAACGCGTGCCTGCTCAGGCTTCTCAAGAACTGGGTCCTTGGCATTTTGCGGACGATAGTCCAATATTTGGACTATCATGCAGCCTGTAATCGACGCCAAATTAAGAAAGGTTAGATGAACGTCGTAAACCAACAGACCATCATAGAACGGGACGCGTGCCGAATCGAATATTTCGAGAAAGTCTACCGGAATTCTCTGGGCACGTATGTCATCTAAAAGTGCCTGGAAACAATTCAGTCGAGAACCGACACAGAAACGAAAGGACCGGACCGCCATAGGGATATGATAATGGAATCTTGAGCCATTGTTGAGACTCCAGTGATCAGGATATAGATTAACGGTAAATGATGGTGGCTTTCCCTCAGTCCGCTGAAGGAGGTCCTGGACGAAGCGGGACTTGTTGTGACCCGCCATGAGCGTCATTCCGTCCGTCCGCAATGTTAACACATTCTTATGTAAGCAGACTCAATATCATGTCACGTGCCTCAGGCTAACAAGTAAACCGTCCATGGACATCCAACTGCGAGAGGTTGGTACGTGGTTCTCTTCATCGCGATGACCCGAACTTACGGCTACTCTGTAGTTGATTCCATTTTTGAGAGATAAAAATTACAAAGTCCGACAAGTTGCTTTGTCGAATTTGCTACCTCAAACGCCCAAAGGGGCTCCTCATAGGAAAATATTCTTTGAAGAAATACAAACTGGGGGCCTTCAAAAGCAAAAAGAAAACAATTTTATTCGTGATCTAAAGCTTTTATGCCGAGATCAAATAGTAGGCATCTTTTATCTTATCAGGATAAAAGTGCGTCTTTCTAATCTACAACATTCTAGGCAGTTGCCCATGATGCGTTTCGAGCACTGGTCAACTTGTCAGACTCGCCAATGCTCGTTGGTCCCTTAACTGAAGCCAGTTTTCTTGATTTCATCATCTCATACATTGTTGTCAGTACCATTCATGCCGTAAAAATGACAGGCTCATTGCTTGGATCGTAGAGCCCACAGGCTGTTCTATCTGATCTTGCAGCTATGCTCTTGTCTAACCTCACTTCTTCCTCCGTTGCCTGTGCCGCCATCGCATCCATGAAGATACAGGTTATCCCAGAGCCGTGCCTCGCTGGTCAATGTTTTCCCATCCAATCACGCTGTGGTTCCTGCCCAGCTCCTGTTCCCTACCCATCAAATGAACCGTATGAAGTTCAGGCTCTACCGTTACTGATAGAATCATTTGTACAAGGCGCACAGATTGAGGAAGACCCTTCAAAACGTATGCGAAAAGGAAAACTGCACTTCCTGGCAGGCGTATTTGCCAATTTGTCAGCAGTAAGATGCTTTACAAGTGAAAAAGAAGTCGAGGTATGACACATTACAGTCGACTTTAGGCCGAGATTTCTTTTATACTCCGCGGCCAGCCAATCTTATTCAACCGGACGCCTCTCATCTTGAGTACCCCCTTGCTAAAATCGTTCCTTTTACGGAGCACGAAGACACGATTAGACGTGGAGGTGTCACATCCACGATCAAGTACGTGCTCATATATGTGTGTGTGCGTCTAAGCATGTTCACCTCGGTAGAAATTGTGCCTTTCATGCCCGAGGACATAAAGCACTCCTATCGCCTGAGTCAATCCGCATCGCTGTCCCACCTTCAAATATACTTGCGCCGGGTATTGACGTGTTGCCCTACCTTCTTCTCCCGTTGGCAGGCCCAGAAGAGTTCGATCTTGAGGTAAGAGGATCTCGACTCTGAATCTTAGGCGAAGTCGAACAGTTTACTGATGACGGTGATGACAGGACCAAGAAAAACTGCCTGAACCTCTGCAATTTCTCCCGCCGACCAAAAGGCGTGAGCCAGATGCTGTCGTTCGTCTCATGCATGTAGAAACTCTCCTACTCCTTTGTCATACACGATGGGGTAGAGACTATTTACGGGATCATGGGGTATACGAAATTGTCCGAGCTGCGCATGAGAATGAAACAAATGAAAAGGCAAGTGTGTTTACTCCGACTACGTAAATCTCGTTAACATGGTTGTATAGGTGCAGGAGCACATAGAACGGCTTGTCCAGCTCATCCAAGGCGATGAACCAGCGGTTGATCCAACAGAAGAGGAAGGATTTTATAGTGCGTCTGATGACATCGGTAAAAAGCGGATGGAAAATTCGACAATGGACGAGGACGAAGATAGCAGGATCGAAGAGATTTAAGCAGGCTGGTGTGATTTGTGTGACGATGACATACGTGACATCTTCATGATGGTGAACATGCAACTGTGAACGCGTAAACTGCGCTTTCTGCTGTGGCTCCAAAGTACTCTGTGTGAAGGTTCAAAATCTGAATAACTGAGAAGGCTACGCGTAGAAACGGACTCCGCAACCGCTCCAACTCCCGCAGGGCACTTCGGATCCAGGTTGCTGCTGTGTGCTTCAGCGGTGGGATCGTGCGGTTCACTACTGTTACTATACCAACGGAGGTGATTCTCACAGCTACTGTATACTAGTATATGCGATGGCATCTGGTGCGGAAACGTCAGATTGTTCTGTGGCATATGTGACTACGACTGCGTTGGACTCGGTACGCCACTACATATGCTCCTCTTTCTTATTTTATCCCGTCTAGCAAGGAAGTATAAGACGGGTCGCTGATGTACCATCTTGCCCTATAGGCTGCAACATCTCCTGCAAATGAAACTAATATTGCAACTGTACGTCGCCTGACTTTGTGTCTTGCCATCATCTTATTTCATTCCAAGGGAGCTACATCTACTAGCTTTGATGGAGAAGGAACTAGCTCTGATTCGACGATTGCGAGCGCTGTTAGGGTATGCTCTACTTGAATGTAAGACAATGCTGACAAAATTTACAGGGTTCAGCACGATCATCCGATTCTAGCGTCCAGACTGTCACTGTGGTTCGTGCCATCTGACTTTTTTGGATTAGCGCAACTTCATCTTTGATGTTTAGACTGTCACGCGCCAGGATCCTCCGTAGTGACAATGCCAACAAGAATAGCAAAGTTAACCAGAGCCGCGACAAAAACAACAAACGAGGGATATTGGAAAGTCAGGGTTGGGCTATGCTGCCAATACCATAACCTCAGTGGGATCGGCTGCCAATGACGGCACCGACGCGAGCGGGACAGCCGATTCTTCGGATTCGGCTGCCTCGAGTGGTATCGGCGCTGGCGGGGCTGCTGGTTCAGCAGCTAGTGACACCGACGTCAGGTTATTGACCAGAGTGTTAGTATGTAGTAGCGCGTCTGCAGGATCCGATTAGCTTGGTCCAGATTTTTCCCAACTATGTGTGATGTTACAACCGCCGCGTTGCATGGCTTGAAAGTGTGAATTCAACTTCATCTTGTTCCACATTTTATACGATATGAGCTAACTTGAGCTAACTTGAGCTAACTTGAGCTCTCTGGGTACAAGTTATGTTTGTCCTTGTTTTTCTTGCCATGGCTGCGCTCAGCGCTCTGAGGGCGTTGTCTCGCTTTGGACAGCGAAACGCCTCTATACATGCAAAGTCCTGGAAGTACGCTCTGCAGCATGCCATTGGCGTGTCTGCGCCGGTGACGAAGCACCATCGGCTTTTCTCTTCCGTGTCGCGTCTGGCAAATTCAAGTCCATTCAATCATGGCTCTTCAGCTGCAAGTACAAGCGGTGACCTTCAAACGACCACCTCATCTGAATCACGCATGGCAATTGTATTTACCTGTACCGTGGATGGATGTGGTGAGCGATCCGCACACCATTTCACCAAGCGATCCTACGAGAAGGGTATCGTTCTTGTTCAATGTCCAAACTGTAAGAATAGGTTCGTCTTTCTTTCTAAACTTGTCAGAATGATACGTTGATGTTCTCATGTTCCGCTTTTCTCCTTTTTTCAAGGCACTTGATCGCCGACCATTTGGGTTGGTTTAAAGATAGAACTCAAGAGGGTAAGCTGAGGACGGTGGAAGACTTGTTGAAAGCAAAGGGTGAAAATATCACGAAAGGCACCTTGGACATAGATGGGGTTGTGGAGTATTCTGAGTAATAATGCGAAGCATGCGTTTAGGTGAGCATGCCGGTAGCCTTGCTCCATGAATGTCAGCTGACCAATCGTGTCATAGAAAACCTCTGTGCGCGTGTATGTTTTACCCTGGGTAGTTGTATTGTACGTCCAACGTCCCTGTCGAAATCTTGCTCGGACAATCATTATGCACAATATCAAAGATAGCAGCAGGTGACGAATCTGTTCATTTCTAAAAACCATCCACATGGAGACATTGAAATTTGGTTTGACCTTGACATGGACTTTCTTGGCTAAAATTTCATGTGCAACATCCAAAATTAAAATCAAACGTACCAATAGGTTCCTGGATGAACCTGGCGGCCTTGGAGTCGACTGTGGCATGACGCAACATGCACACACCATTGCACCGCCAAACGTCCTAGGCTGATCAGGGGCCTGAATAAACTGTTGAGTGATACATTCTCTTGGCAAGCCAAGCTCATGGTAGACAGCAGAACTCTGGGCGCTGTTTTCATTGGGTTTGCCACGCGAAAGAAAAAGATAATCATGTAATCAAAACAGCCATGCGACTGGAAGGGACTCGCCAGCCATTTGGAAAAGCGTCAGCCGCAGCAAGCCTGACGGACGAGCATAATGACTCGAGTTGTGTTGTCCAAAATTATCCTTTGCTGGATCCGGAGCTGCTAATCCACCTTTTGCTCAAGGGGATGAGGACTGACAAGGTGAATGATCGGCGAGTGGCACTTGAGCTAAGACTTTCTAAATTAACGCATCACACGCAGGACAAAGAAAAGCTCATGAGCGAATTTCATAAGTATAGAACCACTAGCTCAACCTGACCGACCCTTTGATACCGGAACCTCTCACGATTCTTGATAGGACTGATATGGAGAATTCTAAGCATATCTATGATATTGCGCGTATCACGAAGCATCCTGTTCGCGGCGGTCTACGCTATCCTGTTGTAATGCTGATAACTCCGTCTTCTATAGTCGTTCTGTCACCAGTCGCGTGAGCAAGCCAAATTTAGATTTGATGCCTTGGCCTTGGCAAGTTGGCAATCATATCGTGAAAGGCCGCTATACGCGCGCATCACTGTGCATCTGCTTGCCGCAATGGCCGTGGGACATCATGATCGAGCAATGACGGCGAATCTAAAGAATGGTTCTTGTCAGATTCGTCAGACGGCGGCAAGGCAGTGGTGTGGTCCATGTGGGATAGGTATGCTTGACCTATTCCGTGAAACTTAACTAATCCACGATGTGCTACCTCCCCAGATATAAAATGCCAGTGTTCTCGCAAGATTAACCATTCGTCAGCGCAATCATGTTCTCCAAGTCGTTGTTGAGCTCTTTACTCCTCGCCCTATTCGTCGCGGCCAACCCTCTCCCTGGACTGGAACCTTTCGTCAAATTGCCCATGGCTCGGAATGTCAATTCGAATGACATTTTCAACGTCTTGAAGAGTGACCAGGCTCGAGCCCGTCAGCTAGTGGCTAGGGCAACTGGAAATTTCGGTTCCCAGTGCCCCTCTGTCGATGGACATGGCCAGTCTATCACCAACAAGGCTATGATTTACACGGCATCTATTGGCATTGGAAGCCCCCCTAGTACATGTACGTTGCATAACTCATCCTTCGAACCATCGCTAAAGTGCTTCCAGATGACCTCATCGTTGATACTGGCAGGTAAACATTTGTGGCTTAATAGCAGCATTGGGACCTTAATCCCTTGTACAGCTCAAACACTTGGGTGGGAGCTACCAAATCATACAACCAAACAACCACCAGTGTTCTGACCGGCGATTCTGTGGTAAGTTGTTCAATTTTTTTTCGCGACGATTGACAATGTAATGTGGCGCCGTTTTCCCCGCAGTCTGTCTCATATGGTTCTGGGAGCTTCACAGGTCGAGATCCATTCCCCATTTGTATGACTTTTGTCCATACTGACGTTGTTTGAAGGCACCGAATACTTTGACGATGTCAAGCTCGGCAACTTCGTGATTAAGAATCAGTCGGTCGGCGTTGCAGCCTCTGTGAGTAGCCGACATTGAAACATAAATAGACATGCTCATCGTCACGTAGTCCAGCGGCTTCACTGGTTTTGACGGCATTTTGGGGTATACTCCTTGATTATCTTATGGTTTCCCTACTGACAGTACTCGATTAGAATCGGCCCTACTGGCTTAACTATTGGTGCGTCACACTTGTATGTACAAAGTGACCACATTACTGATTCTTTCTCATCAGGAACTCTCTTCCCCCATACCACCACTTCGATTCCGACCGTGACGGAAAATGCGTTTTCTCAGAAAAAGATCAGCGCCAACATGCTTGGCGTCTCATTTGAACCCGCAACCAAGAGCTCTGTGCAGAACGGAGAACTGACGTGGGGTTCGTAAACATTAACTTATGGGAAGTCAAATCTCAACGTCAACAGGAGGTATCGATAGCACCAAGTACACAGGGACGCTCCATTATGTGTGAGTCTCGACATCGGCAATCAGTTGTTGGTATTAACGTAACCCCACCTTAGGCCATTACAAAGACTTCTCCCGCTAGCTTTTACTGGGGCATTGACCAATCCATCACGTACGGTACAGAGTCGATCTTAAGCGGCTCGGCAGGCATCGTCGACACGGGTATGTCCGCGTGCATTTGCGATATTGGTGCTATCTCACACGTTACTCCTAGGCACAACGTTGGTCCTCATCGCGTCCGACGCGTTCGATCGTTACAAGAAAGCGACAGGCGCTGTGTCGGATTCGACTACTAGCTTACTCAAGATCACGCCTTCTCAATATAGTGCCCTTAAGCCCCTGAACTTCAACATCAACGGTGTATGTTTTCCATGCTCTAACCTACTGTTCATGTTGCTGACATTTAACACATAGCAAACCTACACTTTGACACCCAACGCACAGATCTGGCCTCGTTCTTTGAACAGTGCTATTGGCGGCGCCGCTGATTCTATCTATCTGGTTGTCGCTAATCTCGGCACAAACAGTGGGCAAGGACTGGACTTTATTAATGGCTATGCATTCCTCGAGAGGCATTATAGCGTATTTGATACTACCAACAAACGTGTTGGTCTTGCAACGACATCTTTCACTACCGCAACCTCTAATTGATTGTATGACATTGTAGTGTATTTTTATAACAATCACGAATGAATGCATATAGATTATGCATTATGCCTCTTCCCATTTTCGGTTCCTGCTCGTGATCTGGCTTTGAGAGGTTGCGGGGGTATCTCTTCCGGAGCAAGTCTCACAACTTATGGATTGAGATGAAGCAACACAAGGACGATTGGCTTCAAGTTGCCGACTACAGGGTAACTATTGCACAACGCGACTGAAGTTGTATTACGTAAATATCTTATAAATAAAAAAATGCATCCAATCTTTTGCGAGCGACAGTTTCCTCCATGGAATTGCATGCACAGGCAGTGCTGAAGGCCACAGAATCGTGGGGTTGGCCTCTCACTTATTGCATTCAAACCTCAGGGGAGATGTCTGGAAAGTTCAAGGTCATCGCGTCCAAACTTTTGTGGGGTTTTATCAGTGAATCTCAAGTCCTCGGTGGTACATTACTGGATCAGTTCTGGATCGTAGTTAGCCAGTGTCATCCTAAGCTTGCGGAAAACGGTTGGTCAAGATTTCCTGTCTCGTCCCTGCCTCATTTCTCTTTACAGTTACAACCCTTCGGATCACGCCTTTCCTATCGATCCACACTCCGAGGCCATATTATTTGAAGGGATAGACCGAGATTCAGTGAATTTTGATCCGATACTTAAGATGGCTGCGGAACTGTTTACTCATCTTGGCATCGCATGTGGGTCCCGTTACTTATCTCCAGAGAAGCTGGCAAATAACATGACAGCCTGACATCAGTTATGAATACCGGGGGACGCAAATCTGGGATCGGTACACCCTACTCAGTCAGCGATACCATTTCCATGGATACGGACGCGCTATTGAAGATAGCTGCCGAAGAGGGCTTCGGGAACCGAAAGCAAGCAGCTCTTAAAACTCTGGCATGTCGTAAAATCAAACGACATTTCTTTGACGCGCTGACGACGTTGCAACGCAGATCTTCAAGCGTGACGGTACATTATGCCCGCTGACTGGCGCGACCTTCAACAGTGAGAATGGTGTTAAACCTATTTTGGCACATATAATTCCCAATGCAATCTCCGGTAAAGTGAGTAAAATCTTTGTAGACACGGATTCCTCGAATTTATTTCCTGTACTCAGCCTGACACCATGAAATGCATTGCCATGTTCGCTGGGATGGCAGTTCGCGACCTCACCTCCGACACCTAAATGGTCTTGGCAATGTTATGAACATTCAGTCAGATGCGCATACTGCTTACAATGATCTAAAGTGGGGCATCGAGGGCCAGACGGAGAATGGAACAGTATGAACTTAAAATTCGATGTGCGGTGAGGTTACTCAAACTCCAAAGGTCACCTACATATACAGGAGAATTCCTTTCTCGACCGAAGTAGGCCCAGGGTATATTACCTTTCGTGATGGGGGCCAAATTACTTTTGGCGGAGGCCCAGAGGCAGCCCGACTGGGGTCGGGACCTGACCCCTTACTCTGCAACCTTCAACTTGCGGTTGCTCGCGTCTTGAAGATGAGCGGAGCTGCAGAGCTGGTTGCACAAATCTTAGAGGACGGGGATGATTCGGACTTTGCTCACGTTTATATCGCTTCGCCGGCCTTTTGCAATATTTTGACCGCCAAGCTCCTCTCTTCAGGTCAAGCTCTCATATATTAACGAAATAATAACATTATCCACTCCAAATGGTATCCTCAAAACCCATCGTTCATGCGACCAGAACTGTCTCCTGACTCTTGCACCAAGCTAATCGATAAATCGTTGACGACACAATCAATGAGTGCGCAATTACCTTGCTTGGCAAGATCTTCCTCAATGTCTTCCCACGGTCTATCTCGCTCCAGGTTTATCTATATTCGTGCTCCGTTTTCAACGCAAGCTATTATGGGTGACACTCTCGTGCGTTTTGATGGCGGGTGATCCCCTCGTGCAAAAGGACTCTGCAGACTGTAATTCAAGCCAAATTACTTGATTGAAAGCCACAGCATCTCCCAAATATACTTAGAAGACCATTCCCAACAAAAATACCTAGAAGGATATGGAATTGGTCAAGATCGACTTTCGTCTTGTTTGTGTTCCAAATTTGGGAGGTCACACTACCTTATCACTCGCCGAAAGCAAATTGAAAACACACAAAGCACGACTGACCGTAGAAAAATGTACAGATAGCAGTTTATACATAAATAGATCATCTCTCTCTCTCTCTTCGTGGAGCTGGTTCATTTTGGATTTGCTGTCCAGTGGAGAATGAAAGCCCGCCTGAATCTGTGACCTGATGTAATGCACCAGAGCATCAACCGCCGTCAATACGCACAAGAGTGTCACCCATCCTCTCAGCTACGGCATCCTAACGCCATGTTGAGCACGATCAATAAATTCCAGTCAATGTCCATAGTGCTGGACTATGCTGGTTCTTCTTTCACCTCAAGTATTCCGCGAAAAGAACCATTAGCTCAGCATATAGATTTAAGATAGCCCATATTCTGGCATAATTTGGATTGCTCTATACACGTTGACGATAGTTCCAACAGCCATCAACGGCCCCACTCATCTCCGATTCATAGCAGCAATTACCGTGCACGCGGCCATGTTCTATTGACTGGGGGCTAATTTCTTTCAGAATGTGCCAGCATCAGATTTCGCCTCATTCTCATTCGCGTTAGATACAGGATTGGCCCAACACGGCCTGGGCGGGTTCGATGTATTAACCCACA
The DNA here is from genome assembly GCA_020011035.1 of Amanita subjunquillea. Classification (NCBI taxonomy): domain Eukaryota; kingdom Fungi; phylum Basidiomycota; class Agaricomycetes; order Agaricales; family Amanitaceae; genus Amanita; species Amanita subjunquillea. The sequence continues at coordinate 1,047,164 of JAEBUT010000010.1, read as the reverse complement.
CATTTATTGTTCCTGTGGTTCAGTGATATAAGAAATTGTTGGAATATTGGTGTGACATGAGATAATAGACAGTCATTATGATGGTGTGCTCGGTAGAATGGCGGGAAGACAGATAGGCTGGATGTAGTGCGGAGCCAAAATCAAGTACGCCCGGATCGGAGATGCGGAAGTAGAGTTGAATTCTAAAAAAAAGAGCCACACCGCGAGGGTCGAACTCGCATCTTCAGGTCGCGGCCAGCGCGAAACGGCCAGCGCTTCCTGACGCTCTACTCATTGAGCTAGGCGGGCTTGTGTCACGGACCTTGTGGCCAGTACAAGTGATGAGCGCTCCCAGATAGGGTATACTTGCCAAATCAGGTGCATCAATTGCACAAGGCAACGCCGTTGCCACAGAAACTGAATCACGTAAGCCAGGATCATATCTGTCAGCCCGCCCCGACTATAATCAACACCATTCCTTCAAGTTGCTCTTGTGTTGGAAAGAGTCCTTGTAATCTGATTGAAGAACTTGATACTTCAGGCAATGCGTATAGATTCAAGATAGCTCGTATTCTGGATTGCTCTAATAATACCATAACAAAACGGCCTCACTCTTCTCCGATTCATAATAGCAATTGCCGTATGACCTCATTCTCATCCGCGTTAGACACAGGAGAGTCAATCCCCCAAACGACGGCAAAAACTAGCAGGGAGAGAAAACCGCTTTCTCCTCTTCACGGTCGATTCAACTGGCTTCGGAGACGAAGCATGATGGTTTCTTTCGGACACTCCTTCATCGTCACGAACACTCGGCTCCGACGAAGTTTTGGATTGGGCGTAGAATTATATTCCGCGGAGCGCATTTTGGCAATGGACTCGTACTAGATAAGCGTCAGCGTATGCCGACAGTGACCTTGCTTGGGGGTTTCGTAAGACATGTACGAATCATCTGGCCTAAGCGATGTTATGATTTACTATACGTTATCCTTTTGTTTTCTGTAGTGAAGGGGAGCAGAAGGTGTCCTCGCTTTGGGGAAGAGTTTTCACCGGTGTGTGTGATCTTTATAAAGCACCACACGACCGGAGAAGTTGTGCGCACATTTACAGAAAATGCGGATCGACCTGCCATGGGAAAGGAATCCTTGAGGCGGAGGGACCTTGCCAAGCAAGGTAATATGTTACTAAAATGACGAAAAGGACGACCGGGCCTTGATAATCTTTTGTCAAAAAGGCATTGCGCTGTGCGCGGAAACACAAGGCCGGCAATGCATCAGGGAAATCCATATTCGCTTATCAGCGCTGAAATCAGTACCAAATCGGATTAGTACCGGATTCTCTAACCCCCCAAAATATAATACGTGGCAGATCTGTACTTATTTGTATCGGATTATCAAAAAATTTGAGTCACCAAAGTGCAGCTAGTTCTGGTGACCGGAATCACTTATATGCGCCAAATATGCAACAAATTTGTCAAGAATCAAGTGGTATAATTGAGAATATGGCTACTACGCCCACAAATCACGGTAACTACATAGCCGGCTCAGAATCCATTCCATCGAAATCAATAAACTTCAGGTTTTTGGGTGCGCCGCTTAACCTACCGCCGTCACTACTTTTACCCCTTGTATATCGTAGATTAGCGTTGGGTGTTTGAAACAATGGAATGATCACATGACATACCTGGCTTCGGTGTATAGGCTTGTCATTAATTTCTTGTATTGTCCGGGTCGTTTATCCTTGATATCCTCCAATGCAACAACATGTTCGCAATAGATTTCCTGCATGTTCCCTGAAATGTCCATAGCCTTTCTCATGTGCCTACAGTCCAGCGCGGCATGGATCTGTTCTCGGAATGAGTATTATGAGTATTTTATGATGTTAAGAACGGAATGCACGCCTGTGGATACAAACGCAACCATCACATCAGATACGGCTTTCTTTCCTTCGTACTCTGGAAGTTGTTCTTCGAATTTTATCCCAAATGCCGATGTTTTTGAAAAATATATGGCGCGCAGCATCTGCGCTACAAGCGGGTCTTTGTAAGGCCTTCTTGGGTTATGGGATGTGGGACTCTATCATTCAGAAAACTTCTATCAGGCCTAGATGGTAAGAGGTAGATGGTAACTTACCTTGCCAGGAATTTGTGGATCCACATAGCTAAAGCCTTTCCCAATCTCTTCCCACTCAGCACGTGTCAAATCCCCCAAACCCGGGCCATGAACAATTGCCGTCTCGAATATTCTCTTCGCATTTGACCTGAATGTGCTTATACGTTCCTTCGCCTGCACATATTCGGTTTTAGCGCCATTCAACATGAGATAAAAAAACAACATACGGGATTAGCTAAGCCTCTGCAGTACTTCATTTTCGGGTCATCATTCAATCGATCAATGACATCGCGGTAACCAAGGTGCTTGGCCACTTTGACCGTAATCTTGGATGCGCAGACAACCAATCCTCCATCTGATTCAGGATAAGCATTGGTGAGGGTGATGAATGCCTGGACCTCGTGTATGCTCGTAGAAATTAATCTTGACAGATATGCGTTTTGGTCCGTTAGATTAACTTTGCCGTCACTGGTATACACGAGGTCAGTGCGGTTAGCGCTACCATCCTCAGTGTTGTCCGCCGCTTTGTGTCGTTTCTGAGTATCCAGGGTATTCACGCCATCGCGCTTCGTAACCGCTCTTCTAACTTCTTTCTTTAGCTCAGTGGCCGATGACTTCCTGTTGAACGACCTTCACCCCAAATACCCCTAAGTATAGCCTTCAACACGGCTATCACCGGTTTGACCCTTAGAGGGTATTTTCTTTTATATTTTCTTTTATTTACGTATATTTAATTACAGTTCTATACACAAATATGTACATACACTAAAAGTGTATATAAGACCTGTAGATAGAGAATATACGTTCAGTTGCTCTTTCCTGCTTAACAGCATGTGAGTATCTCCTCTCTATGAGAGTAAGACCTGGAGAGGTCTCTGGTCACTGTCTCTGACAGTGATACAATACTCAAAACACCTGGAGAGGTGTCTGGTCACTGTCTATGACAGTGATACAATACTCTTGTCATCACGAACGTATGACTCTATGTCTAACGGACATATGAGCTCATCGTTCATGACAGTGACGACCACTGAGACAAACTATGTCTGACGGACATATGATTGCTGCTCAACAGGTTATGGGCCCCGATAAGCCCGTCATTGTTGTCAACGATGACAAAACATGTCTCAAGGACATGACAACGACGATGAAAAATTTTCACATTTTTCAAAAATTATTTATATGAAACAAGACGCTAATAAACATGTTTCATAGATAAAGATATCATATACTATGTCGTCCTCAAAAATTCCACTGGCATTGACTCCATCAATATCTTCTCTGGCATCGACTATCGTGTCTGGGCAGAAAGGATGAAATCCTATTTGCTTCACATTGGATCTTGGGCTATTATCAATCAATCATTTCCGAAACCATCTCCTCCGCTGATGCTGCCACCGCTACACTTACTGCTGCTGCCGCACCGAATATAAAAAAGACTTCGAGAATGGCAAAAACTCAACGACGCCGGTCTTGGTGCTTTACGTCTTAAAGTATCAGATTCGATTAGGCGACATATAGCTGCAGAAGACGAACTTCTCAAAGCGTGGACAACGCTAGAGAATAGCTACAAAAAGACGACCCCAGCACTCATTTTTGAACGATTTCAAAAAGCAGTTAAATTTCAACTTTCAGGAAAGGATCCCGTTCCTGAGATTGAAAGACTAGGCTCGTACTTTTCACAGCTCAGGAAGACAAAGTCGACATTCCTGACTTTATGCAAGCTCTTATACTTGCAGCCGCTCTTCCGAAAGAGTGGACCGCCGTTTCACAGCAATGTTCCAACTATACGGAACAGATAAATTCACTTTCGAGACGATCTCTGATTCCATCATCGGAGAATATCGAAGGGATATGCTATGAAGCAACAGTATAATTCGAGGATAAAGCGAATAAAATCAGCGGAGTTAAAAGGAAGGAGAAAGATGCGTCATGGAATAATCAGAAAAAGGATGACGAAAATCAGCGTCAGGGTTCTGATGAATCCAAAAACCAAAGACCTCGCTCTCGCAAGGGCTTTAGAGGCAAGGGAAAGAAATGCGCCCAAGAAGCAGACGTTCCTCCTGAATCTGATCAGGAGCAGAATGCTGTCGAGATCATATCTCCAGCTCTTTCTGTTGCGGCTAGAAATGTACAAGCCCGCATGCATCCATCAGCTACCCGATTCACGGGACAGTCAAAATATGGAAAAGGAACATGGCAACGATCTATAAACACTAGATCCCTCGCTGATCGCCTTGGCGTCACACCAACAACGGAAACGTTGAAAATACTTGACACCGTCACAAAAGATGAATTATCTTTTGAACCACCTCCCAAACGCAAAAGATCTGACATAGATCTTGATTATTCAACTGTGGGAGATCCATATGACGTTTTGGAAGAAACGTTATTTGATAATGGTGAAAAAGATTACGACATCCCAAAGGATCCGTTTGACGATCAAATGGATCCTCTATTTGATGACGATGCTGTAAGCCTCGGTGACGAGTTAAGTCATTCATTTGTCAATAGAGAAACTACTAAACGCTCTTCACAGCGACATGGTAGTATAAATGTATATAACGAAAATATACATTATTTTTCTCATTGCAATAATTGTTTGAAATGTAAAGAAAATGAGTCGTCATGGATCCTAGATTCAGGAGCATCATTACACTTTACTCACAATCAAAATGACTTTCTATATTATCGATCGCTAATTGATAAAAGGTTTGTACAAACCGCTGCTAAAGGTAAAACTTTACAGATACTAGGCGTAGGTGCCGTTATGATCAAAATTATCGTCAATGGAAAGACAGATATTAAATTGATCAGGCCAGTCTTTTATATACCTGATATGGATACGAGATTACTCTCCATGGGAACATTCCTAAATCAAGGATATTCCTTTCAGGAAATAAAGATCACATTGATCTAATCAAAGAATCTTCCATTATAAGATTCTCACCACACGAACAAGGTCAAACCATATATTGGTTAGACTCTGAGATTCATAGTGAATCAATAAATGTTGTAACACAAAACCAGATTTTCATATATGGCATAAACGATTGGGACATCCTCAAGATGAAGTTATCCGTAAAGGAAAAATTCATTTAGAAGGATTCCCTAATATTCCTGTTCCTAAACGGAAACAAACTTGTTCAGGATGCGCTAAAGGAAAAATGCGCAGTAAATCATTTCCAGAGTCACAAAGTAGAGCTTCGTCTCCTTTTGACTTAATACATTCAGATCTTAAAGAAATCTCGATGATATCATATCACAAATACAAATATTTGTGACATTTATCGATGATTTTTCTGGACATTTATGGATTGGTTTATTAAAGAAGAAATCCGATACGGAATCTTCACTGAAACAATTTGTTGCCTTAATAAGGAATAAATATCAAAAATTGCCTAAGAAATGGCGATTTGATGGAGGAAGCGAATTCACTAAAAGTGAAAAATACCTCAAAGATCTTGGAATTGAAATCCAAAAATCGTTACCATATACATCACAACAAAATGGCAGAGCTGAAAGAATGAATCGAACTATTTGGGAAAAGTCACAATCCCTTAGATTCGACGCCTGCTTACCACAATCATGGTGGGAATTTGCGCTTGAACACGCAGTATACCTATACAATAGGACTCCCATAGCTCGCAATAAATGGCAGACACCATATTTTCTTATTGAAAAGAAGAAACCGAATGTATCGGATTTGCGAGTGTTTGGATGCCAAGCTTATGTATATATTCCTGCTGAACGCAGACAAAATAAGCTTGAAGCCAGATCTAAGATGATGATCTTTCTGGGATATAAAAATGGAATGAAAGGGTATAAATTTATGAACCCTGAAAACAACACCATTTTTATGGGAACGACAGCAGTATTTGACGAAACAAAATTTCCAAAATGTCGAAACTCTAATCAAAATCCCACATTCCTCAATCCAGAGGAAGAGTTTGAGGATCTCATGCCAGAAATACCTCATGAACGTCTAAAGAACATAATACATCAGATGAAGAAGAAGATTCATCGAAATCAGAGAGTGATAATAGCTCATCTGACGAATCTAGTATATCTCCCAAAGGAAAGGGATCTGATAGTTCAAAAGATGATTCTAAAAGTGATGATTCAGATAATTCTGAAAGCGATGATTCAGACGATCAAAATGAAGTTGAGGAAGATTTATTTGCTCCTCAAGACCATCATCTCCTAGACCAACTAGAACCAGACGATCAGTAAATCGACCAGATAACGTCTATGGAGATTTAGATCCAGTCGAAATCGAAAAAATTGATAGAAGAATGAGATTAGATCGTTTCACGATTAATAAATTATTATCGTGTGCAATTCCTATCAATGAAACAGCTAATACAGCTGTACCTGAACATCATCACGAAATATTTCGCTTACCAGTCAGCGAACAAAAAGATTGGATTAACGCTGAACAAAAAGAATGGGATATGCTCATTAAAAGAGGCGTTATAATAAATCTACAACATCTCCCTGAAGGTCGAAAGGCTATAGGTTGTAGATGGGTTTATGTCCAAAAAGACGATGGACGTAAAAAAGCTCGTCTAGTTGCCCAGGGTTTTTCCCAAATAGATGGCATTGACTATGATGAAATATTCTCACCAGTAGTAAGATATGAGACATGCCGTCTCATACTTGCACTTGCAGCACTAGAAAATTTATATATATCATTTCTAGATGTGACTGCTGCTTTCCTATATGGAAAACTGGACGAAGAAATATATATGAAACAACCACCAGGTTTTATCAATAAAGACAAGAAAAGCATGGTATATCATTACACCGTGCACTTTATGGATTAAAACAAGCTTCATTAGCTTGGTGGAAATCATTAGACGAGTCAATGGAAAAAATGGGCTTCATACGAATACATTCAGATGCTGGTGTATTTATTTTTAAACAAGGAACCAACATAGTCATAGCGATTATATATGTCGATGACTCAATGTTTTTGGGATCCAACAAAATCATAACATTGCGTAAAAAGCAGGAGTTTATGAATAGATGGGAATCTAAAGATTTAGGAGATCTTATCGATGGTCAATCGAAAAATTTCTTATCATTTCAAATAAAGAAAAATGGAAATATCATTACCATCGATCAAAAACCCTATTTGCATAAAATAATCCAGAGACTAGGAATGAGTGATGCTACTCATACAAATACTCCTCTTCCTACTGGATATGAACCAATTAAAAATGATCAAATATTAGATCATACAATTAGATCTCAATATCAATCGGTTATTGGTTCATTATTATATTTGATGATTGGAACAAGACCAGACATTTGTTTTGCTGTTATAAAAATGTCGCAATTTTCAGCAAATCCGTCATCAGATCATCTAAAAAATGCAATAGGAATGGCTAGATATTTAGCCAAATCAATAGATCTCTGCATAAAATATGACGGATCATTAAGATCTGGCTTAATGAGTTATACAGACTCAGATTGGGCTTCAGATAAAAATGATCGTCATTCCACATCTGGATTCTTTACTCTTTTATCAGGAGGAGTAGTATCTTGGACGTCTAGGAAACAAAAAACGGTAGCACTATCGTCAACAGAGGCAGAATATATGGCCTTATCTGACTGTGCAAGAGAGAACAAATGGATTAGATCTATTCTTACAGAAATCCATTTTCCATAACTATTGCACCAATATACGGTGACAATATGGGATCTCTATTTATTGCAAATAATCCCGTTACTGAAAAACGTTCCAAACATATTGATATCAAATATCATCATATACGAAAACTCATAGATAACAAAGAGATTGAATTACGATTCATCAAAGGATCTGAAAATCCTGCAGATATTCTGACTAAAAATCTTGGTAGAATATTATTTCAAAAATTTATACCGATGTTAGGTTTATCAGAATCATTAAATTGATTACTGATGGCCCTGGAGTAGGGCCTTAAACTGCTTCATTTTACTGCGATAAAGGGAACAGTCTCTCACTGTTGAGATTACTCCAGTTAAAACCAAAGACTGTTGAACAGCTTTATCATTATGGGCAAAAATAAAAAACCCCGCAGTAAAAAACAACAAACAATCCTAACGATTGGAGGACACTCCAACGTTGGTCATGAATGCGAGCGCTCATCTCGCTGCCAATTTGAGCAAACCCCACCTACACCTTCTAAAAAACCACAGCCATTGATCACAATGACTCCGGCTGTTGCCATGTGGATGGACCAAGCCCTTCAAGGACGTGATCCTTGGACATTTCCTCCTAAAGCTTTTTGGGCTTGGCAATTAAAAGAAAGGTGGAGACGTGAAGGTGTCTCTGGACACATTTCTTTCGAAGATTTTTGAAAGAATATATATCTCTTCTTGCAGACTTGTGAGAAGATCGTTACTAATCAGTACATGAATGTACAGATTATGGGGGGGTGTTGAACGACCTTCACCCCAAATACCCTAAGTATAGCCTTCAACACGGCTATCACCGGTTTGACCCTTAGAGGGTATTTTCTTTTATATTTTCTTTTATTTACGTATATTTAATTACAGTTCTATACACAAATATGTACATACACTAAAAGTGTATATAAGACCTGTAGATAGAGAATATACGTTCAGTTGCTCTTTCCTGCTTAACAGCATGTGAGTATCTCCTCTCTATGAGAGTAAGACCTGGAGAGGTCTCTGGTCACTGTCTCTGACAGTGATACAATACTCAAAACACCTGGAGAGGTGTCTGGTCACTGTCTATGACAGTGATACAATACTCTTGTCATCACGAACGTATGACTCTATGTCTAACGGACATATGAGCTCATCGTTCATGACAGTGACGACCACTGAGACAAACTATGTCTGACGGACATATGATTGCTGCTCAACACTTCCGAGTCCGCGTGGTTTTGGCATACTCCTTCTGTTCACTATTGTCGTCCCATTTTGCTATCTGAAATATCATATAAATAAATGACACAGATAATTATCAATTTGGTCGCTTACCTCCTTTTCACGTATTTCGTGCCGCTTCGTGCTATTACCCTTTGTTCGCTTCTCTGTTACTTGCTGGGATGCCTGTAAGTAGCAAGCCTAATACCTGGCTTTCAAGGAACTCACTACAGTATCTTGGGTAGATGTTGACCTTGGCCTCAACTTATCAGTCTAAACATCAATTAGTCCCAGTACATGGCCGATGATCACATTAGGAATTTACCTTGACAGTTCGTAGCGGTATGGAATCATCCTCATCGCTTAATGCTATTTGGGATAGATGGAGGGAGGAAATTGAGCATCGAGATGATGGGCGAGATTGCTCAGGCTGATCATTGGATCTTGACTTGGGGGCATAGAAGTCATCGGGGCGAACCGTGATGTCGCCAGCGTGGGTTTCCGAATCGCTCTCGCCAATGATGGCTGGTTGCTGATGGGCCATCTTGTTAATTAAATCATTATAAACTAAACACCAAGGAACATACCTCTTTGGTGAATTTTGCACGCAATGCAACAAGATCATGAGCAACTGCCTGAAGCTGCTGATCGGGCTCGGAAACGTTCCCATCCTCACATTCGCTCGCCGTTCCTGACTCAGAGTCCCCGGAACATGGCGCGCTGTCACTCTCGCTCCCTCCGTTCTCAGCTTCCATCCTACGTAAGAATTTGATAATAGAGATGGGAATCGGGACCTACCACTGGCATCAGCCATTTCTGAATCAACATCAAGGCTCGGTGGAAAATACTTCTTGCTTTTGCTTCCGGGTTTCTTTGACTGCCGTGGCACAGTTTGTTTCTCACTTGGCGCATCTAACACCATCTTGTCTGGATCAGCAACTGGCGACGACTTTTTTACAACCCTGCGTGGTTTCGGCCGCACTGGTTCATCATTCTCACGCAGGTTGCTATTGCCGTTATTCACAAGTTCTGTCATATATTTAGGCAAATGACAAAAAATCATTTTGTTGATACATACTATTATGTTGCGTTCCTTTCTTTTGCGCTTTAGACGGCTTCTCGGATGCCTTGTTTGGGGAAGGGGGACCACGTTTCGTGGCCAAAGTTGCCATTGCCGCATCCGTAGTTTTCTGGCTAGCTATAAGTAGCAGTGGCAGCTAGTATCTCATCATTTTTGTACTAATCAAGGGACCTGACTCACCCGAGGTCCCAGTGTCTTGTTGCACAGAACCTATATAGGCAATATGTCCGAGTTAGTTTTAATTAGACTGAACTGACTCACACACTTACCTCCGTGACCACTGCGACCTCCGCGACCACGACGAGCCACGGTGCCACGCTTGGCCACTTTCGCCAAATTTAAGACTGGCGTGGCTTCAACCTGGGAATCTTCAACTATTTTCCTTGACGATCTTGTAACACGTCAGGACGTTGGTTCATCAGACATTGCGGATTCTCCGAGCTAGACAGAAAGTTGATGAAAATGATGAACCAACAATTATTCACACGAACATTTTGCTTATTTGTGACTTTTTTCTCATGTGTATTCGGAACTTTCCCATATTTGTACCGAATATCATTGAATTACCGTAAAGGGAGTTGCCACCTGTGAAGTGCCTCGTCACACAAATATGACATGAATGAATATACCACCTGTGAATCCGTGAACTTTATGTAAATAATAGTGCTTAGACAAGAACGTTACCCATTCCATGCCAACTTGAATGAACAAGTAGCATTGTAATATCAAAATAACCCACGAAACGCAATACATTTCTTTTTATCTTTTTCTTCGTAGGTGCGAAATGGGAAGGAAAGGAGTGACATGAGTGGAAATGTGGGATGGACGACGAAACTAAGCAGCAGGACTCTCCTCAGTATTCTTGGCGTCGGCCTTCTCGTCAACATAAAAGGGAAGAATGGGAACCTCGTCATCATCAATGCATATTCCGTCTCTTCAGCCTTGGGATCCCTGATAGCTCGGAAGGTAATGATACAGAGAACCCACATCATTCTCAATAAAACACCCACCATATACCTCCAATGATTTTTCGTCGATTTTACCTTCATCTCCCTGGAACCTATTGTTGCCCATTTTGACATCGTCCTGTAAAGCTTGGGGATCTCACCTGATAGATTGGCCTGCTTATCCATCGCCGCCGCCCAGATTATCCATCTAGTTGAAATCGTACTTGAAAGTTGAAAAGTAATGAAAAGTAATGAATTGAGTTGTACAGCCCTGGCGAGAATTCGTCATCAGAAGCTTTCAGGTTATCGAGTTTATGCTTGGTGAGCGTGGCAGTTTGATGTCGTAAGTAAGCATCGGTTTCGACTTTAGTTTGTGGTGTCCGAGCCGTGAACTTGGACACTCGAGAGAAGCCCACTTATCAAAGATGAGGCAGGATGTAGCGTGAGGGTCCTCCGTCTTTGATACAGCCACTCTTAAAGTATGCGAGTGCACCGGCATAGATGTATTCTGGGAACATTGCTTGCGCTTCGTACCAGCGTCTACATGAGTGGCATTGAGTACCGGAGCTGGAGTGTTGAGATGTCTAACAGACAAGGCAGGACAGCCAGCAACCCCACGCGCTTACCTCACTGGAGTTCTCAACGGTTGAGACACAGAGGTAGGGATGAAGGGTGGTGGAGGCGATGATGATAGGAAAATAGAGCCCTCGTCGTCATCTGCTGCGATCGGTAGCGGCCTACTCGAGTAAAATGCTCGTTGGTTTTGCGGCGGCGCAGAGGCTTTGTAGGGCGGTTTGGAAAACAGGCCGCCTGAGTCAAAAGTATTGGATACAGTTGGGAACAAGAGTCGTTGTAGATCACAGTTCAGATCTGCGGAGAATTCGTCGTCAGAAGCTTTCAGGTCAGCGAGTTTAAGCTTAGTGAGCGTGGCAGTCTGACATCGTAAGTTTTCTGCTTTAGTTTGTGGCGATTCGAGCCGTGAACTTGGGCGCTTCGAGAGGAGCCTGCTTATCAGACATAAGCAGGATGTAGTGTGAGGGCCTATGGCAGTCTTTGATATGGCTGCTCTCATGTAGATCACATTACAGAATTCGTCATCAGAAGCTTTCAGGTCAGCGAGTTTAAGCTTGGTGAGCATGGCGGTCTGACATTGTACGCAGTAAGCAGAGTCAGTTTCGGCTTTTGTTTGCGGTGTCACCTCATGCAGTCATTGAGGAGTGAAGATGTTTAACAGCAAGCAGGCAGCGATAACGAAAATGACAAGCACTGCCAAATATAACCATACACTAAAGCAATCTGATCAGTGATCAGATAGTAGGCTGCTAACTCACCGATTATTAGTCCGACGCAGCCGCAGTAACAGTCGATATGCCAGTTTGTGGTGGTTGTGGGACAACATTTCCGTCAGAAGGTGGATATCAGCGCCACCTTACAATGACAAAAAACCCTATTTGTCGGGAATATCGTGACCAACAATTCATGGATACCGATGATCAAGATGAAAGTCATGATATAAATCGCCTCCTGTATGTTTGTCACGGTATACGTCGCAAAAGGACTAATGACTTCCCTCCTCTTTGTAGGCCCTCCGAAGGTCGTAAAGATCTATTGGGCATTCCTGACCATATCCAGCACGATTCTTACGAACCTCCATTAATGACGATCCACAAGTAAATCATGGCTGTTCTCCAAGTCACAGGCCCAACTTGGAGCAAATGCAAGCAGACGACGAGGAAGACCATCCCAACCCTTCCGTTTCCAATGATGCATTGGCCTCTCATGTTGGTCTCGATGGCCGATCCTCAGACAGTTCAGATGTTGAGCCGATGAAGACAAAGACGATGAAGGTGGTTTGATATCAGATGATCTCGATGCGGGTGCTGTGGAACCTGAGGGAAGACCAGTTGATATGACGGTCGAAACCACTTGCACAGTAGAAACAGGTGAGTCTTTGGATCCAGAAGCCGGGCGGATGCAGGTACAACTCAGGCTATAAACGAGACAGCCCCGACTGACGCATTCAATGGCTCTGAGTCTGCGAACAGCTCCGAGTCCATCAGCGTTCAATCACGCCATTCACAAGCTGCTCGCAAACTGCATGTTGAACACTTAAAGGGTACAAAGGCGGGTAAGCCCTTGGGTGTTGCGCACCAGCGGAAAAATGCATTTGAATTGTATCAAGATAATCTACGAGAGAAAGTAGGTAGCGAACCAACAAATACGTGGGCGCCGTTTAGAAACAAAATGGATTGGGAAATAGCGCGGTGGGCAAAGCTTCATGGACCAGGTTCTACTGCCGTCTCAGAACTCCTTAGCATCGACAGTGTAGGTACGACCCATCACCTCTCTTTCATCTACTTACTCGTCCTTGCAAAGATACAAGACGCCCTTGGATTATCGTACAAAAACTCAAATGGCATTAACAAGCTAATCGATTCGCAGCTTCCTGGATTACCACGTTTTCAACAGAAGGAGGTGATAATCGGCCAGAAACGCTTTGATATCCATTTTCGAGATCCAATCAAGTGCATCGAGGTACTTTTTAGTTCTCCAGAGCTGTGCGATGAGTTGCTACTCGTACCCGAGCAACAATACTCTGACAGGACCAAGAAAGAGCAATGGTTTCATGAGATGAACACCGGCCGGTGGTGGTGGGAGACTCAGGTACGTGTTGGCTATATCTCCTGATATGGAATTTGACATAAAATGCATATATTAGATAGCCCTCGATATGGATAAGCCTGGTGCGACCATCGTGCCGGTCATCATATCATCGGATAAAACACAAGTCACAACATTCCGTTCGAAACAAGCATATCCTGTATATTTAACGATTGGTAACATACCAAAGAACATTCGCCGCAAGCCAAGCCACCGCGCGCAAGTGCTCCTCGCTTATTTACCCACTACCAAACTTGATCATATCACCAACCTCGCCGCTCGTCGCCGAATGTTAGCAAACCTGTTTCATGCATGTATGGGTCGGATATTACATCCGCTCGAGGAGGCTGGAAAGGAAGGCATACCAATGATGAGCGGTGATGGTGTTCTGCGGCGTATTCATCCAATAGTTGCTGTTTATGCATGTGACTACCCAGAACAGCTCCTCGTTACGTGCATAAAGTCCGGTGAATGCCCAAAATGCTTAGTGACGAACAAAAAACTTGGAGATCCGACTGATCCTCTCCATTACCGGGATCTGGGAAAGATTCTCGATATTTTGCAACGCGCTGATGAAGATCTTGTTCAATTCAACAAGGACTGTGTCGACAATCGTATAAAGCTGGTTATTCACCCCTTTTGGGAAGGGCTTCCATACGTCAACATCTACCAGTCTATCACGCCAGATGTTCTTCACCAAGTAAACCAGGGCATCGTTAAGCATATTTTCTCGTGGATTATCTCAATTTATGGTGCTAGCGAAATTGATGCACGTTGTAAATGCTTCCCACCTAACCATCATATACGTTTATTTTCGAAGGGAATATCATCCCTATCTCGTCTTACTGGGCTAGAACGCAATCAAATGTGTCAATTTCTCCTTGGCCTCATCATTGGTACACCATTGCATCAAAATCTCGAAAATCCTCAACGTGTTGTCTGCACAATCAGGGTGATCCTAGATTTTATATACCTTGCCCAACTTCCTGTACATTCCACAACCACCCTTGATGATCTCAAAGCCGCACTTTCAACATTCCATGCAAATATGGATGTTTTTATTGATCTGGGCATTCGCACTGACATGAACCTACCGAAGCTTCACATGCTCCGCCACTATGCTCATTCCATTAAGAACTATGGTACAATAGACAACTACAACACAGAATACACTGAGCGGCTTCATATCGATCTCACCAAGGATGCGCATCGTGCAACAAACCAGAAGGACGAGTATATCCAAATGACCACTTGGCTTGAACGAAAAGACAAAATAGTGCGCCACGGCAAGTATATTGACTGGCGAAAGTCGAATTCAACTGTTGGATCAACCCTAACTGATCGCAAAGCGGTGCTCCCAGATATCATACCAAACCGGGCGCTCAAGATTGCACGACAACCCTCAGTCCGCGCAGTACCTTTTGATAAACTCGTAAGCGATTATGGCGCTACATATTTCCGCGCCGCCCTGGCACGCTATGTTGCTATTACCTGTAATCCCGATTTCACTAGGCGCGTACAGGTAGAGCAAGCCGCGACCGCCGTTCGCTTCTACTTCAACAAGGTTCCGGTATATCACAAGATAAAATATTGTGGAAAACCCGTAGGCGGCACCGGATCTGAAACCATGGATTCAGTTCATGCCCGACCTGCAAGGAATGATGCAAAACGACCACAGCAGAAAATACCTGGAAGGTTTGACACCGTGATTGTCTGGAATGGACGGAGTGAACGGGAACGGGGTGTCTTTGGTACATGGCAATCTTACGATATGGGAATCGCACTTTTGACCACTACCAATCTACAGGACATCGTGTGGGACAAGTCCGTGTTATATTCACAATCCCAGATCGTGTCTCGCACACGCTTTTCCCAGATGGGACGCACCCCGAGAAGTACCTTGCTTATATTGAATGGTTCACAAATTTTCCAAGTGCGCCTGACAATGATACAAAGCTGTACAAGATCCGTAGAGAAATAAGGGATGGAGAGCGACTTGCTAGCGTCATTCCCGTGCACAACATCTGTCAGAGCGCGCACTTGTATCCCCAGTTTGGAAGAATGGTCTCCCCGGAATGGACCAGCGACAATGTGCTTGAGAAATGCACGGTATTCTATGTCAACCCATTCACTGATCGACTTAGCTATCTGAGCATATTCTAATTGATACTGGACGTCCTGAACTTGTTTCGTTCATAATCTAGCTTTACCGCTAGCAATGAAAAATAGATAAATATATGATAACTGTGATAATCACATATATGGTATGTGAGAAAACTTTACAAATATGGGTATTCTACTGTCCAAATAAGGTGCTAATTTGTGCCGCTGTTCACATCTCCAACACGGAAAACCTCGAGCCTTGGTCTACGGTCGCTACTAGTACCACAAGTGTTCATACACTTGTACTATTCACCTTCTGAGGCGTGGTTTTGCTCCTGCTCCGGTTGCATTTCCAGCTGTACAAAATGGCCTTTTCTCAGGTCGGCTTCAAGTTCACCGTTTTCTTGCCCCCGGGCCCAGGTTATCAGAACTTCAGCCTCTCACCTGGCTCAGAGGCTGATAACCAAGACATTCCGAGTCGGGATGTGGAGAAGTCTTCAGACTTGGACGAAGTACATTGTCACAGTGTCTTTTATTGTTGTTGGGACTAACTTAATCCGCTCTTCTTGAAGTTGCTAGCTTCTCAGCGGGTACAACACGGCATCTCTCCAGCACCAACTGAGATAATTGATGATCCTCCAGTTGAAGACATTATGGCCTGCCTTGTAGGGCACGGAATCGAGGTTTGCGACTTTGCTTCACCAGAAGAGCAGCGCAAGAAGGTGATAGAAGACTCTGTTCCCGAAATTTTTGATCCATATCGGGCTGTGGCCGAGTTTGAATACATCGTAGGCTCCAACTTACCGTCCCGAAGGTTGCCAATTCCCGGAAAGATTCTCCAGCGCCTCCTAGAGATGGGCTGGGTATCAAGTACGGAGATTATGCAACGATGCACTCCCATGGACATTGCAGCATTGGATGAATACAAAAAAAAGTTGGGCCGAGACGAAGGGGAGCGGGGTATTTACCCCTGGCGCTCACTCTGCTGGGATTCTATCCCAACCCGACAGGAGAGGGAAGACATTCTTGCGAGATACATTCCAGAATTGACGGCTTCAGATAGGGCCAAGGAATTCCTCGGGGCACTCGAGCGCGAGGAGCAATTATCCAGGGCCTATGCAAAAGAAGAAGAAATACGAGCCCAAAAACTCTTGCGGCATCACAAGCTGGCAACACATCGTGATGCTGGTGGCAGTAGTGGCTCCACGCAGTGGTGTAGTCCTCCCGAAAAACAATACCCTGCACCATTGTCCTCTTACGACCCAACCATCTACCCTGAAGCTGCCAGGTTCGTCAACAGTCAGTCATAGCAACTCGGACTGTCCGGAGCTTGCTCTCAGGCTTCGGCTTAGTAACTACTAACCTTGCTAAATGTTTGTTGAACAGCTGCGAATCGCGCCGCTACAACTTTTTCAAACCGTTCTCATATGAATGCTAGTATCCCATTTACAAGTTAAACAGGCTCACAGTGTTCGGCCATCCGTGTACATAGTTGCTACTACAGCTCCAAATCACTTCATAGAAATCCCACTAGCATTTACATTACATTTACCATAAATCATTGTGACATGCTAATTCAGACATATCTCGACTAAATTGTTATAAATCAACCACTAATCTGCGCAGATCTGCGAGGGCCTTTCCCACCAATTCAAAAATCCAAATTTAGGATTTCATTTGTTGGCCATCAGCGTCATTTGTTGACCATTATCACATATCAGGGCAAATAAGATCTTGATCCGTAAAAATGGATTTCCCTGATGAATGGAGATGCAGAAATGGGAGAGAGACAGAGAGACCAGGCGAGCAGACTGAAGACAAAGGAGATCGGACACGTCTTGCGTATTTCAAATATTACCTTCACGACAATGCAAGGACCACTCTGAAGTTAAAAGTTCCAACTCCGGTTTCGCGAGCGTTCACACGTTCACCACTTCCACAAGGGTAGCTGGTGTTGATTTTGCACCCGGGAGCCCACTTGTGCAGTGCCGTATCGCAAGCTCGCACCGGAAAAGAGACAGGCGCTGTTTGACTATGTTGATGAAGAACCGAAACTTGTGTAATCTTTTGTTGGAATGCGAAAGCGCGTATGTCTTCATACGTTATGGTATAACACCTCTCATTTCTACGCAAAAAGAACACATCCAAACATTTGCAAACAACAGTTTCCCCAATACGGAGAATGTCTGTGACGATCCGCGATGGAGCTGCATGCACAAGCAGTGCTGAAGGTCGCAGAATCGTGGGGTTGGCCTCTCACCTATCGCGTCCAAGCCTCAGGGGAGATCTCTGGAAAGTTCAAGGCCATCACGCCCAAACTTTTGTGGGGCTTTATCAGCGAATCTCATGTCCTTGGTGGTACATTACTGGATCAGTTCTGGATCGTAGTTAGCCAGTGTCATCCTAAGCTTGCGGAAAACGGTTGGTCAAGATTTCCTGTCGCGTGATCAATTCCCTGCCTCATTTCTCTTTACAGTTACAACCCTTCGAATCACGCCTTTCCTATCGATCCCACACTCCGAGGCCATATTATTTGAAGGGATAGACCGAGATTCAGTGAATTTTGATCCGATACTTAAGATGGCTGCGGAACTGTTTACTCATCTTGGCATCGCATGTGGGTCCCGTTACTTATCTCCAGAGAAGCTGGCAATAACATGACAGCCTGACATCAGTTATGAATACGGGGGGACGCAAATCTGGGATCGGTACATCCTACTCAGTCAGCGATACCATTTCCATGGATACGGACGCGCTATTGAAGATAGCTGCTGAAGAGGGCTTCGGGAACCGAAAGCAAGCAGCTCTTAAAACTCTGGCATGTCGTGAAATAGAACGACATTTCTTCCACGCTCTGACGACGTTGCAACGCAGATCTTCAAGCGTGACGGTACATTATGCCCGCTGACTGGCGCGACCTTCAACGGTGAGAACGGTATTAAACCTATCTTAGCACATATAATTCCCGATGCAGTCTCTGATAAAGTGAGTAAAATTTTTGTAGGCACGGATTCCTCGAATTTATTTCCTGTACTCAGCCTGACACCATGAAATGCATTGCCATGTTCGTTGGGACGGCAATTCACGACCTCATCCTCCGACACCTAAATGGTCTTGGCAATGTTATGAACGTCGAGTCCAATGCGCATACTGCTTACGATGATCTAAAGTGGGGCATCGAGGGCCAGACGGAGAATGGAACAGTACGAACTCAAAATTCGATGTGCGGTGAGGTTACTCAAACCCCAAAGGTCACCTACATATACAGGAGAATTCCTTTCTCGACCGAAGTAGGCCCAGGGTATATTCCCTTTCGTGATGGGGGCCAAATTACTTTTGGCGGAGGCCCAGAGGCAGCCCGACTGGGGTCGGGACCTGACCCCTTACTCTGCAACCTTCGACTTGCGGTTGCTCGCGTCTTAAAGATGAGTGGAGCTGCAGAGCTGATTGCACAAATCTTAGAGGACGGGGATGATTCGGACTTTGCTCACGTTTATATCTACTCGCCGGCCTTTTGCAATATTTTGACCGCCAAGCTGCTCTCTTCAGGTCAAGCTCTCATATATTAACGACATTAGCCATACCAAATGGTATCGCTCAAAACCCATCTCCCATGCGACTAGAACCGTATCCTGACTCTCACATTAAACTAATCGTCGACGATACAATAAATGAGTGCGCTGTATTAGCCCATTGCCAAAATGTGCTAGCATTGCGATCGCTCCGCCGAATATCATTCGACCGACGTACCCGCCCTCGCTCCACTAGCGTCGTTCCTTTCTCGCCCAGACAGTGTTGGACCAATTTACCTGTAACGTCGAGTCCAAAGTTATTGAATGAATCTTGCGCGGTCGATGGGAATGAGGAAGAATACGCCCAATCCAAAACTTCGTCGGAGCCGAGTGTTCGTCGTGACGATGAAGGAGTGTCCGAAAGAAACCATCATGCTTCGTCTCCGAAGCCAGTTGAATCGACCGTGAAGAGGAGAAAGCGGTTTTCTCTCCCTGCTAGTTTTTGCCGTCGTTTGGGGAATTGACTCTCCTGTGTCTAACGTGGATGAGAATGAGGTCATGCGGCAATTGCTACTATGAATCGGAGAAGAGTGAGGCCGCTTTGTTATGGTATTATTAGAGCAATCCAGAATACGAGCTATCTTGAATCTATACGCATTGCCTGAAGTATCAAGTTCTTCAATCAGATTACAAGGACTCTTTCCAACACAAGAGCAACTTGAAGGAATGGTGTTGATTATAGTCGGGGCGGGCTGACAGATATGATGTTAGCTTACGTGATTCAGTTTCTGTGGCAACGGCGTTGCCTTGTGCAATTGATGCACCTGATTTGGCAAGTATACCCTATCTGGGAGCGCTCATCACTTGTACTGGCCACAAGGTCCGTGACACAAGCCCGCCTAGCTCAATGAGTAGAGCGTCAGGAAGCGCTGGCCGTTTCGCGCTGGCCGCGACCTGAAGATGCGAGTTCGACCCTCGCGGTGTGGCTCTTTACTTCCGCATCTCCGATCCGGGTGCGCTTATAAGGAATAGCGTACTTGATTTTGGCTCCGCACTACATCCAGCCTATCTGTCTTCCCGCCATTCTACCGAGCACACCATCATAATGACTGTCTATTATCTCATGTCAGTTTCTTATATCACTGAACCACAGGAACAATGAATGTGTGGGTCAATGCATCGAACCTGATCCATTCCATTTCTGTCAATTTTATTGTATCAAGTTCCCCACGCATGCTGTACAAATACCCTTTGCGATGACTGACCGACTCGGACATGATCATTCTTCTTGTTTTTATTTTCATTCTCCCATCGTTGTCCTTGGCATGTCCTCTGCACGGTAAGTCTTCTTCGATTCGCCTATGCTCTCATCAGAACCTCTGCTATCCCAGTCCAAACACCACTTGGTATTGCTACGGGTTCTATCGATATCTCTGGCACCGCTAGATTCGCCACTCATTATGCGACGGCGGAACGCTGGGGGGAATCAGTTGTTGCGTCAAAATGGAAAATGCCGTGAGTCACCTCAGCTTGAGTCACCACAGCTTGAGTCAAAACTTATTCTAACGTGTACGTTTAGATCAAGTATCATCAATTCAACGAAATTACCTTTGCCTTGCCCTCAGCCTGGCTTGGATTCGTCAGACTACACAGAGGATTGTCTCTCGGTGGTGTTGTACATTCCTCGAAATGTGAAAAGGCATGGAGCGACGCTGGTGTGGTACATTATTTCTGCTTTTCCATCAAACTGGGTGGTAAACTTCCGCCGCAGGATACACGGTGGTTCGTTTATTGTTGGCTCCGCTACTGGTCCAGGCCTCGATGGTTCCAACCTGGCCTCTGCAACAAACTCCGTCGTCGCCATTGTTCAACATCGCTTGGGAGCTGTGGGTTTTGTTTTCGAACGGATTGCTGCTTAGGGATGGATTGCTCATATTTGAGTTTTCAGCTCGGCTTTTTGGCCCCTGATGGGAAAACCAATCTGGCTGTAAAGGACATCATAAATGCTATGAAATTCATTAACGTGGTTGCTCCCTCGTTTGGTGGAAGTTCCACAATCACGCTGGCGGGGCAAAGTAGTGGTGCTAACATGATTAGAGCATTGCTTGCTGCGCCATCGGCAAGCTGGCTATTTAAGTCTGGAATTCTCCATTCTGATCCTATGGTAACGTACATTTTTCAAGTTGTTGGTGTATGACTAACGTAATCTGCAGAATTATGGATTTCTATCTTCGTCGACACAACAACTGATTCAAAGTCATTATAATTCGCTCATTAACTGCACCTCGTGGAACACAAACTGCTGGAAATCTTTGAGCCTTGATACGATCGTCAAGGCCCAAATGACGTTGTACGCAAAGGCTAGCAGTATCGATCCGGCTGCTGGTGTCGGCGAACCGATACGGCCTGTCAAAGATGGTGTGCTCATCACATCGCCGTTAGACAGCACAGCACCTTTCCCCTCCGTTTCCAAGGCGCTTATGATTTCTACCGTCTTAGATGAAGCAGGCCCGGCCATCTATGAACAATTCTCTTCCCCATTGGAAGAAAGCAAATTTCAACCTATATGCAATTCAATCTTAGGACCTGCACGCACCTCAAAGATCATGAAGTCAGAGTTCTACAAGCCAAACGGGTCACTTGACGCGAGAGACCAGCTACTGTCTCTCGCGACTGATATGATGTGGAAATGTCCGTCGTGGACATTTGTGAGGAATTGGGTTCAGCATGGAGGGAGGGCATACGTCGGTCTTTATACCGTTGGCGCAACTTATCCTACCAATACAGTATCGTTCTGTGAACAAGCAGGGAAAGTCTGTCACGAGGATGACATTATGATCGTGGTAAGCTCAAGTTTGTTTGTCTGAACTTGCGTACGATTTTGCCATAGTTCGGTACTGTCCCAAATCCAACTTCAGCGCAGTCTTCTCTCATTGCTGAGGTGCAACGACGATACAAAGCATTCATGTACAGCGGAAACCCCAACGAGCAGGGTCTCCCAATATGGACTGCGGCAACAGGTTCAGATATCAATGCGCACGATTTGGGTGACCAAAAACGCGTTGCAGTCGGTGCATGCGAACCCACCTTTTGGGGGATGTAGTGTATTATATGACTATCAAATATATGGCATCTAATTTCTACGGGACCGACGCTGCTGGTGCACATAAAGTTCAAGTCAGTACAACAGGTCATCTAATCGTTCCGGTTGATAGCGATTCAGAAGCCAGACAAGATCCCGCAGGGACGTGGCGTCGCATTGAAGTCAAGCGCCTTTCATGCATCTAATTTGTGTACGAAAGCTTTTGATACTAGTCCATGGTTACAGTTTTCGTTATTTCTGATATGACATATCCTGCATCGTGGTCAGGTATAAATGAGAATGAATGTACATAGCCAAGCTGTATGAGTTTTTATCATAGCTTCGAAGGTATAAGTTCCTCAAGATCCTTGAATATGTTAAAATTCCGATGAAGTTGTACTTCACTGGTCACCTAACAATGTCGTCAGCTTCACCGGCCAGAACAAAGAGAACTATCTTGCAAGTACTTACCCCTGATTTCTCAAACTTGACTGATGCCCTATGCAATCTTCCAGGTGGTCCACCTCGTGTCTCGTCACCTTCATATGTCAGGATCACTCCATTTGTTCCGCTTTTCATGGCAATGGCTTTGGATTGATAGACAGACGACCGAACGCTCCGGATGACAATTCTTCGATACGGTCACGCTGTTTTTGTGTGCTGACATTACTAATGAAAATGTCCGATAGAGTCGAGAGGATATAAAACTGTGGAGGCATTAATGTAATTTGTTTCTGCTGGAATTCAGCGAGGATATCATTGGGATGGAGGAATCGAACAGAGACAATTTCTTGCCCGCCGTCTAGCAAGATGTCAATGAAAAGGCCATGAAATGACGGATAGGACAATTACATACCAGATGTTAGCAGGTGCTCCTGCTTAGTACCAGACGAGAATCCGGAACAGAGTGAAGACAAAAACGCTACAAAGAACTGGGTACAGAAACGGCTGGACAATGGCTTCAGTTGAGAAACGAGGGTGGATTGAATCTTACCGCGGCACATTCTCCGGTGTTGTCCATCGAGTGAAGGGTAGCAAGGAATCGATACCTGGTTTGAGTCCATTTCTGTCTAGAAATTCGCCAAAAGATAGCTTCTGGGCGTGGATTGCATGTCTGGCATCCTCCCACTCTGACCGGGATATGGTGTCTTCCCGTTGCACCGGCGAAGCAAGCAGGAGACCTGTTTCCTCAAACGTCTCACGGATGGCTGTTATTCGGAGCGAAGCATCTTGATTTGGATCGTGGTTACCTCCTGGGAAGACCTGGCATGTTCAACTCAACGAGAGACGGAAATAGGCTGCCATAACCCCCCACATGAACCCCTCCGAATGACCGTGCTTCTGGGTTTCGGTGTACCAGTAAGACCTCGTTTCGCTGGTTTACGACGACCAAGCTGGCTGATAGCCTCGGTATCTGACTCCTTGAGGTTGTGGCGCTTGCTGACATTGATCGTAAGTTGACTTGTGGACGGAAAAGACGTTCTTGCACGTTCGAGAATGAGCGAATGATAGGGACACGGGAAAGAACCGGCATGCAGGATTTAGCTTTCCTCATCATCTCCTTTGGGAGACTCCGTCAAGAAGGGCGCCGTGCTTCCGGATCACATCATGAATTATCCGATTGGGGTTTGCAAGTTGCAGTGAACGCCAAACTCTTCAAGACCCTTTGACCGGCGCGCTGACAGTCCGCAGTACGTTCGAGAGTTGATCTCACTTTGAACCCCAATATTAGAGTGGTAGTCAATATTCAGACGAGGACATTGGTCGGCCGTTCAAACCCCTCTCAACGTTGTAGGTCCGCTTAAAACGGCTGACATTTTTTTCCATAAGATCCCAGTGTATTTCGCAAATGAAATTGGTGTGATCACTGCCCCACTGACCACCGAAACGTGGTACTTAACGTAGTGGCGCATAGCGGCGCCAGTAGTACCGCTATCGGCGCCCCGCGGGCCATAGTTGGATCTGGCCTCAAACGCAAACGCAGATGTGTCTCTCGCAGATACGAAGCTTTACGAGTCATTCAACCCGAGACCTAGTCAGTGAAGAGCCATCAGCGCCGATACCTATCCTGCTACAGAGATGAACGTGGGCGCCTCCTCGAGGAGAGGCAGACTCTTTCTTCCTCGCTCAATGGGGGCTGCCTTTCCATGTAAGTGCATGTGAATTTGTGAAATACAGAAGCCTGAGAATAGGTGCTTACGGAACTTCGGTATACCGGAAATTTTCCTCCGGTGGTACTTTGGTTAGGTCAATGCTCTGCCGGAAGGAAGAAACCGACAGCGAATTAGGAAGACATTTGAAAGGTTATTGTCGTTAAGAGTTTGCTCCCAGCCATAGAACAACGAAACGACAAGCGAGACGTGTCGCGGTTCACCAAAGGAGTAAGTGTGGAACGGCTGCGAAGAACTCCCCCTGGAACGGGCACCCGCTCACAGTTATAGCTAAACAATATATGATGAGTGATATTATATGTATACAATGTCATCCAAGAAAGTCCGTGATAAGAATGGCGAGGAATTCCTACCAGTTGCCTAAGTAATTTTACGATGGTTAACGCCCCACACTATCGCGTAACTCGTCCCTGCGGCAAGAGCACCAACAATCACTGTCTGTACTGCACCATAGAGACCAGCTCGTTTCGTCTTTATTGTAACGTAATTTTTAACGAATCCAAAAACCACCAGAACGACAAAGGTGATTGCGATGGAAATGGCGAGGGCATGAGTAACATTATGCATAACAAAGTAAGGTATCATGGGTAGGAGACCACCTATAGAGATATGAGCAACCATGCCCAAGCCTCGAAAGTAAGCAGGGAAAAGAGCACTAACCAATAAAGTAGGAGAATCCCATTGTGGCTGCGGAGATCCATGCTCGAGACACGTTGGGCTTCTCAATCTTCAGCTCGAAATCCATCATGAACTAGTTTGCGTGGTAGTCAGCATTTATGCTCAAGCCAGGGCCGGATATACCAGGCGACCTACTCGAATCCAGTTCTCTTTGTCCTTCACCAGGTCATCGACAACTGCTTTGCTTGCATCGTTGCCTATCCCATACTCGGCAAAGATGTCGTGTATCTCTTGCTTTTCTGCTTCAGGTTTCGTTGCCACCTCTCTCTCTCGCGCGCCTCTTCACTGAGGTAGCGGTCGCGCTCTGTCACTGCAGCGAGGTAAGCACCTAACCCCATAGAAATGGCGCCGCTAAATAGCTCCGCCAGTCCGCCAGTTATAACGAGCTTGGCAGAGCCAAGACTGGACAAACCAGCGGTGAGAGCAAATGGCACAGTAAGGCCGTCCGCAAAGCCAATGATGGCATCTCGTATGACGTCCGCTGCGTTTGAATGCAGTTCAAACTTTTTGTGAGCTTTCATGACTGAGCTGGAGGAGTCATTGCCTTTTTCTGCAGAGGAAAGAGGTATCTCGGCCATGACAATGGTTTGGGGTACTTGCGTGTACTCGTGCGTGTGCAAACGCAACATACTTAGCTCTTATAAGTGAGGGCTGCGTATATCCACTAGGCCGTAGCGCCAGGAATAGATCATTTCCGAACAGGAGTCGGTCCAATCATCTTGCAGGGATTTGACAGGCATCCACCAATCACCATCGGTCCATTTCAAAGCGGCATCAACCTGCAGGGACAACGTGACTGACGTACGTAACTTTAGAGCTTAGCTGTTTTATCCTCCAAAATAGCCAAGTGAGTTGTGAAGGGAAGAACCCTACTTACGTGTCAGCATTTTGGTCCTCACTGCCTCAGGCTGAGGCATCGGACCCCGGTGAAATGAACACCATTTTTAAGTGGTTGGATATGATATTCCAGAAAAGGAAAGGTCTGGCGGTTGATGTCTACCACACGCACTTTCCCTCCTCTATACACCCCCGCAGGCAATGAATCAGTGGACAGGCTCGCGTTCTTCCACATATTGGAGAGATTAAAGGTATTGAGATACTTTCGGGCTTCGTCTTTGTTTACCAGTTACTAGACTCAGAAGCGAACAGGTTGGATTGATCACAACGTGTGTCTATGGGTCCATCATCTATCATTTTAAAATTGAAAAGTGTGAAGATACCAGACCCTGAAAGGTTAAATCGACGTCTCTGGTCAATGACGAATACTGATGCCGGTGGCTAAGCATCTCGGATCATATGTATCGAATGGCTGTTCTCGCAATGTGCACAGCGGATCCCAACTTGGATGTCGCGAAGTACGTCCATCATTTTCCCGCTGTAGCGTATACGTATCAGTTTGCAGATGTGTTATGATGGCGATCGTCCACGATCTAGCAGAAGCACAAGGTCGGGATCGCGAAGAAAAGCGAGCCATCCGACATCTACTCAAACCCTTTCATAGTGGGTGACATTGCGCCGCGAGAGGGTATTCCCAAGGCAGAAAAGAGGCGATTGGAAGAAGTGAGCACGTTCATCGTTCTCTTCCCGGATGATATCATAATACATGACAGGAAGCGATGCACAACTTCGTACATGATATGCTACATTCCAGTCCCGCTGCGCAACGTATATTTGCCTTGTGGAAGGTGTGCCTTATGTGCTTTGTTGCGTCAAGAATGACATTGGGGTGCTGTTCAGGAATATGAAGAAGGAGAAACAGCTGAAGCCAGATTTGTCAAGGGTAATGATTAATGGTCGTGGTCTCAACTTTTATCGCTAAGCAGTTGCCGAACTTCTAGATTTGGACAGGTTCGAAATGGCATCTCAAGGCGAGTATTCAATTTCTTCGTCATGCAACGCATTGCGAACGCACAACAGCGCTTGAATATGAGAAAAGAGGTGCAACGACTCTTCAATGTTTTTTCGAAGCTAGCATTCCGCAAATACGACATCCAGAAGTACAATCTTGGGCACACAGTCTTACAGAAGAACGGAAAGGCACGAGTTCTGGTACATCTAATAATCAATAAGTGACAATCAATTTCTAATCCAACATTTGCCCTGTTTCGTTAGTGATGGAATAGCCGTAGCGACGTATGTGCGAATACGATGCCATGTTCATCTGCTGCTTTGATGCATTCAGCATCCATGACACTTCCACTGGCGCGGCAAGATATTTAACGCCGCTTCTCTTGACTCTGTGAACATTATCGGGGAAGGGGAAGAATGCATCGCTCGAGCAGGCAACATCATTGAGTTTCGCTGCCCATTCCTTCTCTCGGCCTCACTCAAAGGTTCCACGCTACCTTCGAAGAGACTATTCCACTGGTCCTTCTCTCCGCCTTCTAGTTGTTCTCCGCCGACAAATAGATCGATCGCGTTAGCCTTTTCAGCCCTTTTGACACCCTTTTTAAAGGGAAGACCGAGCACGCGTGGATGATGGCGTAACCACCAAGCATCCGCTTTACTTCCTGCAAGACGCGTGCAATGGATGCGAGACTGTTGTCCAGCACCGATGCCAATCGTCGCGCCACGGTACGCGTATGCTACGCTGTTCGATTGGGTATATTTAAGAGCGAGCGTCGCGACGATGAGGTCCACGACCGCTTGCGGCGGTAACTAGAGCGATGTGAGCCCGTTGAAGATTAAGAGAAAATAACGTTAGCCCACCTCTTTGTTCTGGCTCACAATATTATCGAACAGTTTGGCATCTATCTTGGCATCGTTTCTCTTTTGCTCAAGGTATATCCCAAAGACTTGCTTTGTCTCCACCTCCAAAGGTGTATACGATGGGTCGATCTGCATGTCTTTATATATTCAAACATATCAGCGAGTTATGTGTCACTCTCACCTCCAACACGCAGTACTTTCCTGATTTCTTCTTGGATAGGACATCTAGAGCTTCCGGGGTGTAACCAGGAGCAATGATACCGTCAGATACTTCGCGCGAGATGATGCGAGCTGTGGCAAGGTCACATGGTTCGCTCAGCGCAATAAAGTCCCCAAACGATGACATTCTGTCTGCACCTGAAAAGAAAAAAGGATGGGCTAAGGGATTTGGGGATGTAGAGCGGTAACGTCACCTACCGCGTGCACGGGCGTAGGCCGCAGCCAGTGGCGTCAACGGTTCCTTGAGGTCATCTACACCGTAGACCTGCTTCTCCGTCTCGTCGAGTTCCAGTCCTACGGCCGCACCTGCCGGTGAGACGTGTTTGAACGACGCGGCAGCAGGGAGCTGAAGTGCTTCCTTGAGCTCTTTCACGAGAGCATACGAGTTCAGAGCGTCCAGCAGGTTGATGTAACCTGGAGAGCCGCATAATACTAGCGGCGATCAGATCAGTTATACAACAACAACATCATCATCATCTGGGGGGACAAGAACCTTTGAAAGGCAGCGCGCCTTGCTTAACATACGCCTGAGCCGGTTTCTGATGAGGATTTGCACCATAGCGGAGAGACATGCGCTGGACATGTCCGGCCAGATTTTCTTTCGGCAATTCGGCCGACGCGTACTGCCCACGGAAGTAGGCGCTGATGGCATCGTCGTAATGCGCAGTCGCCTCGAAAGCCTTGAGTGCTAGCTTCCTTCTGAGATTCGGATGAACGGTTCCTTGGGTTTGGTTCCAAGCCTGAAGAAACTCGGCGTAGTCGTTGGGATCGGAAAGAATGGAGACGCGTTCGTGGTTTTTGGCGGCTGCGCGGAGGAGGGTGACTCCTCCGATGTCTATTTCTTCGATGGCGTCGGCTGTGGTACATCCTGGCTTTGAGATGGTGGAAGTGAATGGGTATAGATTGCACACGACGATGGAGATGGGAGCGATGCCTTGCGTCTTGAGGTCGTTCTCATCTGAAGGAATCGCGCGGGCAAGTATCCCTGTGTCACATCATATGGCATGAGGAGCCCAAGATCGAGGTGGATTGTACGTACCTCCGTGAACGGCAGGGTGGAGGGTTTTCACTCTCCCTCCGAGCATTTCCGGCGCCTTTGTGATATCAGATACATCTCTGGTTCGTTAGCTTGGTTTATGACTCCGAGCGCAGAATCTGAGAGGGCGCAACTGGATAGGAATCCCTGCCTCTCTGATCTTTTTTGCTGTCCCTCCAGAGCCCAGAAGGCGAACGCCAGCTTTGTGCAAGCCGGAGGCGAGATCTACAAGACCAGACTTGTCATAAACGGACAGAATTGCTGCAGGAAGATGTATGAATGACTGTTCTGCTAGCCGCGAAAGAGACAGACCGATCGGCTGCGACATTTTTTTTTCTATGCGAGGTCAGAAGGAGGATTTGATATTTTATCTTATCTTATCTAAACTTCCGCTGCGAGAGTAATGAATCCCATTGCTATCTGATTTCAACAAAAGGGTCTGTAATCGGCCCGGGTGGTGGCGTCGGCTGGCATCCGCAGACAGAACAGCCAGCACGTCCGGAGATAGCGCTTTGCGGCATTATGTCTGTTTTATGACGCAATACGGATGCCAACCGAGTCCTTCTACTCTCAAATAGAGGCGCCTACCTTGGACTTGGTGCGCTATGCCATGGATCACCTCACGTCATACCACATTTTCATCTCCCTTTTCGTCATCTGGACCGCCATCAAATTCACCCGATTCCTTCTCCGACGACGCAACGCTGGTCTCGTCAAGTTGAAGGGCCCAGTCAACAACAACATTTTCTTTGGCAGAGCCGGGGAGGTGTTGGCCTCAAAGGACCGTGCTTCTGTCTATGGACACTGGGTAGGCGAACATGGTCCTGTGTTCGAAATGACAATCCAGTTGGGCGAACGAGCCGTCGTCCTTTGCGATCCCAAGGCTATCGGACATCTTTTTTCAAAGGATACATACACCTATAACCGACCCCCATTCGCGAAGGCTGTACATAAGGCTTTCGTAAGCTATATTTTGAAAACTTCCTGGAGGTCTTTTAGCTGATCGTGTATTATCAGTTCGGACCCAATATCTTGTTCAGCGAAAGCGACGACCATCGGAGGTACGTCTATAAGAAGTTTCTTGTGTGATAGAAGATTCTTAAACGTTCCAAAGACAGCGTAGGGCACTGTCGCCAGCATTTAGTAATGCTTCGTTGCGCGCATTAACAAGTGTGTTTTACGACTCAGCATACAAGGTAAGTTTAACTCCTGGATAGCGAATATCTCTGACATCATCGCCCAGGTCAAAGCAAATTGGAGCGCATCATTCGAGTCCAACGACGAAGCCGTCATCGATGTACAGAAATGGTATGTTGTCGCAAACCAAAATGTTCGGTCAAAGTCTAACGTGTTCATGTCGTTTTCAGGATGAATCGAATCACGTTGGTTTTTTCTAATCGGTTACTCAAGTCCTCAAATTTCTAACACAGGCTTGATTCCATTGGCATTGCTGGCTTCGGTCACGACTTCAAAGCTTTAGAAGGACATCAATCTCCTGTTATCAAAGTGTTCGAATCATTCAACACGCTTAGAAATAGTAGTCAACGATTCTTTTTCCTTCTTGGCCCGATTTTCCCCCAAATTGTCAATATGCCGACCGAGAGATCACTTGCGTTTCGGCGAGCTACAAAGGCAACGTCGGAAATGGCTAGTCACCTTCTTCAGGATTCACAAAAAGAAAAGGAAAACTCGCAAGATATCAGGGACAAGTCAATTCTCGGTCTTTTAGGTACGTGTTATATATATACCCTTTACTTGTGATTCGTTTCGTTTAATCATGTTGGATGACAGTCAAAGGAGAAACAGGTGATGCAAGTTTCAAATTGAATCACGAAGAGGTTGTTTCGCAGGTATGCTAACTTTTTCGCTTATGATAGTCAACGACTCATAGTCAACAGATCGTGTGTCAATTCTTTACTGACGTTTGGCCCCAAACTAACACGTGTTGATAGAATTT
This sequence comes from Amanita subjunquillea, assembly GCA_020011035.1. Lineage (NCBI taxonomy): Eukaryota > Fungi > Basidiomycota > Agaricomycetes > Agaricales > Amanitaceae > Amanita > Amanita subjunquillea. The sequence continues at coordinate 1,016,039 of JAEBUT010000010.1, read as the reverse complement.
ACTGCTGTTTGCTGGTAAAGCATTTGCTCTTTTGGGTAGATTTCAATCGCTGACCAGTTTCTTGCAAAAGGCTATGAAACGACATCTGGCAAGTATATATCACTGCTATTCTGCAGATCACCATCTAACAAAGGCAAATTTTATAGTCAGCTTATCGGTGCATACATAGTAGCGTTTGCAGTTGTGCTTGGATCTAATTCTTACCTACTAGTGGGCATTAGTCGAGCTGGCGCGCCATCCAGAGATACAGAGTAAGCTAAGGGACGAGCTGCGCGAATTCGCAAAAAGCGATCCCACATGGGACCAATTGACATCTGGACTCCCTTATCTCGATGCTGTCGTGCACGAAACATTGAGATTCCATGCACCTCTGGAGGAATTGAACCGCGTGGTATGTCTTCTGATCACTACTATTCAAAGAGTTCTCATTCAAGACATTCTCAGGCGATGGAAGACGATATCATCCCCTTGGGCTCCCCAATCGAAACTGCATCCAGACAAATGGTGGAGTCGCTCTTCGTACCTAAAGGAACAAGATTGACAGTGCCGATCTCATTCATTAACCGCAACGAAACGTTTTGGGGACCTGACGCGAATTCTTTTGTTCCTGAGCGATGGCTACAGGACAACCCCTACATGCCCAAAGAACTTCAGGGTCACAGACATCTCCTGACGTTCGCGAATGGACCGAGGATATGCTTAGGGAGGGGATTTGCTCTAGCTGAGTTCAAGGTATGCACGTTCAATTCTTCGTCACGAATCGCATACCATTTATGTTTTTTTTTGTTGTAGGCTGTACTGTCGGTCATGATCCGAAATTTCATGTTCGAGCTAACGAATGGACCGGATACGGAACTGGATGTCAATATATCCTTATTTTCAAGGCCGAAATTAGCCGGCGAAGAGGGAGCTGTTCTCCCTATGCGAGTAAGACAGGCGTTAGGATGATCACTCCATTGCCTAGATGTATAGTTCAATATTTGTCACAACTGGTCTCGATGATGTTGGTCTTGATGTGGATCTCTCCAGTGAATCTCTCTTCAAATAAAATGTATTCCATAGTAGGGCTCCATATTTTGTTGAATCTGAAACTACGTGTGTTCCTCTTACATGCATACAAAGACCAGTTATCTTTTACTCAAATGCCCCAGAAAAAATGTCAAACACTGATCTATCATCACCATCGTTATCAGTCAACACTGCGCCCGCCCACTGGAAAGGAATGAACGCCACTCACATCTCCCTCGGCGGCTGGCGCTGGCACCTGATTCGGTCCTTCATGCGCGCACTCTCACCCTGACCTCCGATCTCGAGCGTTGCCTCCCGGATAATGACCAACCTATTCAGCCCACCACGTTCATCGTCAGGCTTCATATCATCAATCTGCCGCAGATTTGGACAGACTCTTGCAATATTCGCTATTGCATCGCAGTAATCTGTCGAATCCGGCGATTGGCGCAAGGTCTCCCAGATACCAGCACCTCGGAATACCTCAAGGTGCTGGAATTGGGAAAGAATCTTGAGCCAGCCTTCCTGTATATATTATATATATATATATCACATCACGTTCATAATGAGAGGCCGAGACGTACCAGAGTGAATAAGAAACGCTGGTAATGGCTATGTCCAGTGATAGAACTAGGGAACTGGAGATGGATGATATTGGGAAAGAGGATCGGAATCCGTTCCAATTTATCGTCGTGATGCAAACCATGGACGACGAGTTTGCGTAGGCTCGTTCGGTCGTGCGGGGTTTGTTCAAGGCTAGCTACGAACGAGGAGGGGATGGCGCGGATGTTGAGGCATTCGATGCTGCGTCGGAGCGATGGATCGGGAGTGAGTTGGCATAGAGAGCTTGTGCGAATGGAACGTCTGTGCTGAGACGTTTCAGCCTAGGTAGGATACCAGGGAGCAAAGCCATATCATTTCCGATCGGGTACCATACGAGGTCCTCAATTGTTGGATGGAGCGAGAGGAACTGGATGTGGATGCGGTCGATGAAAATCGGGGCGCCTGCGGTCAGGGTGAGTTTGAGGCGTTTGAGGCGGGGAAAGCGACAGTTTGCGAGGCGGGAGAATTCCATAGGGATGTCGAGGTGTTCTAGATCTGGGTTCCGAGACAGCAGGTGCTCGAGGTGGGGCGCATTGTTGGGGGTTACCCATTCTGCACTGCGGAGACAGAGAGTGGTGAGGTTAATAAATCTCCAACCCTAGCGTGTTGGTAAGCAGGTTGGATGGGAGGTGGTGGGAGATGCTTACAGGATATTTGACACTGTCAGGATCGACGGTGATGCTGAGCGTATAGCGGGCGAACCGGCCGGCGAGGAATAGTCGTCGGAGAGTGGCCGATTTGGCAACGAGGGCATCCAGGACAGCAAATTCCCATTTGAAGTCCTTGGTTGGATTGTAGGTCATCGACCAGACGAATGTAGTAAGGAGATCCAGGGAGACGAGGGCTCTGCGTATGTTGTGCATGTATCTGGCCTCGGCATCGACAGCGGTTTCGTTAAACTCCCCAGGCGCACAGAGGTATTTGGCCATCTGTCCAGGCCGGGGTTTTCGTACTTGTCGTAGAGCTGAACCTCGCGGATGTTGCGGGCTAGACCTGTGTTGAGGGCGAGATGAGCCCATACGTGGAAGCTGAAGCTTGAAGTGCGCACGAAGCGATATTGGGTGTGTCTTGGGATGACATGGTGTGCGCACTGCTTAGACGCGAGCGCAAAAGCCGTCAGATGGGCGACGCGGTCGATATGGGCGAGGATGGCGTCGATGAGCTCAGGCGGTAGCGCTAGCAGCATGACGTGACGGTCACGCCATATGGTCTTTCCCTTTACCTTCAAGCTCCCCGCCAGTCGGCGAAACAAGTCCATATCACCCCCAGTCATTATCTCCAAGAAACGTCGCTGGGTTCATGACGATTCTGACCCCGAAGGTAAGCCACATGTTGCTCAATAACAAATTCCAACCACGATATAGATGTCGAGCAGCCCACCAAGCGCCGCCGCAGCCTCACGGATTCCATCGTTTCGACCGCGCTGAGCGCTGCTCTCATCGGTACAGCAGTCGGCTTGACCGTTTACAGACTGTAAGCCGTCCTTTAATCCTATCACATTTTATTCACCCAGGCCTCAATAGATGGCGCGACCGCGGCAAAATTACCTTGAACCCGCAGCACCCTGCAATTGAACCTCCGCCTCCATATCAAGAGACAGAACGCACATCAACCCCATCCTCTCCCTCTCCCAAATCACCACGTAAAAACCGCTCAGGAGCTGCCCACTCCAAACGGCACCATGTCCGTCCACGTTTGTCCCGTGCACGCGTGCACGTCCCTCCATTCGCTTCCGGATCCAACTTCCCACCGACCTCACCCGTTTTGGACCCTGAACCTTCCACGTCTACCGACATCCCCGCCCCGGAAGATGAGGTAGGATTCCCCATCGTCTGAGCCATTAACATCTTTCGCTGACCCGTAAGCAGATGGACTGGATTGGAGACCAACTCTCGGTGCTGATAGCTGAGGGGAAGCGTGCCCTTGGCTGCGAAATCGTCGTCATGTCCGACTCGAAAGAGGACGAAGTTGACGATGGCTCGGGCGCATGGGAAGATTCGTCGCCAACTTCAGACTCTGAAGATTACACTTCGCACGCGAGCAGCGCACGTCGTCGCCGTGCACACACCACTGCCTCTGCCCCTGTCTCGTCATTGCGATGCCCATATTCTCCCCAGCATTCTGACGTCATGCCCCCGCTCTTGCACCTACCCGCCAATCCTACTCAGCCAGCACAACTTGCCTTCTAGCTTCTCCGTCTACTCCCCGTCGCACACACACCTATGGACGCTCACTTGACTCCTCACCTGGATCCCAGACGTTCTGGAAATCCAGTGAGGACATCAACTCATTTGACAGCCCAGAGCTGAGGGAGACGATGGAGAGGGCAAGACAGCGTGTCATGATGATGCGTTCTTCAGGGAGTGGTGGTAGAGGCGCGCCTTCAACACCTGAGGCATGGTGAACTGCCAATGTGGCAACGTCGCGCGACATGCAGTCTTTATCTCTTTATGCCTTGAAATGTCCACTATCACGACACAATCACTCAAATTGCTTCGAACGAACAATCACGACTCTTGACGAACCTGGATGATATCACAAAATCTCAATGCATGCACAAGTTTTGTACTAATATCGTCATCTACGCGTGCGACGTTCTTTCGGGGGGTTTTACTAGGAATTTTCAACTCCAACATTTACACGTATAAACCTTACAAACGGCTATCTTCGGTTCGGCGTATATCTGTACATTCGTACATTAATCGTACTGGCCCTGTTTCTTTTGTTTCCTTCCAATTACATTGTCTGCTCCGCCTTTTGTGGTTGCTTTCTATTGCTATCCTGGTATAGTAAATTTAATTGAACAAGTTCCTGTTACAACTAGCCTATCTGGAATACACAAGTTGTACTTGGGTATGTCACGTGTTGCTACTGCATTACTTCTATCTGCTTCAATTTTCTTGCCAACAAAGTCAAGAGGCTTTGAAACCGTCCAAACCAAACGCTCGACCGTCACGCGTCACTAACAGGCTTACACCAAAGTCAACGGAGCCTCAGATAGCTTTCGCAGTCTATTCTACGTCAAGAGCGGTTGTTTGGCTACATCTGGAAGCGCAGGCTGTATGGCTACAAACAGTCGCGTCCACTTGGGAATGTCGCGATTGCGGAAATCGTTTCTGACGCTCAAGACTCGTATTCTGTGCCAGAAGCATCCAACCGTTCCTTCTAGACGTCTTGCTGTCTGATTTAGCTTATTATGGTATACCCATTATGCTCAAGTGGCGACTTGGCTACACGCGTCTAATCAATGTTACATCGCGGGGAAATAACGAGATGATCTGGTAAGCATTCGTCCAGCACGGGAGTCACAATGTGCACGGAGGCAGGCAAGCCTATTGAGGACTCGGAGGCTAGTACGATGATCTAAGGCATTGTACGTACGACACTACATTTCGGATCCGACGTTTTACAAATGATAAATTTACATAGTACATGTGCATCACTGGTACTGACGATGTTTGGCCATGGAATACTATTTATGTGCAACCATCGAGGACCCGGGGCATGCAACGATTTCTTCATCCGTCAAGCATGGGTGGATAAAAAGCCTCTCTCGGCCCCCCATTCTATCCTTGAATTTCTTGCGCATTTGTACCAGACTGCGAGTAATGGCTTCGAGATGGCACATGGAAACGTGTTATAGATGCCCCCCGTGGCATGAACACTACGTATCGCATTGCGACTGCGTCCCTAAACCGCAGCATGGATTTTACTATAACCTTTGGTGCGGTAGTTGCCAATTCATGTGCCACCGGTGCCCAGGTCCTCATCAGACGACGCGTCTATAAGACCAGAACGCTTCCCGAACGGCTCCAAGGCTCGACTCCCTGATTCGATAAGCTGTGCGTATTTCTTGTCTCGCCGCTTCTAGCTCCTAATTCCCGATATCTTGCAAGACGCCACCGGTCGTTCCCCTCTAAACAGATTTTCTATGTTCCGCTTAATTAATAATTATCCACATCTTGCCGTGCCTTTTGAGCGTAAACGGTTGCTTGCATTTGTCTAGCTGTATCTTTTATAATAACAATTTGTTAAATGATCACTAAGAGTTCATGGCGGGATAAGTGGCTAAGCGACCAGCTATGAGCAACAGTGGCTTCTTTTTTCTGGCATAGAGGGGACGGCCAAAGCACAAACCAACGGCTACGATCGATGTCATGGTGCGTGAGACCAGGAAACAAAAGTAATGAAAACGAGATTGTGAAAAGGAGAACGAAATACGGGGTTCTCTGAGAAGACCAAAATATGACAAGTTCTTGCTAGGTGTATGTGCTCGACTTAATACGAATCCCATTTCCTAATTACAAAGGTATGATTCAAAGTGCTCAGCACGCAATACACAACAACATTTTTGGGAGAGTTTTCTAATCAACACTTTCTCAAACTTCGTCATACAAAATCGCAAACTATTCGTAGTTTGCCGTTCACTGATGTCAGATCAGTCGTTACATTCTCTATAATCATCATGGACTTACGCATTGCATGGAGCCATGCCAGTAATTATGTCTCGTCGACATAAACTACGTACACCGACCCTGGTATCAATTCCATACGCTCGTCGGGTTGGAGGACGCGCTGACGCCCACTCAACACGATGAATATGGGCGAACCTGTTTTATTACTTAAGATTACATCGGACTCGTTCACATTGGTACTCTTGGATTTACATCCTTAACCAGCATATAATTAGGATAAGATCATCACATTGTTGATGTACTTGCCACATGATTATCAGGGAAAGTGTAAATATGGTACACGGCGGGCGACAAAGGTGCGGCTTGACCGGGAGGCAGTATAATTCTTTGCGCGGTGACGGTTACGAGCTCTAAAGTACGGTGATCGCTACCATTGACGACACTGACAAACGGACGAGCGATGAATAAGTAAGAGAACAGTTCACGTTCATTGGTACTTACGTTGATGACATTGTTGATTGATTCGATGCGAGCTCTGAAGACGGTTACAAATTGGGTTGATGCTTCACTTTGCCTTGTTAAGTAGACTTCTATGCTTTGCCATTATTTGCCTGCGGTTGCCTTAAAAGTCTGCACTCGCCGAGCAGAGAACATTCCATGGATGAATGTTCTGTTCAGCAAATCAGAACCCTGACATGAAGAATGTTCCCACTGAAGTGTGCACGTGTTCACAACGTTCACAGGCTCTGTCTTCCCCCTGACGCGGAGAATTTTCCAGAAACAAATATTATTTGTCTGCATATCCCTTACTGTCCTCTATCTCAAGAACAGTCCTCGACGAGCAGACAACATCTATAGTACTGTCAAATGCCATAATTGAATTCTGAGATAAAGGCACAATCACATGTCACTGTTGTCACACTAATGGTCGCCATCTTGTCTGTTTTCCTTATGCATTTATTTAGCTGCGCCTTTTTTACAATAACAATTTGGTAGATGACAAGGTGGGATAAGTACAACATTTGGCTAAGCAATCAGCTATGTACACGATAACTAATTACAAGGTCAAAGTACTCAACAGTCAACACGCGATACACGGATTGCTATTCACTGATGTCAGATCAGCCATTATATTCTCCTAATATAGTTATCATGGACTTACGCATTGCTTGGAGCCATGGTGATTATCATTGGTATTCAACAATGATTGTGGACAGCCCTGGTATCAACGGCCTACACTCGCCAGGTCGGAGGACATTCCCGCGCCCATGCCACGCAACGAGCATGACCGAACCCGTCCTATTGCATACGATCACACCGGGCTCGTCCATGCTGGGGCTGTTCTTGGGATTTACATCCTTAACCATATAATCAGGATAAGATCATCACATTGTTGACGGACTTGCCACGTTTTCAGGGAAAGTAAAAAGCTCATATACAGCAGGCGACAGAGTTATGGTTTCACCGGGAGTCAGTTTAATCACTTGTCCGGTCTCGTTTCTTAACCATAAAGTACGGTTGTCGCTACCATTTTTCACATCGCTGACAAACAGATGAGCGATAAATATAAGAGAATAGTTCCGCATTCATAATACTTACGTTCTCGACATTGTTGATAGATTCGATGTGGCTGAACAGAGATATCGCTCTGAATACGGTTGATATTTTACTTTGCCTTGTTGCGGCTGGTTAAGTAGACTTCTATGCTTTGACACTGTTTGTCTGCAAAAGGGCTGCTACATCTATCTCAAGAACAATTATCGCCGAGCAGAGATTCTTCCATAGATGAATATTCTAGCCTGATGGCAGAAATTATTCAACGTAAAATGAACCTAGCCGAGTTAGAACCTAACGACATGAAGAATGTTCCCACTTTGAAGCGAACACTTACTGAAACAATAGCGCGAAATGAAAGATGTGAGATATTGACAGGCTATGCTAATGGCCTTACATGCTGGCCGTCATGGCCAATCCTGTCTTCACCCTAACGTGAGAATGTTCCGGCTTTGAAATGAGTACGTGTCCAACTATGGGATGAGAAACGAACATTGTTTCTCTGTGGTTGCCTTAAAGGTCTACTTCTATCTCAAGAACAGCCCTCGACGAGCAGAAAACCTTCTGGTCTAGTGATTGAACGTGTTTCAATGTAAAAGGAACCGAGCCGAGTTTGGAACCTTCCAGTGACATGAAGAATGTTTCCTTGTTCCGATTTAAAGCGTTTACGTGTCCCCTTGATTATGGGATGAGAAACGTTCTGCTTCCAGTTCGCCCTGCTTTAACTGGAGGCATCGTCTGATGTCGATAAGAGTCGCGGATTCCACGCTGTTATCTAACCCTGCATAGGGTGTATATGTATAGAGCGTCGCCTGAATTGGTTTCGCCAAGGACCAAGCCCAAGTATCGAACTAGAGACCGATAAGCAAACGGTACTGCACAATGCCATAATTAAATTGACAATGTGACCATTCCATGCCAATCGAGGACTCAAGAATCAGTCTGTGGACTTGGTTGAACAATAAGTTGCCAGTGCGCGAGAGTAACATGTCACTTTGTCACACCAACTCACCTTGCATCATTAGTAATGGAAAATGAGCCATTGCCTGACACGCGTGCACAACCGCCGGCGCCAACGTTGGTGATGTTTAAATTGCAATGGCAATCCACCATTTGCTCACTCACCCCATATCGTTGATAGGAATGAATATGAATACGTCGCAGCTGACTTTCTGAGCACCGCTCTCCTACATCGACTTTCCTGCTTCATCTCTCCTTGAGTACTAGTCATCAATTCATGACGAGATCAACCCCGCTTATAATCTCCTCCAGCCCCAGCCTGTCCCCGCCCGGCAACATCACAACCTCCATTATCCTCATTGGTATCCGGATTGAGAGAAAGGCGCAACCTCTGAAACGGTCCCCCAGAAACGAGAGATAACCTTCTCGACCGTTCACCCTTTGTCCCGTCGGCAAGACCACTGCTACACAATGCAGACCCTTCAGCAGCCACTGTCTGCGCAGTGACGTTCAAAGATTGTATCGCGATAGCAGGGAGGGAAAACCGTTTTCTCGTCTTCACGGTCGATTCAACTGGCTTCGGAGACTGTTGCTTCCCTTTGGGCACTTCTTCATCGTCAGGACAAACACTCGGCTACGACGAAATTTGGGGCCGTTCCCATCAACCGAGGTATCCTCACCAAACATCTGCTACGTACTCGGTGGCCTCGTCGAACTGGCAATCTTCTCCAACGACCTCAACCTTAACCTCACCCGTCCTCCCCTCCCATTCCCGTCTCCAAACGGGTTCACCCAACTTCAATCCAGACAACCTCTTAAAATACATGCCCATGAGCGCCTTGGACGTCAAGCAAAGGTGACGATGGCGATCCAGCGCTGCCCGGTAGAATGGAGAACGAGCGAGAGCCAGGTCCCCACACCAGTTGTTCTCTGAAAAGAGTTTACTGAGTCTACGCTCCGCTTTTAATCAATAATTATCTACATTGCCAGTGAAAACGATCGCCATCTTGTTTCCTTCCCTTTGTATCTGCCTGGCCGTCTTCTACAATAGCAGAGTGAACTAAAAGTCCAGGGCGGGATTAGTAGTCTATAGGGATATTCAAGCCCATGATAAATATCACTTCCATCAGGCAATAAAAGCCTAATTCGAAATTATCATGGTGCTCGATGATATTCGACATGCCAACTTGAAGTGCAACAGTCTGAAACAGTAGTATTTAGTTCTTGCCAGCACCTAGCAAGCACTTCTTGTATTTCTTAATCATTACTAATACTAGAGTTGCCCTAAGCTTGTCTTACATCCCGACAGTAAACCAGACCCGCGCCGTTGGCAAGTACTATGTAAAGTCCTTGTTTCAAGTCGTCATCGTTTATGCGACAGCAGGTATTGATGTTGACCACAAGTAGCCGACACAGTTACCTTTTATGATGAGACCAGGTTCCTAATCGCAAAGGTATGAATCAAAGACTCAATACGCGATGTGCAACAACTTTGTTTTTTTATATTCTAATTGACGCTTTCTCAAGCTTTGTAATACAAACTAGTCACGGCCTCCCAATATACTTATCATGGACTTACGCAGTACATGGAGCCATGATGATCATTCCCCTCGAGAACCGGGCAATAATCTGTATGCTCCCTGTTCCCATGCAGTGAAACAAGCGCCAGGTCGGAGATCAATCATCCGTCCATCCGGCAGCACGATGGGTATGGACGCGCTCGAAGAATTGCATAGGGTGATATAATCTGACTGGTTCACGCTAGTGCTGGTACTTTCGGGATTTACATCCTTAACCAGCATATAATTAGGATAAGGGCATCACATTGTTGATGGACTTGCCACGTTGGGGGCATTGGGGGCAAAAATTTTGTAAGTACGACCATGAAGCAACGTGCTGGTCTGGCCCGGAGCCAGTATAAAATTCTCGCCAGCGTTGGATTTGAAATCTAAAGTAATATTGCCACCGTTTGTCACACTGACGAACAGACGAACGATGAGTATAAGAGAAATTTCATCTACTGGCATACTTACGTTGACGACATTGTTGATCGATTCGATTCGGCTGAACAAAGATAGAGCTCTGAAGACGGTTGTGACTATTGAATCGATATTTCACTTAGCCTTGTACTGGTTAAATAGACTTCTTTGGTTTGACATTATTTGTCTGCCTTATCTGCATCTATCTCAAGAACAGTCATCGCCGAGCAGAGGACCTTCCATAGATGAATGTTCTAGTCTGATCTATCACGGACCTAGCCAAGTTAGAACCTACTGACATGAAGAATGTTCCCACTTTGAAGCGTGTACTTACTGGATGGAACAATAACGAAATCAAAGACATGACACATTGACAGATTACGCTAGTGGCCAGTCATTATGTTTTCATATCGATAGACCAAAACTCAAAAATATATATAGAGGCTGACTCTAAAATTAAGAGTCCGCTTCTGATCAAACATCAATCTTCCGTGGTGACGACATAACAACATAATGACTAAAGGTGCACAGTCATAGCTAATCAAACACATTATCAGGAGGGGTGACAGATTGACTAACAGGCAGAATGATAAGGAACTCATGACCATCAAGAAGCTCACAAGCACCCAATTCCCACGAGACTTATAAGCATGGAGGGAAGCGGCTCACTGTGGTCAACATAGAAATTTGTTGTGAAGCTGCACGTGTCTAGTCAACCGGTCATCACGGCCATTCCTGTCTTCACCCTGATGTGGAGAATGTTCTGTTTGAAGCATGTACACGTCCAGCTATGGGATGAGACAGAACAGTCCTCGATGAGCAGATAACCTCCTATGGATGTTCTGGCTGTGATTGAATCTGTTTCAATGTAAAAGGAACCTAGTCGACTTGGGAACCTTCTGAAGTGAATGTTTCCATGTTCCCATTCACGTAAAGCATTTACAATTACGTGCCCCCTTGATTATCGGATGAGAAACGTTGTACATACTCCAGTTCATCCGAGGCATCATCGATCATCTATGCGAGTCGCGGATTCCACGTTTCATCTAACCCTGAGGCTTGAGGGTGCAGCGTCGCCTGAATCAGTTTGGCCAAGGACCGAGGAATATAATTGAATTTCTGACAATGTTACCACTCCATATCAATCGAGGACTCGATCATATCCTAACTTCAAGCTACTAATGGTTGAACGATGTCAGTTGCAGTTGAACGATGTTAGTACGATGCGCGATGTCACTTTTATCACACAATATTCTTGTCAACAATTAGCTGGAAAAATGAGCCTTTGGATACCTGACATGCGTGCATGACCGTCGGCGCCAATGGCAATCCTCAACCACCCCATATCGTTGATAGGAATGAACATGAATGAGTGTTGGGGCTGGATTACCGCGCGTCCACTTTCCCGCTTCATCTCTCCTTGAGAGCGATCGCCCGCAACCCACAGCAGAAAAGGCAGAAATACGACAAGTCATACTAGTCATCAAGACCACAAAATTCATCTTGGACCCCTTCAATAAATTACTCAGCTTACGCTCTTCTCTCCAGCTCCAGCCTATCTCCTCTCAGCAGTATCACCACCTTCGTTCTTCTCATTGGCGTCCAGACCGAGAGAAAAGCGCGACCTCTGAAATGGACCCCCAGAAATGACGGAGAACCTTCTCGACCATATGTTCTCCTTTGTCCCGTTCGCAGGACCACTGCCCAACGTCGCAGACCCTTCGGCAGCTCCCGACCTACTCCCATTGCCACCGTCTGCGCATGACGTTCAAAGCTTGCATCGCAATAGCAGGGAGGGAAAACCACTTTCTCCTCTTTACAGTCGATTCAACTGGCTTCGGAGACATCGAGATGAAGCCTGTTGCTTCCTTTCGGGCACATCTTTATCGTCACGACGAACACTCTGCTCCGACGAAATTTGGGATTGAGTGTATTCTTCCTCGTTCTCATCGACGGGAGTATCCTCACCAAACCCTTCAAGCACATGCAACAAATTGGCATTCTTCCCCAACGACATTAGCAACCTCACCCGCCCTCCCTTTCCATTCGCGTCTCTAAACGGGCATTCACCTAACTTCAATCCAGACAACCTCTCAAAATACATGCCCATGAGCGCCTTGGGCATCAAGGGTGTCAAAGCTGAAGACCGAAAACGAGGGAGTGGAGAGCCAGGCAGAAAAATTGGACAGGGACGGGATGGTATCCTAATTGTGCGCATGGGTGTCACAGTCGGCTCTAACTTCGGCATTGAGACTCAAGTTTGAGCCAGGATCATCACTTTCCCTTCCTTGCTCGCACCTTCACTATCCTCTATATTGTACCGGTGATGTAGAATGTCTGTAGGCACAGACACACAAAGTGAACACCCGGCACACACCGTCCCCAGAGCCTTCAATGGCACCTTCATTTTCCCAGCCAACAGCCAAAGGCCTGTCCGCAGCCCATCTATTCGTTTGTTCTCTCATTCGGTATCGATAGTGTGTCTCTCTTTACGAGCATCATATCGCCGCAGCACATATCGAACCGTTCCATATCGATGCGGAGCGCTAATCAGAAATCGTGCATCGATATATGCAGCGAGTGCGCATGTACGAGTTACCGTATAAGTATCGCGAATATACTTGCTGCCGCACATACGCTATACGACAAATAGTTTCACGCTACTCTCTCTTACTTCCATTCACTGCGCACTGATATCGCACGCAGCTCACGCTCGCGCATAGCTCCTCATATTCAAGGCCGATGTAGACAGTGTTACGCCATGTGTTGTTACTCCAACTTTGTGACTTGTCTACTCCACTCCTATCTATTTCCATCTCTTAAACACAAACGGAGTGCAAGACCTATGCATAACAGAAGGAGAAGTGGTTCTCCGCCACTATTCACAACCAGAGCCCCTCTGCAACGAAGATGGCCAGGCGATGGTATGGCAATCCCATACCCTTTTTTACATCATTGCGTTTCTTGGGGCGCCCACGACACCAAACGTTATTTACCAGTTCGAAGTCCCAAGTGCGGCCATAGCCCTCGCAAGTCGATTTTTAATACGTGATACGCAACAACTTGGAATTTTTTTTCGAATTTTCTAAATCGACACTTTTAAAATCAACAAACTACTCACGATTTACCAATTACATCCTCCTAACATAACCAAGTTATCATGCGCTTATGCAGCATGGTGATCATTCCCCTCGATAATCAGGAATTAATCTGTACGCTCCCGATTCCGATGCATTGAAATAAGCACCAGGTAGGAGGACAGCCGCCCTCCCATCCGGCATCACGGTGACCATGGGCAAGCCCGTAGAATGTATAGTAGGTTGGCTGGTTCACGCTGCATTAGCCTAACTTGAATGTCAGTTGAACGATAGAGGAAAGACGAATAACATGTCACTTTGTCACACGTGTCATCAGGGAACGATCAGCGGAAAAAGCCATTGGATGCGCTTGACACAATGGCAATTCACCATTTGCTCAATCACCCGTATCGTCGACAGGGATGAATATGAATGAGCGTTCGCAGCTAATTTTCTGAACACCGCCCCGTCTGCGTCGACTTTCGTGCTTCATCTAGAACGAGCGATCGCCCAGCAGAAAAGGCAGAAACAGGACAAGTCATACTAGTCATCAATTCATGACGAGACCAACCTCACAAAATTCATCTTGAACCCCTCAATAACTCACTCAGCTTGCCCATCACAATGCTCTTCTCTCCTGCTCCAGCCAGTCTCCCCTCAGCAACATCCCCACCTCCGCTCTCTTCATTGGAGTCCAGACCGAGAGAAAGGCGCGACCTCGGAAATGGGCCCCCAGAAATGAGGGAGAACCTTCTCGACCGTTCTCCCTCTGCCCCATTGGCAGGTGGTCCACTGTTGCTGCCCAATGCCGAAGACCCTTCGGCAGCCCTCGGCCTACCCCCATTTGAGTCTATAGCCACCGTCCTCGCCGTGACGTTCAAAGGTTGTATAGCGATAGCAGGGAGAGAAAACCGTTTTCTCTCCTTCACGGTCGATTCAACTGGCTGTTGCTTCCCTTCCGGTACTTCTTCATCGTCACGACGAACACTCTCCTCCGACGAAATTTGGAGTTGAGTGTGTTTTTCCTCGTTCCCATCGACCGAGGCATCTTCGCTAAACACTTTAAGCACCTGGAACGTACTCAGCGGCCTCGTCGAATTGACATTCTTTCCCAACGACCTCAACCTTACCCGTCCTCCCTTTCCATTCCCGTCTCCAAGCGGGCGTTCGCCCAACTTCATTCCAGAAAACCTCTCAAAATCTATGCCCATGAGCGCCTTGGGCGTCAAGGGCATCAAAGCTGACGGCGACGATTCAGCGCTGCCTGGTATAACGGAAAACGAGGGAGCGGAGAGCCAGTCAGAAAAGTTGGACAGGGACGTGATGGTATCCCAATCATGCGCATGGGTGTCAGAGACGGGTCCAACTTCGGCATTGGGACTCGAATTTGAGCTGGAATCAGCACGTTCGCTTCCTTCCGGCTCCGTTTCCGAGTCTAGAACGGGAAACACCGTCTCGTAGCACACGTTACAGGCACGCGCTGGTTTGCTTGCCCCATCCATACTCGCCTCTATATTGGTATCGGTAATGTAGAACGTCTATAGACGATCATCCACACCTGAACACTGAACACATAAAGTAAACGAGATCGCTCACCTTTTCAGAACACCCCGCACACACACATCGTCCACAGAGCCTACAATGATGTCTTCGTCTTCTCCAGCCAAAGGCCTGTCCACAGCGCATGCACTGTTTTGTTCTCTCATTCGGTATCCAGATAGCGGGTACCCAATGTTCGACTTTGCTTCTTCTGGTTGCAGGTCTTCCTCCGACGTGCTCGACCCGCTTTCTTTGAGCATCCACATCTCCTCCTTTAAGAGGGGCCGATGCAGACGGGGGAAACGGCAACGCCTGCAATGATTTCCTGACATGGTTCGTCGACGCAGACGACGTCAGCGTCGAATTCGGATGGGTGACGTTGAGGGAGACCAGCCATTGCGCCTTGGCCTGTCGGATCATGTCCACCCAGTCGTCCCGATCATCTTCGGTCGCTGCAAGAGTTTGTAAGCAACACAAGTCAGCCATGATGGAAAACTTTCAAATAGATTACTCACCCGCGTAGAGGGCAAAACTGCCTTCGGTGCTCAAAATCTCAAACCGTCTCTGCTCGACGCCCCGCTCGGAGGAAACGACGACCTCGAGATTGACTAGGTCCAATCGGCCTTTATACACCCACCGCTCCTCCATACCCGCCTCGTTCCCAGATGCAGAGGTCACAGGAACACCCACCATGGAATGTCTCTTTGGATTTGGCTTCGCCGCGGTCGGCATAGGAACATTGACTTGAGAAGATGGGAACCTCGCCCTGCGCGGAGAAGGCGGAGTGGATCTTGAACCATCTTCATTGTTGTTATTCCTCCACGGAGAGGATAAGGGCAGATGGCATCGCTCATGCTTCTGTTCCTGTTCCCATATACAGCCGAGCTGGAATCCGTCGTCGCCGCGTCCGAAACCGACTCTGAACTCCCTATGAACCTCGAGCTGATCCTTCCCCTCGCCCATCCCCATTCGCCCAACGTCTCTTCGCCCGCAGTCCCTTCTTCGCGAGCCAGGCGAGGCAGTCAGAGAACAAGAGAAACTCTCTCTCCCTCGGTGGCTCGCTGCGCTCGATTTGGTACAATGGTCCACGCTTGAGAAGGGACCGTCCGGGAAGGATAAATTGGAAGGGAGGTGAGAGAGGAAGGTTTGAAGTAGATCGTTGGAGGGAGATAAGGGAGAGTGTCTGGGCATGTATCTGGAGGGAGGTGTTCAGGGAAGACGTGACTAATCAACGTCATCGTTCGTTAGTTGACAATGAACATCGTGTGCAACGCGTTGGGCTTACTTTTTGATACCAAATCAAGGACGCGTCCGAGCTTGTTGTACTCTACTTCACCGTCTTCTCGTTCCTCGCCTTCTTCGCTTCCATGTTCATCAACAGGCTCCGTACAGCCTCTCAAGTCCTTCAACAACAAAAGATACCTCGGGCATCTCTGTACGATGGTCAACATCCAATCACGAAATTTGAGCTTGCCGCACTGGGGATGGGCTTCGTGCTTGATGAGGAAATCGGAGAAGGGTTTGGAGTAATTTGGGTTGGGGTGGGAGAATGAGGGTGGAGTGGTAAGAGAGACGAGGGTGGATAGGATAGAGGGAAAGGCGGTGATAAAGGGGGTGTAGAGCGATAGGTAGGGAAAGTGAGAAAGCAGGATTGAGGAGAGTGGTGGAGGCAACGTTTGCGTGGCATCAGGCTGAGGGGAATTGGCTGACTCTGGAGTAAGCATGGGCGAAAGATGTTGGGTCAAGACATCGAAGAAAGCCTTGTGCAAGTTCCATATATCAATAAAGTTGGAAAATAGCTTCGTGAGACACGTTCTGTCCAACAGAGGCTCGGGGGTCTCGAGCGACGCGATAAGAGGAGAGAGAAAGTTCTGAGCCAGCTCAAGGTTAGCAGAAAATCAAGATGGCGAAAGGTGGGTGACATACATGATAGATAAAGTCCAAGCCATCGACGTACGTCTTTTCCGTGTCGAAGAATTCCCGTATGATTTTCCGCCGTTTATGTTGTCTTGCTTCCCTTGCAAGCCTAAGTTTACTGGGCGATCTCGCGATCAAAGCGCTGGCAGCTTCTGAAGAGTATTTTTTCTTGTGACGTCCTCTATGCCGGCACACACCCTTGGTAGGAGTCACAATGGACCTGCAGCGCACATCCTCTGCCGCTGTCGTGGATACGGCTAAATGCGAAGCAGATAATAGAGAGGACTTGTGTTGACATCCATTGGGGACAATATGGGTGCCTGAGTCGCCTCCTTCCTCTGACAGCGAATCAAATGACGCGACACTTGCAACGGAGAGACGCTGAAAAGAAGTGGATGCTGGAAGAGAGATGCGACGGAATGGGAGGTGTGGGGTGCGGGGATGGACATGAGCGTTGCTGGAAAAGGCGGCTGGTGATGAGGTTGGAAAGTTGATGGTAGATTGAGGAGATGGTACTGTTCGTAGGGCAAAAGTTAGGTGTCATGTAATGCAAAAGAAAGGAGAACGTACAGCAAATCATTGAAGTGTGAGATGTGGGCCATGCTTATATACGGCCGGTTCATCAGCGGCTGACAGCTTCCCTTGTTCGTCGACGACAGCATGTGAGACTACACCAGGCTATCCGCTATCACCGCGACTCTACTCACTCTTCATGCTACCTTGCAATCATCTTCAGTCTCTTGCGGCTTCTGGTTTCGGCCCACATAAATACTGCAGTTCATCCCTTTGATTCCTTTATCTCTGGCCCTCCGCAACCGAAGTAGCATTGTTAGTGTGGCCTATTGGGTGCAGCCCGCACCGGCTCAAAATAGTGGCGGACAGCGAACGATGAGATATCGACCCTAAGCTGACACACAGCACCATTTATGCGCAACCATTCAGAAACCACAGGCACGCCCAATGTGGGTATATAAAGCGTCTCATCATCTGCTCTCGCACACTCGCAGCCATCATATATGCCAGGGCCAGGAATCCAACGTTGCGATATATGCCCCTCGGGCCACGCGCACTATCAAATGCGTTGCAACTGTCGAGGGGATGATCAGAACAACGACAGATACCATCTCTTGTGCATTAGTTGCCAATGGGTGTGCTACAGATGCCAAGCCATGACGAGCTGTACGTACCTCATCCTTGCCGCCTCTACCTGCTAACCGCAGATGTAGGATTTAGTTATTTATCGAACTTTCGCTTGTTGTCATCACTCAGGATCCCAACCTCTTGTTCTTTATTTGTGAATTCTTTTCCTACACTTTGCTCGTCATGTACCTAGGCTGTAGTGCTGTCTGTGAGTTAGCTCCGCTGAATCGTATGGTCATCTGAGTTAGGCCTTCTCAGGCACCTGGGCCTTACAATCGCCAAGGAACGTCGATAAAGAGACTTCCACGTGTGCGTGACGAACATTTATATGTTGCCCGCGTGGTGATCGGCGATCAACGACTTTCTACTTTCATTACGCCCGGCCTCGAGCCGATCAAGAGCATACCAGTGACCCAGGTGAGGCTGCTTCTGATACTTGAATTATGTAAGCGCTTGCCGCATGTCCAACCAGCTGAAAACCAATCATCTTCCTCCACTCTACAAGATCGACCTTTCTCTCCCTCCTCACATTCGTTACGCACAGCTCTGCGCGGACTACAAATCCGAGCTCGCATCGCTCTCCAGCCTATATACAGAGGCGGTCGAATCTCTCGGCGCGTCATGGCTGGCTAAATTGCTGTTCACCTTGGGAAAGAAGCTGTTTCTAAGAAAGTTGTACTCGAAAGAGGAGACAGAGGAAATAAGAGCCATCGCCAAGGCTGTAGGGATCGAAATGTATCTTGCGGTGGCATACAACACATTCCTCGACTTATTTTCGGGGTGTACGAGCGCCGGTATAAAGTTGCGCGGCGATACAAGTGGCGAGGATAGGATTGTACATTTAAGAACGCTGGATTGGGATATGGAACCATTGAGAAGCTTGATCGTGAGGATTGAATATATAAGGGAGAGAAAAGTCGTTGCCAGGCCAGTCTTCCTTTCTAAATTCTGGCTGAGAAATATCTATGTTGACATTCATATAGGGCAGTGACTTACGCGGGATACATCGGTGTTCTTACAGGCGTTAGGTCAGTCATGCCAATCGATTGAAATATTCGAGCATACAACCATCGCCTATTTTCAGGGAAGGTCTCTCTATCTCCTTCAACTATCGAGCAAACCTCATATCGAGCTCCCCGATCTTCAAGCACAGAATTCACCAGCTCCTCATGATCCTCGGCTTTCGACGCTCAGTTCCCAGCCAGCTCCGTAAACTCCTTCTCTCCCCTGGCCCCCCGAAAACGATCAGAGATTTAGAGCAATGGGCCTCCTGCTCGAAGACGCGACTCTCCTCATGCTACCTAATATTCTGCTCACCTTCCTCCGTGCTCGTCGTTGAACGAGACCTCGCCAAGACAACCGCCTGATATCAACTGATTTTCTCGCCTGCACGAACCACGACGTAGATATGGAGGATATAACGCCTGAAGAGCGTATTCTGCTACTGCAACGGCATGGCTTCGTTGGAAACACAGTCGAGCACATTATAGCAGAGAGTGTGGAGAGAAAAGAGTGCATAGTGCAAATGCAGAGGCAGACAAAAAGGCGCGTGACGTTGAGCAAGGTTAAGAAGTGGCTTGAGCAGGTGCCCGTCGTGAACGAGGCCACGCATTATTCTTGTATCATGGATCCGTCTGCAGAGGGCGGAGGACTCCTCTGGGTCCAACAATACCCATCGTCCGAGTAGCTCTCGACAAAAATTTCTCAGATCTCACTCATTCATATGTAAACCATACACACAAGTTACAACCGTGTAAAGCAATCGATCTACTGGACAGGGAACCATTCATATTCCCGAACGGGAATTTCGATCGCACCCAGCGGCTGACCAGTCCTATATACCAAAAAAACTCGAAGCGTCAGCTTTCTTCTTCCTTACTATCACACACACCATGCACACCATGCACACCATCATGTCTCCCACTGCCCTTAACACCGACGCCGGTCGTCGAACCCTTACCTCTATCCTCATCATTAACACCCCCCGCACATTGATTCCGCTGACCCTTTTGTAGAACCGCCTCGGGTTCATTTCACCGAGAATATGCCAGTCGCCCAGTCGCCAGTGCTCCAATGCTCTTGGCAAGCGCATCTGGAACGCCACCAAAGGCGTATTCAAGAACAAAAAGATATCGGTTTGCAAGGACGATGATGATGATTCGTTTGTTATCGTTTTTTCAAACACCTGACCGCTCCACTAGGTTAACTGACCTGCCCGCCATCGGTCCAGCGAGAGTTGAAGATGGCTGAAATTCACGACACAGAAAGCGTGCTGGCTATCGTTCAATCCTACACCCGACTGCCGTACTTGGTTGACCGGTTTGCCACCGGTCCAGTACAAGGCCAAGAATGATAATGTCCATGATGAAACGAGGAAACCATACGCTGCGTGGATCGAGACAAGAAACATGGCGGGCAACCTTTGCCGCACACCTGATCGTCCTAATTTGTTGGCGAGTCCACCGTTGGTCCGGCGCGTCACAAAGAAGGTAGATTTGGGAGACGCTGTGGCTCTGGAAGAGATGCGAAAGGCGGCAAGGGTTGCCGCCTCGTTCGCCAAATAAATAAGGTGCGTCCCGGGGATGGTGAAGAGACTATTCGTCTCTTTTCCTCGTGCTTCCCATGTCGTGGGCCCCGGGCTTAAGATTTTTCGGGATCGAACCAAAAGCACGGAAATCCTGCACCTGAAATTCAGAGAGAGGTTTAAAGTGCATTGTCCTATGACGAAGGTATTGTGCGGTTCTTCGGTATGTTTGGATATTTCTGACAAGTATTCTATAGATTTAACGCTGTTGTGGGTTGAGATAACTTTTCTGATTGTGCCACGCGTAATAAGAATGGATACAATCGTAACATTTGCCTGGGCTTACCAGCATGAACCGTTCTGGCTTGGAATAGTCCGTTTTCTCTCGAAGCTCCTCGGTTCCAATAGCGGCCTTACCTGAGAATGGCTGGTGCTGTGTACTTTCGATCTAGATGAGGATGGGATGGTGACTTATGGAGGACAAAGCAGAAGGTTCATGGAACGCGTGGAGGCCATTGTGCCTCGAGATCCGGTAGCACATAGCAATCGAAAATCAGACAACAGCAAGTTGCTACTCTTTCCTACGTCCACTAGCTTTGTTGCTTGTGACGTGCATACTGGGGTCGGTCGTAAGCTTTTATGGTGATGGTGATGGGTGTTTATTGTGTGACAAATTGTGCTGACAAAGCCGACGAATGTAGATTGCCAACTGTCACATGTCATCGTCATCGATCATCAATCATCGATCTCATGCAACGCATTATTTACAAATCCTAGCACACGAATTGAAATCCATTATGTAACCTCGTCATTTTCGTTTCTGAATCTGATTCCCAACAAGTGTCTATAAATATCGGATGTAGATCATGAACTTGGATCGGACTCGGGGGGCAAAGCAATTTTCTATGCCCTTTTATTTTGTGGCCTCTAGACTTGGGCGACTTTACGAGATACTTTACTTCGTCTCCGGATAGCAGGACCCCAGAAAAATAGCACCTGGTGCAGTTCGTCATTAACGACAACTAGGGTAGGGAAACGAGAACATACATAGGGTATGGGTATCATCAAAGTTGCTATACACGCAAAAAGGGTGCCAGCCCATTTGAACGTGAGCCTTTCAAACATTTGTGTGGTGAACAGTGGAAAGGCAGTGCCGATCAAATTCCCTGTGCTGCGTATAAAGAACGAATGTATGATATATTCAAATACTCACGCGCTAAACTCTGGCCTGCGGATGCTGAAGATGCCCAAGTCCCATAACTGTTGGAATTCGTCAAATCACTCTGCCTTTTCTGCAAATTCGACTCACCAATCAGATAAATAGGAAAAAACCGTCTGGTAAATGATATAAATTGCCCACATGAAGCACTAGTGACTCGTCCATGAAGAATAAGCACTCTGTGTAGGCGAGCGATAGGTCACGTACGACAATAGCGACATTCAGGCCGATCCAATGGACATTGGGAAGTGTACACCAGGCAAAGATGAACAGGCCAGCGGGAAGTAGTACGCTGGCAAAGCAGGCGGCGTATAGCCGGGCTTCCGGGCCGCGCTTGGAGTAATTTTTCCTAAGTACGAGGAATGTGAGGGGCGTGGCATGGAAAGCTCAAGTATACTCACCGATACATCGAATCTTGCCAAAATGTGGTCAAGAGCCCAAATATGGATCCGATTCTGAGAATGAAAAAGGATTAAGCAGAGTGAAATTCAGGAGGTTTTACTTACATCATGGAGACAAAAGTCGTCCCTGCGAGACCAGTATTGAAGTGGTGTACCTTTTCGAACACCAAAGGGATGACACTGTTATGATATTTATGAAACACAGTTGTGATACTTCAACAATGGGACGTACGATACAAAGCTGTAGGCGACTCCCCAGGCGAAGCCTGCCCAAAGCTATGGATTCAAAGGTGAGGTTCAAATGCGAGGAATTCATCTTCAGCACATACACTAAAGGCGGTGACGATTGGCTCTGTCAGAGTCAAATCTAGAAGCGCGTCAGAAGGTGAGATGCAATTTAAGGCTGACATGGACTTACAAAGTGGTCGCGTGCAAGAAACAAATATGAGCTTGGCCAAACTCCCCCTTTCATCTTCCACTCGAGAGCGATAACGCTCATCTCCAGTTTCTTTCCGAATTTTTTTAGCGAGACTAGTAAGCAGCACACCTGGTCGCGTTTCCTTCATGAAGAGAATGAGAATAAAAAGAACACCGCAATTCCTTGTGGTGTCATACGTTTGTCAGTTTGTCGCATCATTAGGTCCGTACTTACATCATCTGTATCCATTGAATCCAGCGCCATTCTAAATGGGGATTCATCTCTATCCATCCGGCTATGATAGGACCGAGAGCCGTCCCGCCTAACGCTCCCATGGTAAAAATAGCCATTGGGATACCTCGCCTAAACAACGACGCCGTGACAGGTAGAAAACGGCAAACATTCATTCCTTACTCTTTTGGCGACCATATGTCTGCGATAGTCCCCCCCACCATCGTTGCCGCTGTGGAACCAACGGCGCCTTGAAGAAACCGCCCGACTATGACCGTCTGAACGTTTTTCGCTCTAGGGACCGAATCAACTCCACCTCAGTAGCTAATGGAGCGAAAACTTACAGAGCGATCATCAAGTACATGAGGAGAAACAAAAAGGAAGAAACGGTGTAAAGCGGTCTCCGGCCAAATTCTTCACTGAGTGATGCTGTTACGAGTGGAACTATCGCAAAACCAAGAGCGTAGACGCTATAACCGGTAATAGCCTGTAGTTGCGTGCAGTTTAGATCCCGGATCATCGATGGGAATCCCATAGCATATGTTGAAGCAGTGGAAGCTGGATACAGCATAGCGTTAGTTAACGCGATCGAATGTGGTAGAGAAGGTCGCGCCTGCCACAACAGTGGAGTAGCAAGCAATGACTGTGATGGTCCATTTCTGTTTCTTGCTAAAGTTCACCGGGTTTCTCCTATCACCTTCCTCGAATTCGACCTAAAATGTCACAGAATTAAAACAATATTCATTGAATGTGAAATGGACGAACGTATATAGGCTCTTCTAGCTTTCCTTTCTCGATAGTGTCGTCAGATTGCGATCGGCTGCTGATTCTCTCAAGAAAATCACTGAGCTGCCGTGTGAGGGTGAGATCAAGCTCATCGGCCGTCAGAGGTCTTGAAGACGGACTAATCCTGGGGTCAGTAGGTTGCTCGGCACTGTTCGACGATTTGCAGGCCCAGCCCTCAGGGCCTAGCATTGTGGTCGCAGGTGCTGCGACATATGGTGATCTATGGTGATTGTCCATGGGTGCGGTCCAAGAGGAGGCATTCCAAATCTCACTATTAAGTATAAAATGGGCAAGATGAATCAGTCATCGACTCTCGAATACTAAGTTTTTCTCACCATGAAAATGTGCCGCGGTATGGGGTCAGCCGTCAGCTGATGGATTACACATACCGGTCGGGTTAACTATAATTCAACTGAGCCGGCGGCATGTTGTTCAATGCCGAATGAATTCACATGGAGATGTGACGCAGAAGTGGGTCGATCGCTCTTTGGACATCTGATATTGGGTACGAACTCTGTCATGCGCAAGACAGTAAAGTTATCTATGAATCGTGAGAGTGCTGTTTATAATCAAAGTGGTACCTGACGGCTTTACGTAGAGACTCAGGACTTAACTATTTCTAACAAACCTTGAGTCCCACACGTTCCGAATCACAGGTCTTTCAGGTTCGACAATATTTTCATTCATTCCCACACAGGTTCTACTAGTCTCTGCCAGACGCACGATCACAAGACCCTGTCGATTAATGGACGACGAGATCGGATTTTGAAAATAGGAAACCTACTGTGAAGCCGTACTCCACCGCTCAATGTCAGAAACGGTGATTAAGCATACCGTAACTTGTGCCCCTTTCCGTCAGAGGATTCCAAGTACCGTTCCTTGATGCTGATCATATCCGACTTCCAACAACGCACCCGCTCCAAGCGATCCGGTATCACCCTCTGCAATCGCGAAGAAAATGCAGCATCAGCGCCATTGCCCTCCTGCCAGGTCGGGAGTTTTTTACACCGAAACCTTCCCCGGAAGTAACCACCCAAAATCGGCGTCTCCGCGGTATCATGTGTCGGGATGTCGGTGAAACATCAATCGATCCCGCCGCCTGCCGCAGATAATTTCGGCCGCCGACGGCAATTTCTGGCCTCAAGTCCACACGTTAATTTCGGAGCTATTCGTTTTGCATGAAAACAATTATCAGGCCCCTGATACGGGTTGAGTCAACTCGCTGCCGATTCGGATCGATTGGCCGAGATAGCACAATAATGCGTGCATGGCGTATCTTCGCCGCAAAGCACGGTATCATCAGGCATCAGACTAGAGCAATTAAATCGAGTGCACTCACAAAGGGTATAGACATCATAACTTGAATTGAACTGTCAACGGGAGGTGTTTAAACAAGAGGAACTGAACGGACCATAGAAAGTACAGTATAATCAGTGTTCATTCACAAGCGACGCTCGGATGTAGGGAGTAATTAATCACGTACAAGTATACCGACGTTGATTGATGTTGAGTCCGATCCAGTGTTTAGCCCCCCTGCAAATTGGGTTTATGGTCCGCGCGTGGTGTAGTTTTCCTGCGATGAGTATGCTCAAGTCATGATCATAATGAGGCAAGCGTACTATGCGCACCGGTATGAAATCTTGTCAAATGAAAATGCGCTGGTCCGAGCGTGTGAATTCACTGTTACTATTTGTCATCAACACCAATGCGTAAAGTTCTGCAACATCCCAACATCCCCCCCCCCGGCGTTCGCAGGACACAGCGCTCATTTTCTGCTGAGCGCATTTGAAAGGAGAAACATGTAACAAGTACATTCTGCGAATCCTCGTAGCGAACTGTCACGCGTCATCATTCGCATCAGTTTTCTGACACATGAAGACGTCTACAATCGTTTGGCTAAAATAAACCGCCAGGCACTGTCCACGGCGCGATGGCGTTTGTGCCATTACCAGCGTTCGTGAGATGCGTTAAGAGAGGGTATTCAAACAAAGCAACAGAGGAGAGGGTTGGTGTATAAATTGTACCTATCGGGCGAGCTAAACAACTCTCGACAGCTGCTTGAAGCGAGCACTTACAGGTGTATTGAGAAAATCTATGTTGTATGCTGCCGCAACACGCCAACCCGCATTTATATCCCGTGTATGCGCCACGAGGGGCTTTCAGTCATATATGTTGTAAGCCAGAGCCTTTTGAGTGACGTAGGCGAGATAGTCAAGGATTGCGTCCAAGTAATCTATGAGTCTCGATCAGCCAGAACCATGACCACCTAGAGCGTGTGTACCAGAGGAAGGGGAAACATGGCCAACTCCGTTACAGCCGATCTAAGCCTCACTATCCTCGAGCCCAAACATGGACATCGAGGACGACCTATTTCTCTTTTCAAGCGGCTATTATGAGAAGGAGAGAGTAGGGCAGTTGTAGAATTAGAAATAGAAGAGAAAGTTGCAACCTACTTAGGACTAGAGTCCAAGGCCTGTTGCATTTTGTTCCCGGTTGAAGATCGTGTGCAAATGAAGGGGAGAGGCCATGTGAAGGGCGGATCCGGAGTGGTGGAATTGAGCTGATGTTTGGGAAGTTATGGAGAGAGAGGGTAACGTTTGGAGGACCACCGAAAAGTGATCCACACACGAGGCTTTGCTTGCTCCAAACGGCAATGGCACCGCGTAATCAGCAGCATGGGCGCCTCGCCACTTGTGTCTTGTCCATCACCTTGTCGTCGGAAGTCATCGCAGCCGATCCCTCGTGGTATCTGATAGCAACCTCGTTGACCAGTCATGTCAGAGATGAACGTTCGAGGTGTCTCCCTTCCACCCAGTAAGGAACATGATTATCGATTACCGCTGTCAGCCTCTGAGCCGCATGTCCAGATGCAGACCCTGAGCTCGTCGCCACCCTCAAGGAGCGCTACAAATGCCCCCAATTCCGTATCCTCATCATCGGCCAGGCTAATGCAGGCAAGACGACGATTCTTGAGAAGGTCTGCTGTATCGCACAAGGCACTGAACCCATTATACTCGACAAGAATGGTGTCGATCTTCGTGCTCCGAAGCCCAAGTCTAGCATCATCTCACGCGTCAAGCACATTTTCCGGACGAAGTCATTGTCGTCCTTAACACACCTGAAACCGTCTGTCGAGGTGACTCATTCGAAGTTATGCGTAATGTGTTTATCTGTCCATTGATGCACGTACAGCGTGGTCTACATGATATCGAGCACCAGATAATGTATCACGGTAGCAACTTCATCTTCCATGATTCGCAGGGGTTTGAATGTGGAGCAACGGAAGAGATGGATAATGTTTGGGAGTTCATTGAGCGGCGAGCTAATGTTGTTGAACTGAGGTATCAATTGCATGCCATCTGGTATTCTATCTCTGCTCATTCACATTCATTGCATTGGATGATATGATCAACACAGGTACTGTATTCCTATGGATGGTTGTCGCCCTCTTTCTCCTCGAGAATTGCAATTCTTTGAGAAAGGGACTGGCAAAGGTGGGTTTTTCACCCAAAACCTTACTGTCTTGGTGTTGTTATCACCAAGGAACATTTATGTTTTTTCTGTGTGTTGCTGCTAATTGGTCATGGGCATTTCAGTTCCATTGGTGGTCATATTTACAAAATTTGATGCTCAAGTGATCCAAGAATATGCCAAATTGGATGAGGCAGGGCCTGAGGAGGCTAAGTGGGACAAAGCTAGAGTTAATGCTGAACAGACTTTTCAGGAAGTGTATCTACCTAAAGTGATGATGGCTGAGCATCCTCCAAAGGCATTTGTAAAATTGGAAGGTGAGGTGACATGTGTACACAGCATGAAAGTGATACAAATTCCCTTAGATATGGACAAACAAGACAATAATTGCCCTGAATTGACAGAGAAAACAGCTGATGCCATTGAAATTGCCAGCCTCAGACAGCTGTTCACTTCAACACAGATGAACAACATGGATATTTGTGCCAAATTTGCTCTTGAGTATGACCAACTGAAAAGAGGCTGTCATACTTCTGACTTGTGTTGCAGAAAAATCATTGGTTCAACTATGACCAGATGGCCCCATGTGTTCCAACATGTGCATCGGGAATTCCCTCATTTTTGGGTATGTGCATATGTATGATGGATTTGACACAGAATAAGTATAAGGTTTACACACAGAGAAAATATCATGTATGCTTTATCACCATGGACTGGACATGACTGATATAAATTATGCAGAAAGTGGGGATCCATTTATGGAAAGATGAAATTTGACAAATTGACCATGATCAGTATGTAAGATGTGTTGTGATTTGTTGATACTATTTAGTGTGGTGACACCATCACCATTGACCAACAGGAAGTGAGTGCAACTGCAGTATTCTTTATTCATGGGATCTGATATCCTGACCAACAGCAAGTGAGTGAGACTGCAGCTTTCTTCATTCATGGGAGCTGGTGCCATGACCAACAGGTTGTGAGTGAGACTGCATTTTTCTTCATTTATTGGATCTGATGCCATGACTCACAGTATGTGAGTGAGACTGCAGTTTTGTTCATTCATGGGATATGATGCCATGACCAACAGGATGTGAGTGAGATTGTTACTTCTTTTCATTCATGGGATATGATGCCATGACCAACAGCATGTAAGTGAGACTGCAGTTTTCTTCATTCATGGGATTTGATGCCATGACCAACAGTTTGTGAGTGAGACTGCCATCTTCTTCATTCATGGGATCTAATGCCATGACCAACAGCTTGTGAGTGAGACTGCAGTCTTCTTCATTCATGGGATCTGATGCCATGACCAATAGGGTGTGAGTAAGACTGCAGTTTTCTTCATTCATGGGATATGATGCCATGACCAATAGTATGTGAGTGAGACTGCAGTTTTCTTCATTCAAATCTGATGCCATGACCAACAGGATGTGAGTGAGACTGCAGTTTCTACATTTATGGGATCTGATGCCATGACCAACAGGGTGTGAGTGAGACTGCAGTTTTCTTCATTCATGGGATTTGATGCCATGACCAACAGTTTGTGAGTGAGACTGCCATCTTCTTCATTCATGGGATCTGATGCCATGACCAACAGGATGTAAGTGAGACTGCCATTTTCTTCATTCATGGGATCTGATGCCATGACCAACAGGATGTAAGTGAGACTGTAGTTTCTTCATTCATGGGATCTGATGCCATGACCAACAGGATGTGAGTGAGACTGCAGTTTTCTTCATTCATGGGATTTGATGCCATGACCAACAGTTTGTGAGTGAGACTGCCATCTTCTTCATTCATGGGATCTGATGCCATGACCAGGATGTGAGTGAGACTGCAGTTTCTTCATTCATGGGATCTAATGCCATGACCAACAGGATGTGAGTGAGACTGCAGTTTCTTCATTCATGGGATCTGATGCCATGACCAACAGTATGTGAGTGAGACTGCAGTTTTCTTCATTCATGGGATTTGATGCCATGACCAACAGGATGTGAGTGAGACTGACCAACAGGATGTGAGTGAGACTGCAGTTTTCTACATTTATGGGATCTGATGCCATGACCAACAGGGTGTGAGTGAGACTGCAGTTTTCTTCATTTATGGGATCTGATGCCATGACCAACAGGGCGTGAGTGAGACTGCAGTCTTCTTCATTTACAGGATCTGATGCCATGACCAACAGGATGTGAGTGAGACTGCAGTTTTCTACATTTATGGGATCTGATGCCATGACCAACAGGGTGTGAGTGAGACTGCAGTTTTCTTCATTTATGGGATCTGATGCCATGACCAACAGAAAGTGAGTGAGCACAGTATTGGTGTGCACTTCTCATACATACATGTATATGTGCAGACTGTAAGTAGTTACCCTTCTCTTATGAGATGTTGTCATTCATTACTTTAGGTAAGTCAGGGTTTTGTATACACTACATCACACTAATAAATTCAACAGCTGGTATGCATAATTTCATTTTGTGGCAACACCAAATGTCTAGCAGATCATCAGAAAGATCTTCTGGCTTTTTGGAGAATTGAAGTAAATAATCAATTTGCTGGTAGTGTAAGCATTTGTATCCTTGCTCAGCTGAGTAACTGACAACACATTGCTAAGACTGCAGATTGTCAGATTGTGGCAGGTAATATGTTCTTATTTTAATTAGCAGCATAAAGTTTTAAAATGTCTAAGCAATGATTATCATAGCAAGGAAATCTTTTTGGACAGGAAAGCCCATTGAAGAGTCCCTGAAGGTTACTTTTGAACAGTTCAAAGGCCAGGATTATATAGAGAAACTCAAGGCTCAAATCACTTCTGATACTTTGCCACTTGATGATGCAGAAAAAATCAGATTCCTCTGTCAGAAGATCAAGGAGTTATAATGACATGTAGTAACTTGTACATTTAAATGGAATGTAGCACACAGTACAGCTTGTGCTGAATTAATTTCTATGCTTCATTCATTACTCATCTATGCTTATGCCCTTGGATATCACATGCCACTCATTTATCACACTTTATCACATGTCTATACCTTCCCTGTATGTACAGTGACTCACAAAACTGAGTCAATGTTTGGCACTTTTGGATTGTTTGTAGTGTATCTTTAGAACCAAAGCAAATATAAACAAACCATCAGTGTATCAAATAAACTATGTCATTGGGGCTATGTGAGAAATCAAATATTATGTAATTCCAATCAGAACTCATGGCAATATATTCAATTTAAATCAGGGACTCATTGACTCAGTTTTGTGAGGGGATATCAGGAATGCAATTCTAGTGCTTGGTATGACCTCCTTTTGCCTTAATCACTGCTTCCAACCTTCTAGGCATGCTTTCAATCAAATTCTGACACACCTCTGGTGGTATACCATTCCACACCTCTGCTGATCTTTCCCACATCTCACATACTCCCTTTGGTGGTGATGGGTACTTGGAAAGCTCCCTCTTGAGGTGAACCCACTGATGCTCAATGGGGCTGAGATCTGGAGATTGTGCAGGCCAGCCCAAAGAGTGATATTGTGGTCTTCCATCCATTTCTTGAGGTGTGCTTGGAATCATTGTCTTGCTGAAAGATGACCTCCTCATCAGGAATCCCACTCTCCTCCAGACTAGGCAGCATGTGGTCCTCCAAAATGGACACATACTGATCAGCATTCATCTCCCCTCAACCTTTGCAAGATGTCCCACTCCATTCCACCCCATGCACCCCCCATACCATGATATTTCCACCCCCATACTTGACTGTTCCCTGCACCTCTCTCTCAGTCAATCCTTCCCCCCTCTGTTTCCAGACCCAACCTGTTGATCTTAGTCTCATCTGACCAGATAACCCTCTTCCAATCATCCACTGTCCATTCCCTGTGCTTCAAAGCAAAGGCCAACCTCTTCTGTCTGTGCTATGCACTGAGCATGGGCTTTTTCTTCTTTACCACAGCCTTAAATGAATTTTTCCTGAGGATTCTTCTGACTGTTTCTGAGGAGACTGGGTTAGGGATGATGATATTGATGTAATTGGTGGCCTGGACAGCATTGGAGGCCTTGCCCATGGTGATTTGGGAGATGACGGCCCTCTGAGAGGTGGATGAAAGCTTGGAAGGACAACCTCCAGAGGAGAATTCCTGGTTGGGATGGAGAGTCCTGAGTGTCCTGGACACTGTGGACTGGCTGATGCTAAGTTTGGATGCAATGTTGCAAGTTGAATAGCCATTGTTGGCTAGTGAGATGATGTTTTCTTTCTGGGAAGAAGAGGTGGGATGCATTGGAGAATTGTGAATGTTAGCCCTCATTAAATAGCTCAATTTGAGTTCCCATGAAAGATAACATTCCCATAGTGACCAACTATCAAGGGCTGGCTGCTATACAATAGGTGGAGCATCAGATTCTGATATTTCTGATTCCCCTCACAAAACTGAGTCAATGAGTTCCTGATTTAAATTAAATATATCTCCATGGGTTCTGATTGGAATTACATAATTTTTGATTTCTCACATAGCCCTGATAACATAGTTTATTTGATACACTGATTATTTGTTTATATTTACTTTGGTTCTAAAGATACACTACAAACAATCAAAAAGTGCCAAACATTGACTCAGTTTTGTGAGTCACTGTATATAAACCTGCCAATGCACAGACTGGATCCCCAGTTAGTTTTGATGGTCAAACCATGTTGTGAACTACCAGCTCATCCTTGCACACTCATACTCTCACTCTTACACTTGTGTAGGAGCTTGACTGTCTCTTGAGGAGGTCTTGCTCTTGTCACCCTTGAGGTTGATAATTCTCAACACAGTCAAAGTGTAACAACAAAACTAGACTCCTCTCCACTTTCAGTCAGCTCTCTAGCTCACACCACATACCCCATCCCACTAATATGGATGTCATATCAAGTATTCCCCCATCTAGAGATCTTGGATATACATTAGCCATGAAGGATACTATATCAGAACAGTCCCTGATAGCAGATTCTACCAGCCACAGCTTCCAGGGAGCCCACCTAACAGAACAGTTGCATTTAAAGGGAAATTCTACAAGAGTTTCAGGTTATAGAATATATTTACAGGGAACAGTTTTGGAAATGTGTAATCTCAGATATCCTTCAAACCTGAATTGAGGGATGTGAATTCCAGGGTCCCTACATCACAGGAGATCCAGAAGAAGAAGAGTTACCAGCTGATGTTCTTGAAGATTGGTTAGCAGAAAATCATCCAGAATGTTTAGAAGCAGAACACACACCCCCATAACACCAGTACAACACACCCTCCCACTAGTAGCAGAGCTAGAATCACATAGGCAAAAGGAAGATAAACCATCTTCAGGAGAGTCTCAGTCAGGAGAAGAAGATTCTAGTAAACAATCTCAAGGAGAGGAAAGTGAACAACCACTTGAATATTTCAACATTTCTGATGCTCAAGACAATCACATATCTTCAGAACTGACCCAGCTTTTTTTATTTTATTTTATTTTATTAAACCTCATTTATTCCCTATTGTACCTAAGTACATGGTAGGGAATCATGCTATCAGGTGTAAATCATTGTAAATAGAACAGAGACAGTCAAGCTAGCTACTTTCACTGGGGCCAATTCATCCAATGATTGGACAAAGTCAGCCTAGGGAGCCCACATTGAATACCTAAAAGACATCAAAGGAAGCAGTAAGTAAAGGAAACTGACTAGACTCCAAGGAATTAATCAGGGGGAGTGAGGTGCCCTAGGATGTGGGTGGCACTAAATCAGCAGCCAGGTTGGCCAGTGGCAGTGTCTTAACCTTCAGCTTTGTCTCTGTCCATGCCCTCATGGTACAGGCTTGGCCAAAAAGAAACACTTTCTTTTGATGTAAGACATCTTGCTGGATCTTCCTGTCAGCATATTTGAATGTCAGGACAATGGTGGACTGCTTTCCTGGTTCAATGGTGGTGGGGTGTTGGATTCAATAAGGTTGGATTGGTAAATGTAAAGTGGAGGCCCACTGGTTGTGTTGAAGAAGCTGGCTAGCCAAATTGCCTGACATATAAGCGGGACCTGAAAATGGGGTTGGGACCCTGTTGACACAGATACATCTCCACTTCATCCCACTAAAGGACTCTGTGGGGATGCCATAGGCATGTTCAAGGATTGGTTTGATATATGGCAGCAAGTTTGTGAGCTGGTCTGTTGTAATACCTAGAGAGCCAATCAACACCAGATTCCCCTTTACTGTCCTTGTGATAGAAGACAGAGTGCCAGGGGCAGGAACTGGTGGCAAGGGATAGGGCCCAAAGTGTGGGCAGCACCCTGAGATGGATTGGTAAGGAGTGGGTTAATCACATGGCATGTAACATCAGCATTGAAGTTGGCTGGCAAAGGTACCTGGGGTACCAGCACCAGTCAAACATGTGTTTTTATCTTGTGGGTAGGTTTGGTGGGGGCTGGCAAGTCTCAGGTAGGTGAGACAGCAGTAACAGAGGTGTAGGTCTTGGTGGGTGTCCAAAGGGAAGCCTGAATCACACCAAGCTTGGAGTTGATGGCTTGAACAGCACTTTACACTCCCCCCACGTGTCCTTGTGGAGTCCAGGTAAAGTCCCTGCACTCCAGGGACTGTCCAGGTTCAGTCCAGGCACAAGCAAGGTCATTGTAGGGAATCCAGGTTCAGTCCTTGTAGAGTCCAGGTACAGTATATATTTTGCAAAAACAGTGTTTAGACACATTTTCTACATTCTCCCAGTAATTTACACTCCCCCACATTGATCCCTGGACTCCCTACAAGTAAAGAATGGCTTTTTGGCAGCTCCCTGTATGTCAGGGAGCCCACAAGGAGTCCCTGCTATCTTTAGGGATCACCTCAGCTGGATATATAACTGATTTTTTTCAGGGAGTCCCCATTGATTCCTGGCCATGTACACTACAAATGATCATCATAGAACTTTACACTCCCCCCAATGTGTTGTACCTAGACTCCTGGTACTCATCCAGAGTAGCAGTCAAAAATCCAGTCCAGTCTTGTTTTTGGCTCAAACATGGAGACCAAGACAGCAGGACCATCAGCAACCTACCAGCACCTACTATCACATGACAGCACCCTTACCATCTCACCTGCACCTTGATTGTTACCATTTTGATTCAGTAGATATTATTTAAAGAATAGAAGGCAATCAAATATACATAAATATAGTAAGCTGCCATGCCTATCCCTTGAGCATCCATCTCAAACTCTTTTTCTCTACATCATTTTAGATTGTTTTTATTAAAGGCAATAACCAAATATCTGAGATAAGATAATGATTAGATTAGATTAGATATTGGATATCAGGCCTAATTATGTTTGATTCATACAAACTACTATCAGTATTGGGTTCCACAGCTATTAGGGTTATAGGGTTTAGTGCAATCCTGGAACATCTACAAGCTGAGCAACAAGCACTGAGAGTCCTCAGTTCAGTTCTCTTGGGTTTCCCCTTAGTCAACTAGTCATCTACCCTCCTGTACTTTCAGTCTACTATTAAGTGGGGCCCTTAGTTGTTGTTATGGACAATGCCCTTGTTGTGGTTTGTTTCTAAGTCAACAGTGACAAGCAGAGCCTCAATCCGCTCCCAGCCACTGGACAAAGAGTCTGGATGCTAAGTCAAACAATGACAAAGGTCTGGAGAGTGATGAGAGAAGAGAGCATTGGGGTCAAACAAGGTTGAGAGCAAAACTTGTCTAAGTTGGAACTAGAGTTACTCTACTGTACATGGAGCTTATATACAATTAGAGAACAAAGGAAACCATAAAAGGAATGAGGCTGTGGCTACCTAAGAAAGGAAATGTGAAGGTAGCTATGAAAGGAGATAGTGTCCAAGCTGTGCAATGTGCAGTTACATGAGTATTGATGATAAGATAAAGGCAGTTCAGAAAGAGCTTTGACAAACAAAGGAGGCAGAACAAAAGAGGAACTGTAACAGTTGTCATGACAAGTGTCCTGATAAAAACAGATTTGTTTGTAACAGAGGAACAATCTTGAGTCAAGTCTTTACTGGCTTGCCTTAAACCCTGTGCAAGTCACCATAATTTTGATTCAAGTCCAACTGAGCATGGCTACATTGCTGAGCCTTAACAGTGCCAACATTGTCTCAAAATTAAGAAACAACTGATATCTCAGCACATTCTTTGTTTACAGATATTTGAATATCACTGCCACTGAGAGTAAATTTACTTTCCCTGCAATTTGCATTAATAGAACATGTCATGAATCTGACTTTGGTATAGCATATCAGCATTGTCAAACAAAGCTTGAAAGAATGGCTTATATCTCAGAAAGTTCTTTGTTTACCGATGTTTGTATGACATCACTGGCATCAGACATAACCTCTCTACAACTTTTGTTAATAAAACATATCATGAAAGTGACTTTTGTACCTCAGTATGCTGTGGCTGTGCAAAAAAAATGAAGTTATGATAGTATTTTGCAATTATCTCAATGAATACTGGGTTTACAGGTTTTTGGTTTTCATATTCAGGGTCAAATTCACTCCCTCTACATTTTTTGTTAATAGGTCATGTGATAATTCTCACTTCTGGAAATCATGGAAAATGTGACAATTATTGTGACAATCAAGTGTACTTAGTACTGTGGGAAAATGTACATCTTATCTAACTTATGTAATCAATGGTATATTCAATCTTATCTACATTTCTAAAACTAATCTACTTATGTAATTAATCTCTATATCACATGATCTGGCTTACTAATCAAATTTTGAAGAGGGGGAATGGCAGAAACTGGGTGTTGCCAGCTGTCTTTATATACCTGTCTGGTGTGCACAGACCATCTGCTGCTGGTCACATGATGGCTGTGACTCACATGTGACAGCTTCAGCAGTGCCTGGACTCCAGGGACTCCCTGCCCAGTCCAGGTGCAAGGACTCCCTGGAATTGCAGGACTAGTCCTTGCAAAATGCAAGGAAGTCCAGGCACAGTCCAGGCACATTCCAGGTCCATTTTGGCTGGGTTCTCTGCCAAATCATGATATGTGGAAATGCAAGGACAGTCCAGGTGCTGTGCCTGGACTCCACGTGGACTCCACAAGGAACATGTGGGGGAGTGTAAAGACCTCTTCAAGAGCATGGCTACATTGCTGAGTCTTAACAGTGCCAACATTGTGTCAAAATTAGAGCCTGTTTAGTGACTCTGATCAGACCCAAATGAAATGTTCCCACAATTATTCACATGTGTCGGAGTTTGAATTTGACCAGCTGTGTGGCATCAGAGCTTATCAGCTCATCTCCCAGTCAAACCACCACCACATTCCACTGTACTATGCCCACCACATCCAGGGTACACCAGCAGATTGTTCACCTTGTCAGTCTGCTTGTCACTATCATTGTCCTTACATTGCTGCAGATCATAAGGACTTTTAATGACAAGGAGCCCTACCACACCTCTCTTCTTACAGGTGAAGGGTGGGTTCAAGAGCTACTGAACAGTCACCCAAAATGCATTTGCTGTGAATTGGGTGTAACAAAACATGTATTTCAGGAGCTTATTGCAGAACTGCATGCTATGGGATATCAACAATCAAAATATGTATCTCTGGAGGAACAACTGGCCATTTTCCTCTATACCTCTGTCACAGGCCTTACAACTCAACATGTTGGTGAGCAGTTCCAACAATCAAATGCAACAATCTCAAAGTGAGCCCATTGTTTCTATGTATTGACCTAATTTTTATTGTATCAGATATTTCAAACTAATGGCCAATATCTTTTCATCTCCACCATTCTATACACAGCATGTCTCCCAGCCAACATCTTATGATCATGGATCACATCCTCTAAACCTCAAGCCAAAACTATATCCATTTTTTCAGCATGCCCTTGGTGCTATTGATGGTAGTCATATACATTTTGCACCACCTGCCTTGTACCAGGGAGCTTACTGGAATAGGAAGGGGTTTTTATCACAGAACTGGCTTTTTTGCTGTACTTTTGATTTTACATTTGCCTATGCACTTACAGTATCAGGACTACCCTCACCATGATGGCTTAGGGCCCCAACAGAAGACTTTTAGAGGGGAGAAGATGAGAGTGGGTAGGAAACCCAAGAGAACTTGACTGAGGACTCTGGGTGTTTGTTGCTCAGTATATATACATGAATACATGGTCTGTGTGCTAACCCCTACAACCCTAAAGGCTGTAGAACCCTATGCTAATAATAGTCCCATGTGAGTCATAAGGGACAGCCATGACTGCGCATTGACTGCAGATTAGTAAGCGTGGCTGTGTCATCGGTCCGGTAGTCCGCAATCTAATCTAATCTAATCTTAGCGCTGACTAGATAAGATAGACGCCAACTTAGCTAAGTATTTGGCTACCACATATGTAAAATACAAAGAAAAGAAATAGAAATGTCTTAGTGAAACAAAGCTTTCAATATGAGTCATGACATACAGGATGGGAAGGATCTGCAGCAGATGCAAGAGTTTATCAAGATGCCATCAACACAGACTTAAGGATTCCAGATGGTATTATCTTGCTGATGCTGGTTTCCCTCATTGTGATCAGCTTCTTGTCCCATATCATGGAGTCCATTACCATCTTGCAGAGTGGGCCAAGTTGGGATCAGGTAGATCTAATTTATTTTGCTTTATATAAACTGATCAATCAAACCAGGCCTAAAGACAAGTATGAATTATTCAATTTCTGACATGCACAAGCACAGAATGTTATAGAGCACATTTTTGGTGTGCTCAAGCAACACTTTCAGATTTTGCTCCTTGCACCAGAATACAGCATTGAAATTCAATCACAAATCCCAGCTGCTTTGGTTGCACTTCACAATTTCATCAAATACCATGATCCACAGGACAAGATTCACCTTGATGTCAACAGTCCTGCTCATATAGCTGGTGGACTTTTTGCAGGGGATGATTCACATCATGAAACTCAGGGTGTTGAGGATGAAGAAGATGAGTCAGAAGCTTCTAGACATCAAAATCAAATTGCAGGTGACATGTGGAGACAATACACACTGGTCTTACAAGAGAGGGCTCAAGCTGGGCTCTTAGAAGATGACTCAAGTGATGCTGGTGAAGAGGATAGTGGCATTGAGGATTAATAGTTACCTTGCACAGGGAAAACATAGTGGTATTACACATATAAAAACATACAATGTATGCTATGCAGGATTCTGATGGTTGAACAATTCCAGCTCCAATGCAATCCATGAATCTTGGGTAGCTCCAGGTAATGTAGCACAAAATGTACCAGCCTTGTGAGGATATGTAGAAAAGATGGACATAAGGATTACTTTGTCATGGATGTCCAAGCTGGTCTCCTTGAGCATCTTGGTAGCAGTATCAACATTGGCTTCAGGGGTGCTACCTACAGATTGGAGTGTGTCAATGACAGTGCTGAGAGAGCTCTGGATATTGTTGGCAAGGATTAGAGTCTGATTAACTTTTGACAGTCAACCAG
This sequence comes from Amanita subjunquillea, assembly GCA_020011035.1. Lineage (NCBI taxonomy): Eukaryota > Fungi > Basidiomycota > Agaricomycetes > Agaricales > Amanitaceae > Amanita > Amanita subjunquillea. The sequence continues at coordinate 977,360 of JAEBUT010000010.1, read as the reverse complement.
AATTCAAGCCTTGTTCTGACTTCTGCTTCTTCCCAGCTGAACAACTAGATAAGGGGATGGTGGTGGTAAGAGCATGAGAAGGGTCCCACTAGCCCAGCTTAATATTAACACACCAGTAGCACCCCTACATGAAGAAACACAATCCCCTAGGACCCCTACTCCACAAACACCACCAATAATGATAAAAGTCAGTTGGGAGTTGGTCCTCCAGAATACTTTAAGGAAAGCAATTCCAGCTATGCAATTTTCTCACCCAATGCAATCTATATTTTTGACACTACAAAGACACATATGCAGACAGTCCTAAAAATAAAATACTCTTGTTGTTAACTCTCATGAATGGCAGCAGCAGAGTGGTGAAACAACAAAATTCTTGGAACAACTACAGTAATTTACACTGGTCATAGGGCGCGATTGCGAAAGCGCAGGTATCCGACGGGCGCGTGACCAAGATGAGTCGACTGCTAAGATTACTTCGTTATCCGATTCATAGTCGAGTCCTACGATTGGCCCGACATTAATCGCAAGTTGTTTCAATTGGTCGAGGCGGCGATGTGGTGCTCTGTAAATTCGAACTCGATATCCTTTCGCGAAGGAGGTCTGATGGAGCATTCGGTGGCAGGCCTGGCGTAATCTTTGAGTAGATACGGACGGGAGGACGAGTGTTCCTAGGAATCCTCGTACTTCCAGTGATGCCTTTCCGCGGAATGGGCCAAGTTCTTGATTTTCGATATGCGTGGACTCGTCAGGAAGGTCGGCCTTCGTACGTACATTATGCCACGAACAGAACTGCTTTACAGGTACACAAAAGAATGATTTTTTGGCCTGAAAACGTGCCTCGGCGGGGTTGACCGCGCATGAATGACCCGGTTAATATTTTTGGCATAATAGTTCGCCACAACGAAGCGTCGATCCCGGGATTTTCTGGAATAGTTTCATAAATGGTGCCGTCCGGTAAGTTCGTAGGCGTGTCTTTGGGGCCTTTGCAGGGGCAGGTCGTCGACGAAAGGTTAGTGACATGCCGGAAGTTCATCTGGCAGGAAAATTGTAAGGTAGCCCATGTTGGATCTGCAATCGAGATTCGTATAGCCCAATAGGTATGGGATTGTCCAGTCGGAAGGTGCCCAGTGGTGTTGGTTGAAGGTGGTCAGGTATCTTGACTCACCACAAGTCGGCGCTGGTCGAAACCAACAAATAGATCGAATTGGCCGTAACATGAAGTCCCCCGCCCGAACGATTGCAGCGAATAGTTCCGACCAACGTTCGGGGGTTTGGTCCGGAGTCCTTGATTGCTCCGGCATTGAGGCGGCTGTAAGTCGATGGACGATTCGTAGGGACTTCCGTCCGGCTTTGGACACAGAACCATCGGGGGAGCGTAAGCGATGAATTCGACGGCTCATAAAACTCCGAGAGCAGATATCTGTGTCTTTGATAATCTATTGACGATCTCATTGGATTTTCCGGGCGGAATCGGTGATATTCTTGAGTACCCTGGGTACGTGGTTCGATGGTCGGAATCACCATCAGGGTCAAAAAGTAAGGTTCGCGGGAAATTTTTCACTTTTGTCCCTTCCCGCTCCGTCCATGGCGAAGGGTTACAGTCTCAGTGTGGGAGTATCAAACAGTGATTAGGGCTAGGGGGAACGAGTTTTGTCTCCTTCGTATCGGCGGCGGTTGAAGAATGGCTCGGTAGGATTGATGTTTTGGCTTTCGCAGGGTCGTCTCTGCGTGTTATCTGGTTCCTGGGGCGATATCGGTGCTGGTACCGGGCAGTGTGGGAAGGGATTGCAGGAGTCAATGGGATTGATAGGTGACTGTACGGCGGACGAACGTGCGAAAATTCTGGCAATCGAGTGTGGGGGGGGGCGGACGGGATTTTTTGAAAAAAATTGAAATTGATACGGTGGCCAGACTTTCTTATATCCGGATACGGTCGGGTGGCGGAATTAACTAACTTCAAATTTTCTGAATGCTGAGGCTACTACGATGTCCTTTTATGATGAGTAAAAGATTGTTCCCGGTTCGTTTTTTGGCGCATGTCAACATACTGCCAACAAAATAGTCTCCTCTGTAAGTGGGTAAATGGGTTAATCAACAACCTGCCCCCACTGGTGATAACGCTTGGAGAGGATGTGTTGGCGGCGGGCTTTGTGTATCAACGGCGGGTTCGCGGTGTATTTAGGCGTATATTAAATGTGAATGTTGGTGTAATATCGGCGTGGCTATAATTTATAGTAGCGTCGGCGTTATAAACAGTTCGGGTGGCGCGGGCGGCGGACTCAAAAATGTCTTGTCTCCATTGCGGTGATTCATCGACGATCAAAAACCCGTTTTTGGCGCTCCACTTCTCCTTGTCCTTGCTCGTGTGACGATGGTTGTTGATGCGCCGGCGGTTGGGCACGTAATCGTGATGTCCTGGCTGCCTGTTGGATAGTCTCGTGTGACGGCAGAGAAATGCGTAAAGAATGGGCGTCCGAGGAGAACTTCGTATGGCGCGTTTTCGACGATATATGCTTGTATGTTGACAGTGAGACCTCCGACGGTCATGCTAAGGTTCTTGGTGATGCCTAGTGTCCAACTCGACGAACCGTTTGCCGTCTCCATCATGATCCTCCTTGACGGTATATATTCGGTTCCGGTGCGCTCCCACTTGTCTTTCCTGATGACTATTATTTCGGACCCGTTGTCCACGACGCATTCGCACTGCACTTTCCCTCCCAGTGTTCCGTCTACGGCGCGTAGACTCTCAATGGGTTTGGTGGTTGCCATCAGGACTTCGATTGGACCTTCCGTGTCGTCTGGCTCGGCGTCGGCGGCTGATATTTCGTTGGTGGATGCAGAGTCCACACGTTTGGCGGTAACCAGTTGACGCAGTCTTTCTGGACGGCCGGCGAGAGTGCCACGATGTCTTTAGCGTTAGGGTTATCGGTAGGCTGAGGAGGTGGTCCACGATTCGGGTCGATGCTGATGCATCATCAATCGGCGATCGGAACTTAAATGTAGGTGCCTCCTTGTCTTTTCCTTTATATGAGGTCGAAGCGGTAGGAGGCGTTGGAGGGGAAGTTTGCTTTGACTTTGGGACAGCAGTGGTTGATTTTGGAGCGGCGGCGTAGGAACCGGCGGTATCAGCGTCATCGGCGACTTCTAACATGTTGGTTGATGCTACCCGTGTATCAGGGGGCGTGGGCGCCTTGTTGTCCTTGTGCCATTTATCGATTCTTTCCTTGAACCATTGTCCGTAATACCTGTATGGTCTATATTTGGGCTCATCTCGTTTGGTAGCTGGATCCTGCCGTTGACGATTCTTATCTTCCCTTCCCTGACGTATTCTTCTTCGCATGCGACACCGGGTTCGGTGGTCGTACTTCGCAAAAGATGCATCCATCGAATGTTCGGGCTGGCAGCGGCTGAGACCTGAGGTTTGGGCGCGGGCGGGCGTTGGCGGAGGTGGAGGTGCGGCGGTTAGCGGGCGTGGCGATGTGGCTGCAAGGAGGGCTATCGGGCCTTGAGCTGATGACAAATTGGGCGGCGTTGTTCATTTCTTTTGAGGTCGTATCCTCGTCGGGTCGACATTGGGCATTTGATTGTCAACCGAGTTGTAATATCTGGCCTGACCTCATCGGAAGCGCGGACATGTACATAATGCTTGCCTCGCGGTGAGTCATGCGGTGCTTGGTTACGAGATAATTAGCTGTTGCAGCGAAATCGCGGTGATACTCAGCAAGTTGGGTTTCGGTGGTGACTCCCATACTCTGGTACTTATCGATGATTGCTTTGAGCGCCGCGATGGTGTGCCGGCGGTCAGGTTGTGCTTCTGGATAGATGTCGCGGATCGCCGTTTTAAATGCGTCCCATGATCCGGTTGTAAGGGCATCCTTTGTCGAGGTCCAGGTGTCGGATGACTTCTCATCCGTATAGTAGATCGCCCATTTAATTAGTTCTGTGTCGCCGGATCGCTGTCGGTCGTCGCAGATCATCTCGATATCTTCGAGATATCTTTCAAGGCCGCTGGCGGTGCCTTGGAAGCGTGGAGCCTCCTTGCTGGTTCTGATTGGCATGCGTGTGCTGCGTGGGGTTTCGTCCGCCATGCTGCCTGCAGGTGATGATGATGTATTAGATGAAGTAAGCGGTGGTAGGGGTGATAACGGAAAGCTTAATCGATCTAGATCAAATATAGCAGTTCCAAGCTGATCGCCTGGTTCCGAATTGTTCGGGGTTGGTGTGCGAGTGGTGAAGGATGTGGAGGTGTAAGTAACCAGTCGAGGTTGTGAAAGGAGGTATGGGCTGGCGAAACGTCTTGTAGGGTAGCGGAAACGTTCCTGGCAGGAGATGTCCGTCGTCGTCAGTGGAACTAGATGTTTCTTGGTCGGACGCTGCAGGCTGTAGCGCCGTCGCTTCTGATTCTGTTTTGGGAACCTGCGGAGGTGGTGTGGGAGGCTTCCGAGTTGCCCACGGCGGTAGAGGACGGTTGAGTCGGCGAGGCGTAGACGGCCCTTCCTGTTGGTCGGTGGCTTTGGTCGGCGCCGAGGTCCTAGTTGGGCTGGGAACTTATCGGAAGCTTTCTGTGCAGCGGGACGGTTGGAACGAATGACTTATCGACAGACTAAGAGCCCCTCGCGGTGGGCTCCAGTTGTAACGATTAAAGTGAGGCCGACGTAGAACGGCGTTCGGCCAAAGGGGCTTCTGAGGTCCGTCGGCGAGTGCTGGACGACTAAGACGGCGCCGATAAGGAGATGAAAATGAGTGGAACGGCGACTACGTCGCCGAGCGAAGGTGCACACGAAGATCGAGTAAAGAAAGGGAGTGGTATTTTCTGTCCTCTACTACATACACGCATTCCTTATATACTTTCGAACATGAGGCTTACCTGCGGCGATGCTTCGTCACCGAGTCCGTTGGTCCGTGCGCGTCCTGTTCCTCCTCCTGCATTGGATTTATCGTTGGGTCGGCGGGGGCGGCCCTTATGATGCGGTTCGTAGCGAAGGTTCGTGGCTCGGCGTTGTCCGTTCCTGATCTCGGATATCGGTCCGCTTCGGCTGTCGGTCTCAACGTAGCCGGAACCGGCACGTTACATCGGCCAGTCGCGAATTCCTGCAAGTTTAACAGGATCCATTTGAATGTGTCCGGGTGTAATGATCATGCCAAGAAATTCAACTTCTTGAACGCAAAATTTGCATTTCTCAAGTTTCAAGAATAAGTCATTTTCTTGTAGGTGATTCAAAACGCGTTCTGTACGCTCCCACATTTCTTCTTTTGTTTTTGCACAGATCAAGATGTTGTCCATATAAATGATGAGCCATCCTTTGTTTATCATATCTTGGAAGTATTCATTCATCATCATTTGGAATGTTGACGGGGAGTTGCAAAGACCAAAGAACATGACTGTTGGTTCGTATAATCCTCGATTGGTTATGAACACTGCTTTCCACTCATCTCCCTCTTTGATTTGGACGTTATTGTATCCCCAGCGCAGATCAAGTTTGGTGAAATAATTTGCGCCTTCTAGCTTCGTCATTAAATCGGAGACTAAGGGTAATGGGTAGGCATTCTTAATCGTCCATTCATTTAAGTATCGGTAATCCTGGCAAGGTCGAAGTGCGCCACTCTCCTTCTTAGAAACGAAGAAAAATGGCGATGCTTGTGGTGATTTAGATGGTCGAATGTATCCTTTATCGAGTTGTTCCTTAATCCATTCATCGAGGGTTGACTGTTCCTTTAGTGATAACGGGTAGATTTTGTTGACTTTTGGCGTGAATCCTGCTTTGAGTTCAATCGCATGATCCCATGGGCGAGAAGATGGAAAACGCTCTGACGCTTTCTTCTCAAAGGTGGCGTGTATTTGGAAGGTAGAACTATTGGCGCTTTGTCTCTTTTTGCTTGGTGTTCAAGTGCCTGTGATGCCGATGTTTTTACCCTGATCCAGTATTCGTCTTCTCCCCATTGTCAGTTGTCTAATGCAATGCACCAAATAGGTTTGGTATCTTCTGAATCATCGTCCATTTGGAGGGTCTTCTTCCGCCAATCGATCGTAGGATTGTGTTGTTCTAACCATGGTATTCCAAAGATTATTGCTTGATCTCCTAGATTGGTGATCCATAACCAGTTGTTGTACGCCTTTCCTTCAATAGAGTAAGTGAGACAGGTGCGATGAGTGATTAACCCGTTCTGATTGATTGTCCCGTCAGCGTTCTTGACTCTAATTGGTTGTTTTAAGGGTTCCTTAGGTAGATCTTTTGATATCTGTTCGTCAATGAAGTTTCCTTCTGCTCCACAATCAATGAGAGCAGATATTTCAGCGGGTTTATGGGTTGTTTGCACAGTAATGGAAATTCGTTTGTTATTATTTGAATTTACAATTACAGAGTCGAGTGCTAACTGTTCAATGGTACTGGAGGCGTCAACTGCTTTCTGGCGTCTCCTTCTTAAAAACCCTCGGATTCGAGCTCCTGGAGGGTTGTTTCGTGTTCTTCTTCTGGAAGATCCTTCAACAGCACCCTGATGTGTTGGGCAGCTGATTCGTTCGAGGTCGTTTCCTCTATTGCTCTGATCGAACGATTCTGTGGGGAGGAGGACTTGTAGGACGGCGTTTGGGTATTCCCCTTGTTTGGGCAGTCCCTGGATATGTGCCCCTGTGTTCCACATCTGAAACACTTGCCGGTTTTTCGATATTCCTCCTTTTGGGCATCTGAAAGACGTCCTGTGCTTACAGCATTGATTCCCCTTGATCCTGATGCAGAGGGCTTCTGGTTTTGGTTAAATTTGAAACGCCCCTTCGTGTCTCCTGATCCAGATGATCGGTTCATCAGTTTCATGGTTTCCCAAGCATTGTGCAGGCGTTCCGCAGCATTATAGGCAGTTTCCATACTGGTGACTGCGGGGTTTTCGATGATCTTTGCTGCCACTGATGCAGGGAGTCCTTTACAGAAGTAAATGTGCTGCGCCATGAATCCTGTAATTCCGGTGGAGTGTATGAGCGATCGGAATTTCTGAATGTAGGCAGGGATATCGATGTCTCCGCCCACTTTGACTTTATCCAGATCATTCAGGGTCCTGGCTGCGCTATCAGATTCTCCCCAGTCGCTCAAGAATCATCGTCTGAAACTGGGGTAGTTTTCCCAAGAAAGTGTGTATGCTCTTTCTGCTGATTTTCCTTTGGTTGCCTCTGCTGCTTCTAATTCTCCTCGAAGGTTGGCTTTCCAATCGTCTAGTTCTTCCCCTAGGTGAAGGAGAACATATTTGATTCGCTTCTTTGATGTTTCGAAGCGCCCCTCATCAAGATCGAATACGTCATCAAATGTGTTAATGAAATGTTTCGCTTTGGAGCGCTGTCCTTTGAATTCCTTAATGGAGATTCCCTTTATTCCTTTCGGGGATTCTTCTTTGTCGTTTGACATGTCCTTCTGTTTCGGTTCTGGTGTTTTGGGTTTCGGGTCCTGTGTCCCGGGTTTGTGTTTCGATTCTGTGCCTTGTTTTGAGCTTTCTCCTTGTTTCGGTTTATCTCCAAAGGGATCTATCTCGATCTGCTGTTGTTCTTTGTATTTGTTCCACCTGGCAATTGTCTCCTTGTCGAACGCGTAGAAGGAGTACTCTTTTAGTTCTTCGTTAACTCGGAACTCATGCCACCAAGTAAGTTCAGGTTCGGTGTTTGGAGGTAGGAACAGTTGATTGTCCTCGTCGTTTTCTTCGTTGTACCAGTGAATCCAAACTTCTCCTGGTAATTCGTTGTTGTGATCTCCTTCCTGGTATTCTCCTTTGAAGAGTTCCTCTGGAACTGGTAGGTTCTTTCTCTTTGTTCCTGAAATGTAGCACCAGACCTTGTGTGTCATAGAAAAGTAGACTTCTCTTCGATTAAGGTAGTACTTTTGTCTGAAGCGAACAGAGTTGTTCGGGGGTCTGATCTGGGAGTTCCTGGTATCAATGATGTCTGGCTAGTGACGATACACTGAGCGATTCCTGAGTTCCAACTTGTGTTACGGACGATGCCCTCGTCGTGATTCGTTTCTAAGTCAACAGCAACAAGCAGAGTCTCGGTCCGCTCCCAGCCACTGGACAAAGGTTTAGACGCTAAGTCAGACAATGACGAAGGTCTTGAGGACAATGAGAGAAAAGAGCGTTCAAGTCAATCGTTGTTGAGAGCAAAACTCGTCTAAGTTGGAACTAGAGTTACTCTACAGTACATGGGGTTTATATACAAATAAAGGAACAAGGGAGACTATAAGAGGAATGAAACGATTACTACCTGAGAAAGGAAATGTGAAGGTAGCTGCAAAAGGAGATAGCGTCCAAGCTGTACAACGCGTAGTTAAAGGAAAATGATGGATATGAAACAGTCCGCTGAGACAGGAGGGTGAAACGAAGGGAAACTGTAACACCTTGTATGGCCATCGTCTTGTTCCATAGTAAGCGCTCCCATGCGCTAACCCACACAAAATGTTCCCAGACTCCCTCTTAAGGCTCCTGGCCTGTATAAAGACTGTGGTAGTGGTCCCCGACCACTGATAGATAGAATGAAAATGTGATGCCAATTTTCATGATCGTAACAGGCAGCTCCACCCACCAGTGGAAATTGACGGAGAAAAAGAATACGAGGTAGAAGAAATCCTCGATGTAAGGTTGAAAAGAAACAAGATGGAATATCTTGTAAAATGGAAAGGATACATGGCAGAACACAATTTGTGGGAGCCAAAGAATAATTTAGGAAATGCAAAAAGAAAGATAAAGCATTTTTATGATAAAAACCCAGGAGCAATAAGGGTCATTGACAAGACAATCTTTGACGGATTAGGCTTCAAAAAATANTGGGAGTTGGTCCTCCAGAATACTTTAAGGAAAGCAATTCCAGCTATGCAATTTTCTCACCCAATGCAATCTATATTTTGACACTACAAAGACACATATGCAGACAGTCCTAAAAATAAAATACTCTTGTTGTTAACTCTCATGAATGGCAGCAGCAGAGTGGTGAAACAACAAAATTCTTGGAACAACTACAGTAATTTACACTCCACCATGTTGATCCCTGGACTCCCTGGGACTCCTTGGACTCTGCAGGGACTCCCACCTCACTCCTGGCTCACTCCCTACAGGTGGAAATTGGCTTTTTGGCAGCTCCCTGAGATGCAGGGAGTCCACAAGGAATCCCTGCTATCTTTAGGGATCACCTCAGCTGGATATCCAAACTCGTCCGCCGAGTCTAAAGCGTTTATTTGTTGTCGGACAATAAAACCGTCACCCTTTGGTTCTGTGGAGCATCCATAAAAGCTTCATCTTACGTTCCCGGTCTACGCAAACCGAAGTACCTAACCCGGTATATAGGGTTACCTGTGCACAGGATACCAGTGCCGAATTAGTGACACGATACGTCACTTGTTTGTGGGACCAGCCTCACAGCCCTACACGCGTTAAATTGCCTGGTCTAGGCCCCTGAAGGCTATACTTAAATACTTTGTACCCCGTTATTTCGTAATCCTTGAGAGTAGCCGCCGCTTGGTCACGCGCTATGCAATAACTGATTCTTTATCAGGGAGTCCTTGATTCCTGGCCATGTACACTACAAATGATCATCATAGAACTTTACACTCCCCCATGTGTTGTACCTAGACTCCTGGTACTCATCCAGAGTGGCAGTTGAAAATCCAGTCCAGTCTTATTTTTAGCTCAAAAAGTGGAGGCCAAGACAGCAGGACCATCAACAATCTACCAGCACCTACAATTGCATGCCAGCACCCTCATCAACTCACCTGCACCTTGATTTGATTCAGTAGATATCATTTAAAGAATAGAAGGCAATCAAATATAAATATAGTTGAATCTTTGTGTTGTAAGCTCCCATGCCTATCCCTGAGCATCCATGCCAAAACTGTCATGACTCATCTCAAACTCTTTTTCTCTAAGTCATTTTATATTGTTTTTATTAAAGGCAGTAACCAAACATCTGAGATAAGATGATGATTAGAAATTGGATATCAGGCCTGACTATGTAGTTACTCTGACACAGACAGAACCTATCTGTCCATTATGCTTTCCCTTTGACTCATACAAACTATTATTAGTATAGGGTTCCACAGCTATTAGGGTTATAGGGTTTAGTGCACAGACCATCCTGTAGCATCTACATATAAGCTGGGCAACAAGTACTGAGAGTGATTGAGGCAAGCAGGCAACCAGGGAGATGACTGAGTGATAATTCACAGGCAGGCAAGCAGGTGGGTAGGCATGGGCAGGCAGGCAAGGGGACAGGAGTGAGCAGATGGGTGAGCAGGCTGACCATCATCAGCAAACCTTGGGGTTTCTCATGTTCTCACCATAGCACTCATAGAATGGGTAGTATACCAGTAGAGTTGACAGTAATCCATAGTGATCAAAGGGCAGTAGATGCCATAGAGACTCTTTGTAGAATTATTGTAGATCCCAAGCTCTTTACACTAAGCCACCTGTTTATGCTGGAGTCCACTGGACTCCAGGCTCAGTCCAGGCTAAAATGATCACAGCCAAAACACAGCCAAAATGAGCATGGTCTCCACATGGACTCCATGTGGAGTCCACACAAATTACCTGGACTTTCCCTGGAATCCTCACTCCAGACCAATTGGCAACATGTGCGACACATGACATATATCACATGACCATTGAGCAGGTGGTCTGTGCACATTTGACAGGTATATAAGGACAGCCAGCAGTACCCAGTTTCTGCCATTCCTTGTAATTTGATTAGTAAGCTGGTCCATTAAAGTAGATAGAGTAGATAAGATTGTATATGAGTAGAGTACATAAGTAGATTAGTTTTAGTAATGTGCAAGACAACGGTCACAGTTCAAGCAATGTGAGGACATGTTACAGTTCTCTTTTCATTTCATCTTTCTGTCTCAGCAGACTGTTTCATATCTATCATTACCACTCATTGACTGCGCACTGTACAGCCTGGACGCTATCTCCTTTCATAGTTACCTTCTTGTTTCCTTTCCCAGGTAATCACAGCCTTATTCCCTTTTATAATTTCCATTGTTCTCTAAGCATATATAAACCCATGTACAGTAGAGTAACCTCAGTTCCAACTTAGACGAGTTTTGCTCTCAACCTTGTTTGACTTCAATGCTCTTCTCTCTCATCATTCTCCAGACCTTCATCATTGTTTGACTTAGTGTCCAGACTCTCTGTCCAGTGGCTGGGAGTGGACTGAGACTCTGCTTGTCACTGTTGACTTAGAACAAGCTACAACAAGGGCATCATCCATAACACAAGTTGGAACTCAGGAACTGCTCAGTGGGGGCGCATCCAATCCACATACCAGCCCCTTGCCAGCTGACCAGAACCTCCCAGAGCATACCAACAGAATTTTTGGCCCCCCCCCCCAAAAAAAAAATTATTAAAAAAAAAAAGGAAACCAAGCAGAAATACTACCATCCCCCCGACCACTGATAGATAGAATGAAAAATGTGATGCCAATTTTCATGATCGTAACAGGCAGCTCCACCACCAGTGGAAATTGACGGAGAAAAAGAATACGAGGTAGAAGAAATCCTCGATGTAAGGTTGAAAAGAAACAAGATGGAATATCTTGTAAAATGGAAAGGATACATGGCAGAACACAATTTGTGGGAGCCAAAGAATAATTTAGGAAATGCAAAAAGAAAGATAAAGCATTTTTATGATAAAAACCCAGGAGCAATAAGGGTCATTGACAAGACAATCTTTGATGGATTTGGCTTCAAAAAATACGAAAACTTCACGGAATTTCCTGGAAACGCCATTTCCAGAATCGATGTTAATGCAGTAGCAGAAACTGCAACATGGGAGAAAAACTGGCAAAAATGGAAGGGTCAATCATTGATCAAACAGTTGAATGAACCATCAGACCACAATGGTCCATGTGACTGCAATGGATGCTTAAAAAACTAAAAAAAGGATAGGTCCTGGAGTAGGACCTTAAACTGCTTCACTTTGTTGCGAAAAGTCTTTCCAGACTAAACACCTGAAACAACATGCATTTGTATTTTGTCAGCATGGGCAAAAATCATCGCAACAATAAACGTTCCAAACAAACCATACTCACAATTGGTGGCCATTCAAACGTAGGTCACTGCTGTGAGCAATCCTCACGATGCATCTTCCCGGAAAAACCCAAACCAGCACCACGCCGCCCTCCCCACCCCATCATCACCATGGAATGATCTGTAGAAGTATGGATCGAACAATACGAAATGGGCAGAGACCCATGGAAATTCCCGCCGAAAGCCTTTTGGGCTTGGCAAGTCTACATGCGTTGGAAGCGCGAAAATAAAGGAGGACATTTATCCTTTGAAGATTTTTAGTTTGTCTAGGAAGCCAAAACCTAAAAAGGGGGTACTGTCATGACTCGTATCAAACACTCCAATTCTAAGTCATTTTATATTCATTTTCTTTTGTATTTTACGATTAGATTACGGACTACCGGACCAATGACTCATATCTGATGACTAATCCGCAGTCAATGCGCAGTCATGGCTATGCAGTCTGACTCACACAGGACTATTGTTAGCATAGGGTTCTACAGCCTTTAGGGTTGTAGAGGTTAGCGCACAGACCATCCTGTAATGTATATAAACTGTGCAAGTAGCACCCAGAGTCCCTCAGTCGAGTTCTCTCGGGTTTCTCTCCTACCCTCATCTTCTCTACTTCCTAAGTCTATTGTTGGGGCCCTAAGCCATCATGGTGAGGGTAGTCCTGATAACAAGTGCTTGAACACCAAGCAAAATGAGACTGTTTTACCTCCCAAATACACACCCTGGCAAGCCACCTTTGAGAAGAGCACTTCCCATCTTCTTGCCCATGGGATCATGTGATCGAACTCAAAACAGGCTTTACACCAAAAGTCAACAAGATCTACCTGCTATCACTAAAAGAACAGTCAACTCTTGATGAGTGGATTAAGGAACAACTGGACAAAGGATATATTCAACCATCTAAATCACCACAAGCATCACCATTTTCTTTGTCTCTAAAAAAGAAAGTGGCACACTTCAACCTTGTCAGGATTATCAATACCTAAACAAATGGACCATCAAGAATGCTTATCCATTATGCCTAGTCTCTGATTTAATGACAAAATTAGAAGGTGCAAACTACTTCACTAAACTTGACTTGCACTGGGGATACAACAATGTCCAAATCAAGAAAAGGGATGAATGGAAGGCAGCATTCATAACTAATTGAGGTTTATATGAACCAATGGTCATGTTCTTCGGACTTTGTAACTCTCCTTTGATGTTCCAAACCATGATGAACAAATATTTCCAAGATATGATAAACAAAGGATGGCTTATCATTTTTATGGATGACATTTTGATTTGCATGAAAACAAAAGAAGAAATGTGGGAGCATACAGAGCATGTCTTGAAACATCTACAGGAAAACAATTTGTTCTTGAAACTCAAAAAATGCAAATTTTGCATTCAAGAAGTTGAATTTCTTGGCATGATCATCACACCCAGACACATCCAGATGGACCCCATTAAACTTGCAGGAATTTGCGATTGGCCAACACCAATAACAGTCAAACAAGTCAGATCTTTCCTTGGATTTGGAAACTTTTATTGAAGATTCATTGGCAATTATGCTGCCATAGCAAAGCCACTAACAGATTTGACAAAGAAGGGTCTACTTTTTGAATGGATGACCACTTGTCAGACTGCATTTGAAGAACTCAAGTGCAGATTTTCCTCCATGCCTGTTTTATGCATGCCAGATCCTACCTGACCATTTATCCTCCAAACAGACACCTCAAATAAAGCTACTGGAGCAGTACTAAAGCAACTGGGATGCTTCACCCATGCGGATTCATATCCCATGCCCTGACACTTATGGAACAAAATTACCAGATTTACAATCAAGAATTACTTGCAATCATCAAAGGACTACAGGCATGGTGACATTTACTCCATGGGTCACCACATCCAATAGTGGTTCATTGTGATCATAAGAATCTTTTATTCTATCAGTCACCTCAACAATTAACTCCTCAACAAGCATGATGGTCTATGATGCTTTTGGAATTTGACCTGAAAATCAAACATGTACTGGGCACCAAAATGTTTGAAGTGGATGCCTTATCTTGCCAACCTGATCACATGAAAGACAACAATACCCCAGATGATGTAACCATGTTACTGGATAACAAATTCATTTATCTCATTGCCACAGACCTAGCTCAAAAGATTAGGGATGCTACATCACTTGATAGCTTTGGACACACAATCATTGAAGTTATTGAAACACAATGCGCCCCACCGATCAAATCTAAGCTCCAGGACTGGGTGTTTGTCAATGGAATCATCCAATATGTTGATAGAGCATATGTTCCAGACTTTGGAATGCTCTGGATGCAGATTGTTAAAACAACTCATGAATCGCCTACCTCAGGACATCCAGGATGCATGAAAACCCTCAAACTTCTACAACAAGATTATTGGTGGCCAGGCATGTATAAACACATCAAAGAATGGATTACAGGTTGCACCACTTGTCAGCAATGAAAGTAAATACTCATCCTAACACCCTGGCTCTTCTACCTATCCAACAAGTCATGCTGGATTTTATTATGGACCTTCCTATAGCAGATGGATATGACTCTATTCTGGTCATGGTGGACCATGGCCTTATGAAGGGGGTAATTCTTACTCCTTGCAAGAAAACCATTGACACTTTAGGAACAGCCAACCTTTATATCTCCGAAATATTCAAGTGCTTTGGACTGCCCGATATACTCATCTCAGATCAAGGACCACAGTTTTTGGCTAAAGTCTTCCAGGAAATCAGAAAGACACTAGGAATCAATCATAGAATGAGTACAGCTTATCATCCACAAACCAATGGAGAAACAGAATGTGTTAATCAAGAACTAGAAGTATATCTTTGAATATTTTGTGCAAATGAGCCCCATAAATGGAAACAGTTACTCCCAATTGCCGAATTTGCTCACAACAATTGACATCATGACTCAGTAAAAGCTTCCCCATTTCAACTCATGTATGGAACAGACCCTGTTGTGTTACCAACTGCTGTGCAAAAGATGACAACACCTGCTGTGGAGGAATGCCTACAACTATTACAAAAGGCCAGAAAAGAGGCATTAGCTGCACATGAGTTGGCAAGACAGATGGTTGCATGACAGGTCAGAGATAAAGCAATCAAGTTCAAGCAAGGAGATAAAGTATGGCTTGAAAACAGGAATCTCAATATTCCATATCAGTCTAGGAAACTAGCACCTAAACAAGAAGGACCCTTCATAGTCAAACAAGTGCTAGGACCAGTAATGTATAAGCTCAAGTTACCAAAACAATGGCACATTCACCCAGTCTTTCACATGTCACTCCTTACACCATATAGGGAAACTGAAACACATGGACCAAATTACACTACTCTGCCCCCTGATCTTGTAAATGGGCAGGAAGAGTTTGAAGTGGAAGCAATTCTCACACACTGAAAACGCAGAGCAGGATATCAATATTTGGTTAAATGGAAGGGATACGGTCCGAACAACCACTCCTGGAAACCTGAGCACAATTTGAGTAATGCTGCGGACATTTTATGAGCATATGAACTCAGAAGACAACTATGAGACCCCATGTCTTGCTACCACAACTGCCAAACCCTCAAACAAAACATCTGATACACAAAGAAATATTGTTCCACTTGAGGACAATACTCTACAAAACCCTACAAAAGTTTCAAGGGATGAATCATTACGTTTCCCATTTACTGTCCCCCAATCATCCTTTAGGACTACCTTGATTAATCAATTTCATCCGAACCAAAGCAACCTGACTGATTGTGTACAAAAACCCCAGACTCTCTACTGGACATTTGACACACCCACAAGGACACATTGAAATCCCATTCAATGCTTGCATACACTACCTTCCAAAATATATGGATCTCACATTTGATCCAGAAGAATTACTGTACTATCTGGACACAGTGTCACCCTACCTTCTGTCACCCAACAGACCCTTAAATCACACATATGATGTGTATACTGAAACAGCCTTTGCCAAGAAAACCCTGCAGTCTTTGACTTTGCTCAACAGCTGAAACATGCAAGCAAAGAGATAGAAATCTACTGATGGGTTACTACATGACATATCCCAAATGCACTTTCAAACCTTAACAGTGTGCTTGAGAGCCTAGAATTCCTGGATGTGTTTGGCAGCTTGGACGACCCACTATACCCAATTTGCCTGAAAGCACTATGCCACAAAACCCTATCCCCAATACAAACATCAAGCCTGAGAACGAAATCTCCACCATTACCAGGAATGAGCTAAGCAAATCAGAAGGATCTGATGGAGAACTTGAATACATTCCCAGCAGCAGAACACCTGTGTCATCCTATCAATTTTCTGATGAAGAGCTCCTGACAGTCAATTGGGATGACAAAGTATTCAATTGAATATAAAAGGACACCCCCAACAATGTTGAATTTTCAACCTCATACACTACTACAATGTTCTTCTTCATTGTCATTGCTTACTTTGCCGCTCTCCTCTTCACTTTGTTGGTCACCACTTGTGGCCATTATTACATTAACTCCACCACTATTGCCCCTCCCTTCACTGCTGTTGCCCACAACCTCCCACTTGAGGTTTTCATCACCACCACCATGACTATAGATGATTTCGACTTTGCCAACCTCCCTGCACTCCACGAGCACCCTACTGAAGTCATCAAAACTGTCACCACCCCATCTCCCCTACCCATATACCCATCATTCAGCCTTGCAACACCATGCTTGACACTGTCAGAGAAAACCTTGCCACCCTTGTCACTTATTTCAACATGTTCTCTGAACCACTCAACTTTGTCACCACCCTCACCCTCACCACCGATCCCCACTCACTCACATGCAATGAATGAGACACTATGCTCACTCAAGCAAAACAACTACAGCGAGCCATTCAAACAGTACAATGGCGGATGGAAACTGCAGAGAAAGATGTCAAAAATGTTATCAAATGGTTGGAATCAAGGCAGGACCATGGCTGGACAAATTCATGGTAGAAGTTGGTGACTTCTTGCATACAAAGGGGGTAATGTTACAGTTCTCTTTTTGTTTCATCTTTCTGTCTCAGCGGACCATTTCATATCTATCATTACCGCTCATTGACTGTGCACTGTACAGCCTGGATGCTATCTCCTTTTGTAGTTACCTTCTCATTTCCTTTCCCAGGTAACCA
Organism: Amanita subjunquillea; assembly: GCA_020011035.1. Lineage (NCBI taxonomy): Eukaryota > Fungi > Basidiomycota > Agaricomycetes > Agaricales > Amanitaceae > Amanita > Amanita subjunquillea. The sequence goes on along the minus strand of JAEBUT010000010.1, from coordinate 960,150 downwards.
CAGCCTTATTCCATTTTATAATTTCCATTGTTCTCTAAGTGTATATAAACCCATGTACAGTAGAGTAACCTCAGTTCCAACTTAGATGAGTTTTGCTCTCAACCTTGTTCAACTTCAACACTCTTCTCTCTCATCATTCTCCAGACCTTTGTCATCATTTGACTTAGTGTCCAGACTCTCTGTCCAGTGGCTGGGAGTGGACCAAGACTCTGCTTGTCACAGTTGACTTAGAATGAACTACAACAAGGGCATTGTCCATAACAGTTGTTATCCACATTTGTCAATGAAAATCAGGATGATTGGAGTGATTGGTTGTCAATAGCTCAATTCTGTTATAATGATTGGGAGCACTCAGTGACAGGATACTCCCCATTCTACACAAATTAGGGACATCATCCAAATAAAGGAACAGAAATTGACACTGGTCATACTACAGTAGAGGCAGTTACTCAATTCAGAGGAAGACAAGTGGAGGTTTGGAACCAGGCTAAAAACACTCTCAAAAAGGTTCAGGATGCAATGGTGCTGCAATATGATAAGAGAAAAAGAACATCTATATTATACAAAAAAGATGATCTAGTCTACATAAATGCTGAACATTTGACCAACCAAAAAACTGGGCAAGAGGTTTTTAGGACCATACAAAGTCCTTGAAAAAGTTGGACCATCAGCTTACCAAATCCTTATCCCTGGATCCTGGAAAGTATAAAATGTCTTCAATGAGTCACTTCTAAAACCATATCACACACCTTCTTTTCCAATACAGGCCAGCAAAGATGCAGGCAAGAAGAAGAAGCAGAAGGAAGAGAGCTCCACCAGCGACTATGAGGTGGAAAAAATACTGGATAGTCAAATTAATCAACAAGGATGCAGTCAGCTGGAATATTTGGTAAAATGGGAAAATTACCTGCTCAAAGAAGCTTCTTGGGAACTGGCACAGAACTGTGACCATGCCAAGGAGAGTATTGATGATTTCCATCAATCCAATCCAGGGGTGATGAGGAGCTCCATGGATGAGAATTATCTTTTGCACCATATTTAAACTATACACAGCCACTGGTATCTAAAAAGTTATATGGGTGGGAAGATGGCAAATTTGAGTGCAAGTACCTGGAAAAACTCAAACAAAATTGGCAGAAGTGGAAAGGAAATTGCCAAGAAGCAGAGCAAACAGATCCTGATTGTGTGGAACCCAATCCTTGAGAAGGGGGTTATGTTACAATTTCTTTATTTCTATATTTTCTTTGATTACATAAAGGGCTGTAAAGGTTATTGGGAAATCATGGTGTACGGAAAGATCATCACAGTTGTATGGGACCCACAATTTTATCCAAATTCATGAAGGAAGGTCAGGAATATTGGGGGATCAAATGGAATCCATCCAACAGCATTCACCAGCAACCGATGACAACAGAAAGAGTAAAACAGATGCAGAACAATTGTTATCGACTTTGTCAATGAAATCAGGATGATTGGAACGATTGGTTGGCAAGAGCGCATTCTGTTACAATGACTGGGAACATTGGCAACAACAGGATTTTTCCAGTCTATCTACAATGAAGTAACGGGACGCCATCCTAATAAAGGAACAGAAAATGCAATGTGGAAAACTAAGGTGGAAGCGGTTGCCCTTCGCGGAACGGCAAGCCGAGGTCTGGAATCACGGCAAGGAACGCTGCTCAAAAAGCACAAAAGCAAATGGCTCACATATGATAGAAGAGAAAAAGAACATCTATATTATACAAAAAAGATGATCTAGGCTACATAAATGACGACATGTTGCCGACGGTGGCGTCCAACAAAGAAATTGGGAGAGAGAAGTTTTTAGGGACGCGCTATAGAGTCCTAAGAAAGGTGGACCCGGGCGGCTTGACTAAACCGAATATCTTATCCCCGGGGGTCCATCTGGAAGGTTTATAACTTTTCAAAAAAACGAAGTCCACTTTTTGAACGATATCACGCACCTTCGTTTCCATACAGGCCAGCAAAGATGCAAGCCAAAAGAGCAACAGGAGAGGAAGGGAGGGCAACACCGGCAGACTATGAAGTGGGAAAAAATACTTTATAGTAGCGAATAAGAACCGTCGATGACGAGGTCAGCTAAGTATTTGGTAAAGTAAGTGGAAGAATTACCCGAAGGGGGGGGGGGGGTTCGGAGGATAAAGCTGTCGTGGGTGACCGGAGGGAGCGGGGCGGAATTGCCCACCATAGGGGACCCGGAAGAGGGCCGTGTCGATGATATTCCATCGACTAGCAAACCACCGGCGTCGGGGGCACCAGGAGAGCGTCCTGAGCGGGGATTGCGGTTTTCAAACCATAATTTAAAACACACAGCAGGGGCCACCGTGGGGTCCCTAAAAAATTATAAGGGTGGGGAAGACGGGTAAATGGAAGTGAAACGGGGACTGAGCTGAAAGGTTAGGGAAACGCAACTGGCAGAAGGGGTGGGAAGGAAATCGTCGCGAAGCGGAGCTAAACGGGGATCCTGAGCGGGTGGGGAGCGGGGCGCGATCCTTGGAAGAAGGGGGTTATGGTTACAAGATTTTCTTCGGGTCATGTTCTTTATTTTCTTGATTATAATGAACGGACAAGGAAAGAAAAAGCAGCCGAGACTGGAGGG
>JAEBUT010000010.1:945761-957485 GCA_020011035.1 Amanita subjunquillea | reverse complement strand
GTGTACTTGAAAGTCCCGCGTTGCATCTCTTACAAAACACTGGAGCGCAAGTTTAGAATCGGCACAAGGTAGGACGCAGCACGTACGGTTTGTTATTAAAAAAGATCTGATTACGCTAATAGTTTAAAAGCGCGAACATAAGGTCACGATGCACAAGCAACAAAAAAACAAGAGAGGGTAATTACATTTTGCGAAGAAGATGCGCATAGGATATATGCGCACGAGATAAGTAAATCAACAAAGATGAACGAGGAGAGCTAGGTTCCCGCGAAGACGGTCATAGAAGCCCCTTACACCCCCTCGACCCGACTAGATTGAGCCCAGAAGGTTGCAGCTATAAAAGGTGGAAAGAAAAGGAGAGAACAAAGCTCTGCTTGGGAAGGTGGAAGATGACGGGCCCGTTGATGGGTTCAGGGAAGCCCGGGCCAATGGGTGAGCCCTCGACGTCCAGGCCGCCGATTGCGCCACTCGGGGAGGAGCGTGGGCTTGCGCTTGGGCCTGGCGTCGAGTAAGGGCAAAAGCGTCGCCTGCCGGGGGGGTACTTCCGTGATAAAAGAGGTCGGAGCTGTACGGCGGGCCGTCCTCGTTTCGAAATTTCTGCCCTCCGATCGAGGCCGAGCTGCGAGAGGTTTCCCTCTCCTCCCCTTACGGGCTTCTTCCTTTGGGGACATGGAGGGTCTTGAAACACCTCGGACTGGAGGACTTTTGCTCGCAGTCGGGCTCGAGCGGCCGGTCGACGCTGGCGAGGGGATTTTTTTTTGTGTTCTGGGCGAGAGAATCCTGAAGAGGGAACACAGTCTTTCCGCAGTCTTAGTACCGCACTAGTGTAGAAAGGTGGCGTGACTATATCGGTCGAGCATGGGTACTCCGGCCCTGTGGTGAAGCAAATTGGGTAGGAGCATATCCCGATTAACACCCTTGCCCTTTTAAGCCCAATCGAAGGAGGAGGCTTTTTTGAGAGAGGCCCAACCTCTCGAAGAGGTGGGCAAGCAAACCACCAGAACCAGCAGTGGTTCCCTCGATTGGGTGAGGTCAAACGTCATCAAGAGGAACAAGCCCAACCGTAACGTCCCTTGGGACGTTGAGAAAGACGGAATTTGTCCTGCTCGCTAGCCGAACAGCGGGAGGAAATCCTGGTTCGCCTGGCCGATTTCCTCGACGTCGGGTTTTCTTCCAACAGATCAGTAAACGGGAGGGAGCCGAGGTCAGCGTGGCAATCCGGAGAACCGCCCGAGTCGCTGAGCGTTGGACCTTTGGTCGAAAGGGCACCTTAGAATTCCTCCCGGTGGCCATGCTGCTGGGTTTCCCGTTGTGCCAAGAACAACTGGTTCCGCCAGTGGGTCTTTTCGCCAACAAGAGGACGAGGCGTCTCCGTCCCAATACAATTTGCGTGCTCGAGAGCATACATGCCTGACGGCCCCAACTTGTAAAGTGGTTAAGTCTAAAGAAAAACGTGGGAGTCCTAGGGATTGGGTGCGGGTAATCCCGGGGGGAATTGCCCGGGCCCTCGGGTCGCGCCCTGGAGGCCTCCAGAAGGCGCATATTTCTTATTGTAATGACGAGAGCGCCCTCGTCTCGAGTGAGTGGCGGCGTCGTCTATCCACACCGATCCTAGAGGAAGAAGACAAGTCTTTCCCTCCCTCTACGTATCGCGACTCCCTGGGCAAATTCGCCGCCTTGACATGGTTAGACGCTTGCACCGAGCTCTTGCGCTCATCGCCACGAAAAGAAAGAGGCTCCGACACTAGCTGACTTTAATTTACGGTCCCCCTCAAACTGTTTCCCTCGTACCTCGCCTATCAAAGTCCGGTCGCGTGTCGTACAGGTTTCCTTTGGTCCGCTTTTCCTTGGCAGAAGGATGTAGAGGGGGGCGTATAGAACGACGGAGACGGAGTTTGCTTTGGAAAGAGGGAGGGGCATCGGGTATAAAACCCGCCTCTACTTGCATTGGGATGGAGGAGGAAATTTTTGGTCGGTTAGAGCGGGGGAGGCACGTGGTTTGAGAGGATATTTCTCCGGGGCTGCCCTTGCTTTTTGCATGCTAGCTCTCTCACGTAATCTGCACTGGATCTACCTAGGGGTTAGCCCCATTCCCACCAGCCCGTGATCTGGTGGGCCTAGGAGAGTGTACACTCCTCTATGGTCGAGAAACAGAGTTCACATGATCCTTCGCTTCCCCTAGGCACCTCGCCCTTGGTCTTGAGAGAAGTTGTGACTCTCTGAGACGGTAAATTTTTCCCTCGGTATCCTCAATCCTCGAGCTCCATGATATTCTCTTTCTCCCTCCTCTTTTTTTTTCCTTAAGAACGGGCGTCTTACCGGTACTGCGACATTCTAGCTCTTCCACGCATTCGTATAATGGGGCAGGACCTTTTCCGGCGCACATGTGGGCGAAATTGGTTATAATATCCAGGAAAATAAGTATAATCACCCCCCTGGTATCGTTCTGCCACCAACATTTCTTGTAGAGAGTTCGTCTCATTCCGTGCGCACCTTTATCCGGGGTGGCAGGGGCAAATTTTCAGATCTCAGATGTGTGTGATTAGGTAACCCATTCCTGTGAACTAGCTTGTTTAGGAGAACCAGGCACGTGCTTGGGTTCAATATTAGGGGAAATTCTTCGTTCTTAGAATAGGCGATCTCCTCTTATGTTCGAAGAGGCCCTTGTTCGTCTCTTGTTGCTCTCTTTATATAGTAGCTTTCATCTTACCTTCTTTTCTTACTCTCTCCCTCTTTTCTCTTCGGCTGTTGGTGATGTTTTTCTTCATGTGGTTGTTCATCAGAAGGGATCACATTTGTTCTTGTTACCTATTTCAACCTTGTAGGTTTCATTGCCTTCTTCTATTTTTCTTTTTTCCTTCTCCTTGTTTTCTTTTTCTTCTCTTAATTTTTTACACTCTTCTTTATTTCCTTTGGACAAATCCACCAGCATTCAACATCTCACACCTTTCTTGGTATAATTTTACCCCCCCTCTCTGAACTGTAAATCCGAGGTTCTTTAACTCTCCTGTCCAAGATCTCTAGATATTGTATCTAGATGCTTCATATTTCATTTCCAACATACATCGAAAGTGATTTTCCCACGTTTATCTCCTAATTCCCAAACTCACAGTTTGAAAGCAAGCCTAGGGGGAGACGCATCTGTGGTTCTTCTATCGTTCGTAAACGACCCATTCCTGTTCAGGGTGCGTTACCGATTTCATATCTGACGTGAGTTTTCCTCGCCTTCTAGGGAATTTGTTTTTTGAGTCATTATCCACGAACGGTTTAAGTTAATTTGCTCATGAAAGACAATCGTGGGATACGCCTGGCTTTGAAATCAGGCGGTAAATCGATCTTATACTTCGATGCTGTCTGGAAAGCTTTCTAGGACCGTGTAAGGTCCTAAGTAATTTGGACAGAGCTTTCTAGCCCGTCCTTTCGGAAGACTGAGGTTTTTCCCGTAAGAGAGAAGAACTAAGTCTCCCTTCTGGAAGAGCTTTCCTTCTCTGTGCTGTCTATTCAACGCATTAACGACTGAGCGCAAGTGCATTGAGGCGTAATTTTGTCAAATGTTTTGTTCAGAACATCTTTAAGGTTCTCAATGAATTGCTTTACGCCGGTGGTGTGATGCGCCGTACTCTATCCCTTAGAATCAGTCTTCGGGGCAAATACCATCCGTAATCGATTACGAATGGGGAGATAACCGGTGGGATTCACAACTGCTGAGTTCATTGCGAAACTGGCAGACCATTGGTAAATTGCAGTTCCAATGATCGCTGGTAGTCATTGACCAGATCTCAGAATCTGAGACATATCGGCTGAAATGGCTGCGCTCAGATGAACCAATCTGTTTTGCGGGTGGTGAAGACAGAGGACATGCAGTAGTCGTTGTCCCAGGAAATCTGCTAAGGTTCAACCCCAGAATTGCGAGGTGAACTTTGTTATCTCTATTCGATACATAGACTCAGGTATACCATGGAGTCTGACAGCTAACTCCTTGACAAATATCCCCAGCTAGCAAAATAATATTAAGCCGTGCAAATCATCCGCGGGGGGAGTGAGGTAACCATTGCGGGGGGGGTAACGCGGAAAATAAATAGGAGGACTAAATTGAATCCTTTATATTTTTCAGCGAAAAATTTGGGGGCGCAACAAGTCCATTCCAATCGTATCCCAAGGTTCCGCGATGGGATGGGGCATCGGTGTGTACACAGCCCGGCGATGTTCCCTTTCTGTCGCGAAACATTCGTTGGTTTTGAACAACTTTTGCCCGCAAGACCTTTTTGACAAAAACAGAAGTCTTCTACGTCAGCGGCAATGTTAGGGGCCACCAGAACCAACGTCGAACAAAGCCTAATGGGGCTACGAGTACTCCAAGTGGCCTAGGGTAGATGGCGCAGGGGTCGGTGAACAATAGCCTCTAAAATACTATTTCCCTTCGAGTAGGCGCCAAGGGTACACAGACTACTCGCTTACCGATCCTATTTGGGGGGTGGGCATAGGATCCGTTTCCTTAGATCGAACCCTTTCGTAGTCGATCGACAATATTCTTCCGAAATCTCAGAAAAGAATTTGGCATTGAGGTATTCGTTTAGGAATACATTTTCAAAAAAAAAAAAAAAAAACAATATACACAAAAAAAAAAAAAAAACAGCTTTGAGACCGGAATTTGTTTGTTCCCGAGCTTTAGTTTGGTACCCCTGGGGAAGGTCGACTTTTCCCTTATTGGAAGCCAATACTTGTTGACCTTCGATGTTTCTTGAATCAGATGTATTCGTCCGATTCCAAAAATCGCCAGATGGCGAATAAGACTGGGTATAACACGTCGTTTAACCTGTTTTCGAGAGATTGGCTCCCTTCATCCCTGATCCATCTCCGAGGTCAAGGCGTGAAACATACGCTGCAATGTCGTGGACCCGTGTGCAGGTCCATCGTTGAGTAGTAGCCGAGATAAAACTGTCCGATACATTTGTTCTTTTACTCCTTTTGAGAATGATTTCATCTCAAAGTGAAAGCGAGATAAGGGTATTCCCCCCCCAAAAACCATCTACTTCGTCTATAGAGAATACCTAACTTGGGTCGCTTTGAAGAAAATAAAGCGCTTGATGGTCCGTTACTACTGGAAAAACCGAAGACCCAATAGCTTAGCTTCCCAGCGCAATAGAGCTTCAAGGATTCCTAGAAGCGCTTGTTCCCAAAGTGCAGGTATTACATCTCGCTGATGTAATGTACGGGATAAGAAATCCGGCAGGTCTAAAGTAGCCCAGGTAGGACCTTGTCATACCATGGCCCCAACTACCACACTGGCGGAGGGCGTCGGTGAATGACACCAAATGGGTGCATCCAGGTCTTGTTTATAGGTTTGCAGACTGGAGCTTTCGGCTACCAGTCTCGTGTAGAAATACGCAGGGGAAACAGTTTTCCAATGATAAGTCCGGTGCAAGGGACGAACTCCTGTTGATTGCTAAACATTCCCCCGTGAACGGAGCAGTTAACTGCCGCCGTGACGGTTTGGTAGAATTGCGACAAAATACTGAATTACTCCATTAAACCTGAGGACAAATCAGTGTCAATCTCTCGGTGTCCTCACTAAGCCCATCAAGAGCTGTCGATTCTTAGAGGGATCGAGGGTGGATTCCTTCATCAATCATGATGAAGCCTAGACAAGTCCATTCTGGGGGATGAGGAAGTCGAATATTTGTTTTTGTATAATTTGATTTTTTTCTTTTTTTCAGATTGCGACTGTCAGCGAAGGCAAGGATGGCTGAGTCATCGGAACCCTGAGGGGAGAGTCACATGATTGACTCATGGGATACATGAGGCGAAAGGTATATAGGAGGGGTTAGTAGGTAGTGTACCTTAGCCTTACGATTGTTTGTGTCGTACCACACAGCAACTAAGTGCCTTCTCGTCTTCTCTCTCAAACCTTGAGGTTGTGTGGAACAACGTTCTAACAATGTCAGAGTGGTGTGGCAGCCCCAAATACCATTGTCCTTACATTTACAAAGTGTGCCATCACCACCTGGCTTGAATCTAACAGATAGCAGATAATGAGAGACACCAACCTGACACTTGCACTGGTGTCTGGATCTCAAATGGAATAGTGTTACTAGGTTGGCTCTTGGCATCTGGTTCTTTCACTTCCTCATGGAAGGGAAAGTGGTCTTGGCATTGTGAATAAAACTGTTTACATTGGCAATGCTCATGTGGGGACACCACAAACACTCAACACTGTCAATTTCACCAGGCAACAAAGTCTGTACCCAAAAGTAGCCAGCATAGAACAAGATTCATAGGATGAGTAAGTACATCATAGGTTCATAGCAAGGGAAATGACATGAAAAAGATCAGGAATCTGATTTACTGAAATGGCACAGTAATGTCAAATGAAGATGGTGACAATAAGAAAGACACACCAAAGATGACAATGGTGCTGCAGATAAGTTATCTTCTTATTACAAAAGTCAGCAAAGTAATGTGAATTACAATTGAATACATGCTTTCAGGTCTTGGTCTGATTGTATAAATATGTAATCAAGTCAACATGGTCAGGTGGCATAGACCCAACAGTAATTTCAGTTTTCAGTTTCTCCACATAATTCATCATCATGAACTGATCAAAAGCATTTCTTAAAGCTGTCTGCACATGTTCTCTTGCCCAAAATGCTTGTTTAGCAATAATGAGAATTGCTTTTAAATTGTCAACATAAATCAGTTTTGGTAACTAAAAGAGTATTTTACCAACTAAGGCTTGACAATGTGATGGCTGATGATATGAAAGCCAATAAGTCATTCTTGGTGAGGTAAGCTGACTTCTAACCTTGTGGAGCAACAATTTAGTATCAATGTCAATCCCACATGAACTGAGGATCATGGGCTAATTATAGGTAGCATAATAATCTGAATCTGATGTAAGTAACAAATGGCATACCAACTAAAAGTAGAGCAATGAGGTAAACAAAAAATGTGTAATATCGCTCACTTTCTGTTGGTTATGGATCAGATAGAAAAGTCCCTGGCATAAAATGGGCACTGTCACTCACTTCCTATTGGTCATGGGATCATATGTCAGGAGAGTCCCTGCCATAAGATGGGCACTGTCACTCACTCTCTGTTGGTCATGGAATCAGATGTCAGGAGAGTCCCTGGCATAAAATGGGCACTGTCACTCACAAACTGTTGGTCATGGGATCAGATGTCAGGAGAGTCCCTGGCATAAAATGAGCACTGTCACTCACTTCCTGTTGGTCATGGGATCAGATCCCTGGCATAAAATGGGCACTGTCACTCACAGACTGTTGGTCATGGGATCAGATGTAGGAGAATCCCTGCTATAAAATGGGCACTGTCACTCACAGACTGTTGGTCATGGGATCAGATGTCAGAAGAGTCCCTGGCATAAAATGGGCACTGTCACTCACAGACTGTTGGTCATGGGATCAGATGTCAGAAGAGTCCCTAGCATAAAATGGACACTGTCACTCACTTCCTGTTGGTCATGGAATCAGAGTCCCTGGCATAAAATGGGCACTGTCACTCACTTCCTATTGGTCATGGGATCAGATGTCAGGAGAGTCCCTGGCATAAAATGGGCACTGTCACTCACCAACTGTTGGTCATGGGATCAGATGTCAGAAGAGTCCCTGGCATAAAATGGGCACTGTCACTCACCAACTGTTAGTCATGGGATCAGATGTCAGGAGAGTCCCTGGCATAAAATGGGAACTGTCACTCACCAACTGTTGGTCATGTGATCAGATGTCAGGAGAGTCCCTGGCATAAAATGGGCACTGTCACTCACTTCCTATTGGTCATGGGATCAGATGTCAGGAGAGTCTCTGGCATAAAATGGGCACTGTCACTCACTCTCTGTTGGTCATGGGATCAGATGTCAGGAGAGTCCCTGGCATAAAATGAGCACTGTCACTCACTTCCTGTTGGATATGGGATCAGATCCTTGGCATAAAATGGGCACTGTCACTCACAGACTGTTGGTCATGGGATCAGATGTCAGAAGAGTCCCTGGCATAAAATGGGCACTGTCACTCACAAACTGTTGGTCATGGGATCAGATGTCAGGAGAGTCCCTGGCATAAAATGGGCACTGTCACTCACTCTCTGTTGGTCATGGGATCAGATGTCAGGAGAGTCCCTTTCATAAAATGGGCACTGTCACTCACTTCCTATTGGTCATGGGATCAGATGTCAGGAGAGTCCCTGGCATAAAATGAGCACTGTCACTCACTTCCTGTTGGTCATGGGATCAGATCCCTGGCATAAAATGGGCACTCTCACTCACAGACTGTCAGATGTCAGGAGAGTCCCTGGCATAAAATGGGAACTGTCACTCACTCTCTGTTGGTCATGGGATCAGATGTCAGGAGAGTCCCTGGCATACAATGAGCACTGTCACTCACTTCCTGTTGGTCATGGGATCAGATCCCTGGCATAAAATGGGAACTGTCACTCACAGACTGTTGGTCATGGCATCAGATGTCAGGAGAGTCCCCAGCATACAATGGGCACTGTCACCCACAGACTGTTGGTCATGGGATCAGATGTCAGGAGAGTCCCTAGCATAACATGGGCACTGTCACTCACTTCCTGTTGGTCATGGGATCAGATGTCAGGAGAGTCCCTGGCATAAAATGGGCACTGTCACTCACTTCCTTGGTCATGGGATCAGATGTCAGGAGAGTCCCTGCATAAAATGGGCACTGTCACTCACAACTTGGTCATGGGCAGTGGCAGGTGTGGTTGTGGTAGTTTGGCATTGTGTTGGCATGGTCCATGGTGACGCGTGAGGAAACTGGACATGGTAGAACTTAAGGACTTTCTTTGGTGTGTGGTGTAGCAACAAGAAGTGTTTGGACTTGGTGTCATAGCCATGAGTACAACATTCAAGGGATTGCTCGTAGATTTTTTTGGTTGTGTTTGGGGGGTGTTTGATTAAGAACAAATGCTCAACACCCAATCTCACATAGGTGTAGGAATAGTCTGTGGATTTTTTCCATACCAAGCTCATGTGGAGTTGTTCCTCGGAAGTGTGGGTGGTGGGTTTCACATGTAGGTGGGTTTGCTGTGAGATACAGTTCAATCCCAAAGAAAGGGAGGAAGGTTTGCATAAAATGCGCATTGTGACAGTTTTTTCCCATGAGTGTCCGGTGTAATCGTTTTGACTTGTCCTATGTGAGCTGATGTGTGGTGGAGCTGAGAAATTCATGCCTGAGACCTGTGGTTTTTTTGAGCCATGTTGCCATTTCATGGGTTTGTGAGTTCGCCATTGTCAGTTGGTAAGTGCCTATTCTAGAGTCAAGTTTTCATTTGTCGGCGCGCTATTTCCCATGCTCTTAGTTCCCAGAAAGGCTTGGTCTTTTGTTTTTAAGGGGGATGCTCCATGTGTAGTTAGAGTATTTGTCGTTGATAGCATAATGTAATTATTGCCCGTTCTGTGACTGTAAACAAGCCATGGGTGGCCATAAGTCTCCCCAGACCTTTTCCATCGCATACTGGTGCCCTACGGTGCTACTGCGCCTGTTGGGGAACAGGTTGTCTTGTCTCTTTTAGATGACACAGAGTCACATTTGGGTGGAAATACGGAGGGAAGTGGAGGTACATACCAGTGATTGTGCCGATTTGTCGGAGCATGTCAATTATTGACTGGTAGTTGGCATGGCACAAGGCGACGGTGCCATGTTTCTCTAGGTGGGTGTGGGTAGTGTAGAATAGGCATGGTCTATTCTAGCATGTGGAGCGAAGGGCATCAGATGTTTGGATGTGTAAGTTTCCTCGGGCGATTATGGTGGTTTGACCGATTTTGCCGTGATCCAGCAACCAATCAGTTTTGCGTCACCGAAAGTGATCCAGATTTGTGAGGTGCGTGTGAGCAGCACTCAACAGAGATAAGAGCAACGGTCGATTGGGATGTATAGGGGTGTCTTTTAGTACTAGTTGAGATGTCATGTTCAATATGAGGGTGATGTCACCAATGCCCGATTGCCTTGATTGTGATCCTCCGAATGCCTCGTACTGTTCTAGCTCTCCGGACAGGCCGTAAAGTATGAATAGAATCAGCATTTATTGTGGTGAGATGTGAACGTGTGGCGGCTGGGTCGCAATAGAATGTGGTAGTGTGGGTTCTGAGGGTAGGCTGTGGGCTTGGGTGGTGAATTGGGTCGGGATAAGGCGGAATGTTCAAGGTGTGTGTCAATGCTCATGTTTGTTTCCAATCAGACGGATTGTCTCATCTCCTCCTCATTGGCAAGCCAGCCATGCATAGTCAATGGAGTCGAAGAGAGGTGTGAGATTGGTTCAATGGAGTGGGAGGTGAGGCCAGCAAAACGGGGTTCTATCAGGTGATGACAGATTAAAGGTGGGTGTTTGAAGTCCTATGCCAGGAGAATGCTTTTCCGCGTTTCTGGATTGGTGACTTAGAATTGTCCTATTTTAGCTGAGTTTCTTTTGTGTGGCCTGGTGTGGCATGCATCTCGTCAGAGCCGTGCTTGCTTCCCTCAATTGTTCTTGACCAGGCCATTCCTCTCCAGGGGAGATACAGAAATCGGCAAGAATGTCCGACCCTTTTTACAGTTGCTTGCATGTGGGAGTTTGAACGCAGGTGGGACGGGGCAATAGGGTGGTCGGCATGAGGCAGAGCTCCGGCCAGAGTCACGGAGGCATTGTTCATTTATCCAGTAACCGACATGATATCACTGGGAGGGTAGAGGTTTTGTCGACATTCGCCATGGAGAGTTGTGGTTCACTAGGCTTTGTAAGGTTTGGAAAGACTCCATGGCCATGGAGGAAGAGTAACAATGTGACTACATCACATATTAGTTCACCTGCAGCAAGGCTCGTTTTGGTGAGATTGTATGCATATCAGCGGGCAGTTTGTCAGGTAGGGTTGGCAGTGAAAAGACAGGTTTTAATGCTTCATGAAACAATTGTAGTGGATGGACCGTCCTTCTTTTTCCGTGCCGCAGCTTTTAGGGTGTTCCAGCGATGCGTTTTGCTGTCACTGTTTCTTCTTTGGACGTAGGATCTCGTTCCTATGTGAGAGTCAAATTGTTTTGGAGGATGAAAGCCGCAGGCAAGGTGTCGTTTGATCATCCAATTGAGGTGTGCTCGTGGCTCTGAGGAGGTCGGATGGTTTGCAAAGGGCGCCTTTGACATAGTTGGTCCCAATCCGGGGAGAAGTAATGCGATGAGGAGATCTTAACTCAATGGGGGTGCCAGTTTGATTTCAAACGGTAGAGTTTTTCTTTTTTTCGCCTTGAAGAGGTCGTGTGGGAGGCTGAGACGAGGGATAGATGTTTAGTGGCATCCATATCTGGAGCTGTTCCTTCTGGAGTAGGCAACAAGAATAGCGGAGGTTTTCACGATAAGGTTGTCTTTCAACGGTGAGTTTAATGTCGACGGATAAGGCCCATAACCGGTTGAATAGAAAACTAAAAGAAGTAGATTCTCAGTCTCTGTATTTGGACTGACTGGCGTAAAAATGTACCTAAAGAAGGTAAATTCTAACGGAAATAAATGAGTTTTTGGTTTCTAGGAAGCAGATTGAATGGGATACTACCACCTCAGTCTCTGTATCGGACTGAGAGTGAGTAGACGATGTTTGAGTCGTATTTATATGTAGGGCAAAGTGGTCAGCTGAACAGGGGAAATTGGGAGGCAATATGAAAGGATGTAAAGTGGTATAAATACGATCATGTTGCTTAAATGGCTGTAAGGGCCAATTCGTCC
>JAEBUT010000010.1:806756-936495 GCA_020011035.1 Amanita subjunquillea | reverse complement strand
TCTGGGTAGGTGTTTGATCATTCCACATTTATGTTAGGAAGATCATGGATATGCATCATGATTAGCATTGATAAATCTGATGATCACTTGCCACAAGGTCATGTAAGTTTGATGCCTATGAATTGATGTATCGAGGCCATTCCTCAGTTGCTTGGCTTTTTGAATAGCATTTGAACAATGTGAGTGGTACTATATTTTAACCCCATCCAAGTTTAAACAATATTGACCACTAAGTTGGCGTAACATGCACATACCATATGAATGTGCAATTGATGGATAACAAACTAGGAAGTGAGTGGCAGTGCACTTGTTCTTCCTACTGGCCTTGATCTCAGACATCGTGAAGTAAGTTCTGCCTACCCACTTGTCCTGCATGGAACACTTTGATAAACAAGGCTTGAATAAAGTACTGTGAGTGTCATAGGCAACATTTTTAATGCTGAATAGCCTCATTTCAACATGGGGTACCACAGAGAGTGAGTCGACAGGGCCCCCATCTTTATGCCCGGGACTCTCTCTGACATCTGATCCCATCGACCACCAAGGTCTGTGAGTTGACAGTTTCTTTTTTTTTTTGGGGGGGGCCCACCCTTTTATCTGCTCAGTGGGGACTCTCCTGACATTGATCCATCACCAACAGAGAGTGAGTTGACAGTGCCCATTGTATGCCAGGGACTTCTGGAACATCGATCCCATGGAACCAATAGGAAGTGAGTGACAGTAGCCCATTTTATTGCCCCATCTGGACTCTCTGGACATCTGATCCATGACCATACAGGTTGGTGAGTGACTAGTGCCCATTTTATGCCAGGCGACTCTCCCCACCCCTTCCCGCTACACACACTGAATCCCTCAGGAGCCCCTGCCCAATGTCCTTCAACCATCACCGTGTCACCACCAACCCCAGACTCCAACAACGAAGTCATCCCTGTCCTATCACCAGCCATCAATGCAACTGAACTGACTGTGCCAAATGCGCCCAATGCCCAACCGCAGCCACCTACTCTGGCAGCAAACCCCCCCAACAACAACATTATCATGACGCAACATGCTGAGGCAATGGACAATCCTCAGCGCCGCTCTGGCTGCATAGAGCAGAACCTTCAAAATCCTGCACAACCCTCCCACTTCCAACAGGTTCTCCAAGAGTCAAAACTCAGTGCTGACTGCGTTGCACAAGCACGAAAGGAAAAGCACCCTGCCTTTTGGGATTACATCCACTATGCTGATATCTTCAAAAATGAAGCAAAGCTCACAGAGCTCCTAGCCTCACATCCCGATCTCTGCTTTCATCTCAATGGAGACCAAACCGACGATACACCAAACACCTGGGCTGAGGCCCAACAATCACCTGATGCCAATAAATGGCTGGCCGCTTATAATGAGGAGCTAAAATCTCTAAGAGAAATGGATGTCTACGACCTTGTACCTCGCAGCCAAGTTCCTGCCACCCAACAAATCCGGGAAGGAAAACCTGTCTTCCGGATTAAACATGATGAGACTGGTACCCCCATCCGTTACAAAATCCGCCACGTTTTCAAGGGTTTTGAACAAATTTACGGACGAGACTACACCAAAACTACCTCTCCTACTGCCTGTATGGAATCTTGGCGCCTTGTTTTACACATTGCTGCCACCTTGGACTGGGATATACAACAAGTTGATGTAAAGACGGCTTACCTGTATGGTCTTCTCCCCAACAATGAGACCCAATTCATGGAACAACCCCAGGGCTTCAAGGAACCAGGCAAGGAGTCGTGGGTCTGGCGTCTCAAACGAAGCCTGTATGGAATGAAACAAAGCGGACACATTTGGAACAAGACCCTGAATGATGCGATGGTCTCATGGAAATTTAAACAGCTATCAGCTGAGTACTGCATTTACTACCAATGCATGACAGAGGGTATCAGCATAGTCATTGTACATGTTGACAACTTCCTACTTGCCTCTAGCTCCAAAGCCTCCAACAATCTCATCAAAAGACAAATGCGCAAGCATTGGACAATAACTGACTTAGGTGAAACATGTTTTTGTGTTGGCATATCCATTTCCCGCGACTGCACGTGTCATACCATCTCCTTGTCTCAGACAGCGCTAATCGACAAGCTAACTTCCCAATTTGGCCAGACTGACGCCAACCCCATATTGGTCCCAATGGACCCTGGCCTTAAACTCAGTCGCCCAGACCTTTCCGCTCTGTCCGAGGAGGAGCAACATCATCTATCGCAACTACCATACAGGTCCATCGTTGGCAGCCTCATTTACCTCGCAATCAGCACACGCCCAGACATTATGTATGCTGTCCAACAACTGTCACAGTTCCTCGACTGTTACGCACTAACCCACTGGCATGCTGCCATATGTGTAGTATGATACCTCAAAGGCACCAGGCTACTTCGGCTCACACTGGGAGGAAATAACAACATAAATCTACTTGGCTACAGTGACTTGGATTGGGCAAACTGCCCAGACACCAGACGAAGCATAGGCGGCTACACCTTCACCCTTGGCTCTGGATCAGTAACCTGGAGTGTAAGAAAACAAAAAACCGTCACTACATCATCATGCAAAGCGGAATACATGGCCACATTTGAAGCCGCAAAAGAAGCTCTCTGGATCAGACAACTACTCGCTGCAATCAACTTCCCAGCAAAAACTGTGACCACCATACTATGTGACAACAATGCCACGCGAAGCCTATCAGAGGACCCCACCTTACACCCACGTGTTAAACATATGGACATCAAGTACCACTTTCTATGAGAATCAGTTGAAAACAGCAACATCCAAATACTATACGTCCATACAAATGACAACATAGCAGACATCCTTACAAAACCGCTTGAACGCCAGAAATTCATCTGACTCCAAAAATTCCTTGGCCTATTCGACGAAGTCAATGACAGGAGGAGCACTGTGACATTGCAATGAGGAGGAGTTGTTACGGACGATGCCCTCATTGTGGTTTGTGCTAAGTCCACAGTGACAAGCAGAGTCTCGGTCCACTCCCAGCCACTGGACAAAGGTCTTGGAGAATGATGGAAGAGAAGAGCGCTGAAGTCAATCATTGTTGAGAGCAAAACTTGTCTAAGTTGGAACTGGAGTTACTCTACAGTACATGGGGCTTATATACGATTAGGGAACAAAAGAAACCTTAAAGGGAACGAGGCAATGACTACCTAAGAAAGGAAGTGTGAAGGTAGTTATAAAAGGAGATAGTGTCCAAGCTGTACAGTGCGCAGTTAAGGAGAATTGATGAATATGAAACAGTCCACTGAGACAGGAGGACGAAACAAAGAAGGAACTGTAACAGGAGTGTTGGAGTGAACACATCACGAGTCATGACAAACAATAGAAGACGAATGGCTTAACACGTGTTAAGCAACATGCATCGCTATTATACCGCTTTACATCTTTCATACGCCTCCCCAATCCCCCCCGTTAAGCTGACCACTTGCACTATGTATAAATACAACTCAATGTCGTCTACTCACCTCAGTCCGAATACAAGAGACTGAGGTGAGTATCCCATTCAATCTGCTCTAGACACCCAAACTCATTTATATCCGTAGAATATACTTCTTTAGGTACATTGTTACACAGTTAGTCCAAATACAAGAGACTGAGAATATACTTCTTTAGGTTTTCTATTCAACACTCAGTCATTTCTTGACAGATTCTGTTATGGACGATGCCCTTGTCGTGGTTCGTTCTAAGTCAACAGTGACAAGCAGAGTCTCGGTCCGCTCCCAGCCACTGGACAAGGGTCTAGACGCTAAGTCAAGCAATGACGAAGGTCTTTAGAGAACGATGAGAAAAGAGAGTGTTGAAGTCGATCGTTGTTGAGAGCAAAACTCGTCTAAGTTGGAACTAGAGTTATTCTACTGTACATGGGGTTTATATACGATTAGAGAACAAAGGAAACTATAAGAGGAATGAAACGATAACTACCTAAGAAAGGAAATGTGAAAGTAGTTATGAAAGGAGATAGCGTCCAAGCTGTACGATGCGCAGTTAAGGGGAAATGATGAATATGAAACTGTCCACTGAGACAAGAGGTTGAAACGAAAGGGAAACTGTAACATTACCCCCTTCGTATGCGAGAAGTCTCCGACTTCTACCATGCGGATGTCCATGCGTGATCCTGCCGCGATTCAAGCCAGGTAACAATGTTGCCTAAGTCTGCTGCTGCTGTCTCAGCCCGCCATTGGAGGCTTCGAACTGCTAGTTGTAGCTGTTTTGCCTGCGCTAGGGCTGAATCCCTTTCTTCAATAGTAAGGGAGTGAGGGTCGGTGGTGATGGTGAGCCCGGTGACAAAATCCAAGGGCTCAGCGAACTGGTTGTAGAGGACGAGTATTTCAGCGAGGCTGTCGCTGACATTTTGGAGCATTGCGTTACGCAGGCGGACAATGATGGGAGGTGTAATGGTGGCGGCGGTAGGTTCAATGAGTTCCGCAGGGTGTTCGTGCAGTTCGGGGAGGTCGGCGAAATCGAAATCGTCGATGGTGATAGTGGTCTCGACGAAGACCTCGAGGGGGAAGTCGTGGGCGGCGGCGACGAAGGGCGAAAGGAGATCGACTGGTTCAATATAATAGTGGCCACATGCAGTGACCAACAGGGCGAAGGCGAGGGCGGCGAAGTAGGCGACGATGGTGAAGGAAGACATTGTATAAGCGTATGAAGTTAGAGATCTAGCACTGCCAAAGGCGTCCTTTTATGCTCAATCGAAGACTTCGTCATCCCATCTGACAGTTCGGAGTTCTCCATCCGGGGCCCGATAAGTGAATGTGGATGCTCTGATGCTGGGAACATATTCGAGTTCTTCGTCAGATTCTTCTGATTCACTTAGCCCGTCCCTGGTAGTGATGGAGATTTCGTTCTCAGGATATGTGTCCGGTTCAGGAGCGACGTCTTGTGGCGCAATACTTTCTGGTGAATTGGGTATAGTGGGTCCACCTGTACTGTCAAACGCGTCTAAGAAATTGAGGCTTTCGAGTACTCTATTGAGATTTGAGACTGCGTCTGGGAGTCGTTGCATAGTGACCCATCTGCAGATTTCCATCTCTTTGCTGGCGTCGCTTAATCGTTCTGCGAAATCAAATAGTATGGGGTCTTCTCGGCGGAGGGCCGCCTTGGTGTATACGTCGTTGGTATGGTTTAAAGGTCTGTTGGGCGACGGGAGGTAGGGTGACATAGCGTCTGGATAATATGGTAACTCTTCTGGATCGAATGTAAGATCCATATATTTCGGGAGATAATGTAATCGGGTGTTAAATGGGATTTCAACATGTCCCTGTGGGTGCGTCGCATGTCCGTTAGAAAGTCTAGGAGTCTTGTAGGCAATTAATCGGGTTGCTAGGGTTCGAACAAAGTTGACTAATCGAGGTGGCTCTAAGGTGTTGATCGGAGGATAAGGAATGGGAAACGTAATGATTCGTCCTTTGAAGCTTTCGTATGGTTTCGGAGAATATCGTCCTCGAGTGGAACAATATTTCTTAGTGTATCTGATGTTTTGTTTGAGAGTTTGGCGGTTGCGATAGCGAGACATAGGGTTTCATAGCTGCCTTCTGAGCTTATATGCTTTTAACACGTCCGCAGCATTGCTTAGATTGCGCTCGGGTTCCCAGGAGTTGTCATTCGGACCGTATCCCTTCCATCTAACCAGATATTGATATCCTGCTCCGCGTTTTCGATGTGTGAGAATCGCTTCCACTTCAAACTCTTCTTGTCCGTTTACGAGATCAGGGGGTGGAGTAGTATAATTCGGTCCATGTGTTTCAGTTTCTCTGTATGGCATAAGGAGTGATGTGTGAAAGACTGGGTGAATGCGCCATTGTTTCGGTAACTTGAGCCTATACGTTACTGGTCCTAGGACTTGTTCGACTATAAAGGGTCCTTCGCGTTTGGGCGCCAGTTTCCTAGATTGATATGGTATATTGAGGTTTCTATTTTCGAGCCATACTTTATCTCCTTGTACGAATTTGATTGCTTTGTCCCTGATTCGTCGCGCAACCATCTGCCTTGCTAACTCGTGTGCAGCTAGCGCTTCTTCTCTAGCTTTTCGTAATAGTTGTAGGCGTTCTTCGGCGGCGGGTGTTGTCATTTTTTGTACAGCAGTTGGTAATGCGACGGGGTTTGTTCCGTACATGAGTTGGAATGGGGAGGCTCTAACTGAGTCGTGATGTCGATTATTGTGAGCAAATTCAGCGATTGGGAGTAATTGTTTCCATCTATGGGGTTCGTTCGCGCAAAATATTCGAAGGTATACTTCTAGTTCTTGATTAACGCGTTCTGTTTCGCCATCGGTCTGTGGATGATAGGCTGTGCTCATTCTGTGATCGATCCCTAGTGTCTTTCTGATTTCCTGGAAGACTTTAGCTGAAAACTGTGGTCCTCGATCCGAGATGAGTATATCAGGTAGTCCAAAGCGTTTGAATATCTCTGAAATGTAAAGATCGGCTGTTCCTAATGCGTCGATGGTTTTCTTGCAAGGAGTAAGAATTACCCCCTTCGTAAGACCATGGTCCACCGTGACAGAATCGAATCATATCCGTCAGCAATAGGAAGATCTGTAATGAAATCTAACGTGACTTGTTGAAAAGGGCGAGTTGCTTTGATCCAATAGGTAGAAAGGCCGGCGTGTTTGGGTGAGTATTTACTTTCATCTGTTGGCAAGTGGCGCAGCCTGTAATCCATTCTTTGACATGTCTATACATTCCTGGCCACCAGTATTTAGCGTTGTAGAATTTCAAGGGTTTTCATGCTCCCGGTGTGTCAACCGTGAGCGATTCCTACATTGTCTTAACTGAATCNACCAGGACTCAACCAGGACTCAACCAGACTCAACCATACCACAACTCCTGTATACAAATAACAACAAATTCCTCCTTCTCTGCATTCTCACAATGTCTCACCAGTCACATTCCTTCCCACCTTTTTGTGCATTCCCACCTTATTCCCATCCATATTCCCACACCCCAGTGTGCATTCCCACCATATTCCCACGCATATTCCCACACTCCAGCGTGCATTCCCACCACATTTCCACACCCTGTCTGCATTCATCACACCCATGTGCATTCTCACCATATTCCCACACCCTGTCTGCATTCCTCACACCCCATGTGCATTCTCCTTGTATTCCCACATCCCTATATTTCTTACCATGTTCCCACACCCTGTCTCCATCCTCACAATGTGCCCATCCCCCTCTCCTTCCTACCATGTTTCCACACATTCTACCATGTTTCTGTTCTTCTCACCATGTCCACCCCTGTCCTTCTTGCTACAGCCCTGCCTGCATTTCTACCAATTTCCCACAGCCCATTCCTACCATGCTTTTCCCACCAATTTCCCACACCTTTCTATCTTCTTGAATGTGAATGCATATACTGTCACACATCTCTTATTAACTTCTTTACACATGAACAATCCCTGGGCTGTCCATGATTTGTTTAAACATGTATTGTTATGCCTCAACATTGAGATGATCATATGGTTGGTATAAATGACCAGTTTGTCATTTCATCAAGAATAAGTGAGTAATCCATGCAAAGATATTTTACCACTACAAAGGAACTACAAATAAATGTATAAATATTTAATCTTCTTCCTCCATCTCCTCTGCCACTATGCCTTCAATTCTTGATTTTCAATGACACGTTTTGTGTGGTAGTAAAGCATGGCATGTAAAAACCAGTTAAAATTCCCTGCAGTCATCCTATTCAGTATCTTCTCAAATCCACCTAGCCATGCATTCAATTGTTCACATGCTTGTGTATTGAAAGCACACTTGTAATACAATTGTCCTTGAGGATTTCTTTCTGCCACAACCAAGTTGGGTGCAGAGCCATTCAAAGGAGCAGGATTGCACCAAGTCTGGCACAAGTTATCTGTGGCTCGGTGGTTGACATAGTGGTAAGAGTCAACTATAAACCTTGTTGTATTCTTCCACTGCTCCCAGCTACCATTTATTAAGCAAGAACGGAGAATCATGCATGCCTTATCAATGCAGACATAGTTAGGCCTTGATTCTGCAGTAGGATAAACACACTCTAAGAACCGCAGAATGTTGGCAGGTGATTCTGACTTTGCAAATTTGGCCCAAGCAATCACAACTCCACATGGGGCACATATGGTTTCAACACAGTAGAATCTGCGAGGTGTAAAATTATGTCTTGGCCTTTGTGTTGGCTGAGTGGCATCATGAGGCTGTACATTTGCAGATGCTTCAGGTAGCCATGGCTGGCTTTCATCTGGCCTTCTTCTGAGTGCTCTTCTGTAACCTCCTAATGCCTGCTGTCTGTGATTCCTAATATATCTCTCCCAGATACTTCCATGCTGTCCACATGCCTTTGTGCCTTGTATTTTAGGATTTGAACAGCCTGAGACATGGCAAATTCCACCATGAAGATTCTCATGATATGCACAGTAAACACCCCCACGTGCATTCTGCAGGGCACTAGTGCAATTCTGATAAGCACAATAAGTATGGCCAATGACTATGCCATCCATCACAACCAATTTCACAGGAGCATTGTCATCATCATCAGCCTCATTATGTACTGATACTTGTGGGTTTCCTGGATGTGCCCTAATGTTATCCATCCCCAATGTTGCTGATCCATCATTTTCTGTTATGACATCAGGAGTACTTTTATACTTCTGTGTGCATTCAGTGCATGCATGATGTCCAGCAGCCCTAATAATCCCATTCTGCCCAAGGATGCTGAATGCTTCTGATGTCACCTCCTCTATTGAAAGATTATCATCCAGGACAACATTGGTATCTGACTCTGAAGCAATGAAACGAATGGATTCTTGGACAAAAGCTTGCCAAATGTGGTGCCTTGTGACTGCTCTTACATTCTTAAAAGCATCATTCCAGAAATCTTTATAGGCTGCTGCAGATGCATGAAAGCTATGCATACCACTTAGCACAGCAGTAGTGAATTTGCGGTCAACCCATAAATTCTGCCCAATTTTTATAAACCTAGCAGTATTGAGATACACCCTTTCATGGCCACCCTCACTCTTGGGTGCACTCTCATGATCCATGTAGTATGTTGTCTTGCACTTTTTGCAATGTCCAGAAAGAACTGGTACATTGTCATGATTGTTGAAGTCTTTGATCAATGACACAAGTGGAATATCTCTTTTCTTTGTCCATTGGTACAGAGCAGCATCATTGCACATGGAGGTTTGACATACAGCCACTCCAGGGCAAATGCAATGGACAGGTTCCAGGTTCCTGTGTGAGACTGATTTCAACTCCCTTTAAATTCACCTCTAGCATTACATGGATTCAATCCTAGAAGTATGGCTAGAGCCTCAGCTTTGAAACCAAGTGCAATAATATTTCCCTTCTCTGACATTTGTGAATCTGAGTCAGAATCTTTCAACAGATGTGCTTTTGTCTCTTTCAGCTTATCATTCAATACATCCCAAGACACCTGATCCAACCAGTTGCTGCTATAGCTTTTTCTTTCATACCAGAAGCACTCTTCTGACGGAAGTGTAAACTGAGAAGATCAGTATTTTGAGTGACAGTAAAGAGTGTCATTAAGACTGTTGACAATGCCACACTGGAGCTGAAATGATCCTCCACAAATTTGTTAAACATCTTGAAGGTAATGTTGGGAATGGACTCTCCTCTTGTGCAGCAACACCAGGAATATGACAGAGGAGCAATATCACTGTCAATAACCAGCTGGCTTGATAGGCAATTTCAAACATAAGGCAATTTCTAATTGACATGATCATTCAAGGTAATTGCATATATCAGGTACATGTTGTGGCTTACTTATGTCTCTTGCTCTTCTTTGACTGACCTGTTCCTTTGGTCCCAGAACCCTCCATCCTCTTAGCTTCCTTCTTTCTCCTCTCTTTTTCCACCCTGCTGTTATTCCTCCTTTCTTTCACCTCCTTCAGCTCAGAAAATGTATAAGTCAACTTGTCCTTGCCCCAAATATCCAAGTTAGTGGGGCATCCATCCTGTCCTTCTAGCCACTCCTTGATATCTGGATAATTGTTGATGTCACAAAATGCTGGTACCATATAGGTGAACCAAGTAGTCTTGGATGCAAAGAGATGAATGATTGAACCACTTGTTGGTTTCTTTCCTGGCCAAGTCCCAGCTTGAAACTTCTCATTCACATTCTGCTGGGCTTCTAGGCATGCTTTGTACCTCTCATAATGCTGTTTAATCCCAATATTCTTGGAATCAGTGACCAATTTCTCATCAATGTTCAAAAGGGCAACAAGTGCCTCCTTGGAGAGCTCAGCAGTGGCTTGGCCATGTGTAGGCCCAGAAACAGAAGCAGAAACAGAGGCAGAACCAGAACCAGAACCAGAAGCATGGGCATGGGCACTGTGGCCAGCTCTTGGGACATCCAGGGGTTAGTAGCATTCTGTGTTCTCTGAGATGGAGTGGTATTAAAAAGGTAATTTTCACTCACAACACAAAGGGTCAAGGATGGCCTTCCATCTTCATGGGTCCATTGAACTTCCTCATCATCTTCCAGGGCAATGTCATATCGTCCTTTCATGTTCCATTGCCCATCTTCAAGAACAAGAATATGTTGTCTCTCCTCTGATTTTATCAATAAATGAGACATATAAATATAATCAGACTTACTTTCAATGGAGAATAGCGCCTAGCCAACTTTTTGAGCACAGGGGAAATAGTAGGCACCACCTTGGTTTTGATAATTAAAGGCTTGAGGTTGGCATCAGCATCAGCTAAGCTGTTGAACAGCTTAACCACCCCTCCTGCTCCTCACTAACCATAGGCAACTCCTGGCCATCCCCATAGTTAAAAGTGTTTCCTATGGCTTTGCCTCTCAGAATACCACCAGATGTGCGAGATGAACCTTCAGGTGGGGTGGGGAGGCCATAGAAAAATCTTTGAGTAGTTAGACAACCATCAAGTTTTCAGGGAATAAACTTGCCTTCATCAAATACATTTCCTGCACCTGCCTTGTCTCCACCAGTGTCCACAACTGCAGAGACTTCCTGCTCCTAAGTTTGTCACTGCATGACATTGCAGTTCATACTATCCTCACCTTTGCTTTCCCTTTCTCAACCATAGCCTGCTCCTGGTTTTGTCAGTGGCAGTAGATCATGTTGGCAGTAGACTTACCTCCCCTCTCCTTCCTCTCTTTTATCCACATCACCTACAGGATCCTTCCTCTCCATGTCTACCTTTGTAGTCTCCTGTTCCTAATTTAATCACTAATGCAGGAGATTGCAAGATAGTGACATACTTCTTGAGCTTCTACCAGGTCTCCCTCCTCTTCCTCTTCTACTTCTTCTATGTCTTCCACTGCCTTGACCCATTGCCACCTTCATCAGACTCACTCTCACTACCAGAAATCTCCTCCTCACTCCCTAAGTCAGAATATTAGTCAGAACAACACTTCTGCTCTTACAAAAAATTAATTTGACATACCTGACTCTGACTCATACTTTTTGCCCTGTTCCTTGCGAAGACGTGCAGACTGCCTCACTGGGGTGGTGGAAGCATGGACCCAGCAGATGATTTGCTACGCCAGGGTGGTGCAACAGATACACCACTCTCATTCAGTACTTGTTCAGCTCTATGATGGGAAACAGTCATAGCAATGTGGGCAAGTGATGGTATGGGCATCAGCAATGTAATTAAAGTCAACACATTATTCATTATAGTAATTACATAGTAAGTAGTGAGTACATAGTTAATACATAAATACATGTAATAGGATGTTCATGGGGTGGTGGTGTGAAGGGTGTAACAGGCAATGCAAGAGGCAGTCAGTGTCGGGGTGGGCATGAAGACATCAGTGTCGGGGTGGGCGTGAAGACAGGGCAGGTGGTTGGCGAGTCGAGGTGGGCGTATGGGCAGTGCAGGAGGCAGAGGCGTTGGCGGCGTTAGGTGGATATAGCGATGGACCAGGGGTGGGCGTGGAGGATGGGCGTTGGCGGTGCGTCGGGGGATGGGCGTTGGCAAGTCAAGGTGGGCATATGGGCAGTGCGGGAGGCAGAGGCGTTGGCGGCGTTAGGTGGGCATAGCAATGGACCAGAGGTGGGCGCGGAGGATGGGTGTTGGTGGTGCGTTGGGGGATGTGCGTTGGCGAGTCGAGGTGGGCATATGGGCGGGAGGCAGCCGGTGTCGGCAAAAAGGTGGGTGATGGGGCATGTGGTGAGAAAACAGTTATTTCATGTGAGATAGGGACGTACCTTAATGTGAGAAGGGACGTACCTTGGGTTGTACAAGGGAGGAGCCGGCAAGGGTGCATTGTAGTGCGCAGGTAAGCAAGGAAATTTTGAAATGGCGAGCTGACACACCGTGTCAGCTTGCTCGATCCATCATCATTGCCCTTCGGTTTCTTGCGCGACTCCTCAATGCTCTTGTTTGAGCTCGTTGACTTCGTGCGCTTATGACTTGATCGGGTCGATCGCGAAGGTGGGGAGCGGGGCGTAGCGCGGGATGTCGATGAGTGGGAAGGCATGCGGTGCGTGATGTGTGATGTGTGACGTGCCACCTCAGCATGCATTGGGCGCAACAGTGTCGCTTCACGTGACAATCAACAAAGGCGCGTTCCGCGCCATGGCGTGACACGTGACTCAAACCTATATAAGCAACGATGCCCCAACCACACCCCCCCAACTGGGATTCCTCTGGACTCCCGGGACTTCCTGGCAATGGTAGTCCTCGGGAGTCCTGGGGAATCACCAGGAATGTCCAGGAATGGACCAGGACTGTCCTGGTTCATTGCTGGCCATTCCACAGTTGAAAGCAGATATCTGAGCTGTTACAGTTTCCCTTCGATTCACTCTCCTGTCTCAGCGGACTGTTTTATATCCATCATTTCCCTTTAACTGCGTGTTGTACAGCTTGGACGCTATCTCCTTTCGCAGCTACCTTCACATTTCCTTTCTCAGGTAGTAATTGTTTCATTCCTCTTATAGTCTCCCTTGTTCTTTTATCGTATATAAACCCCATGTACTGTAGAGAAACTCTAGTTCCAACTTAGACGAGTTTTGCTCTCAACAACAATTGACTTGAAAGCTCTTTTCTCTCATCATTCTCAAGACCTTCGTCATCGATTGACTTAGTGTCTAGACCTTTGTCCAGTGGCTGGGAGCGGACTGAGACTCTGCTTGTCGCTGTTGACTTAGAACGAACCACGACAAGGGCATCGTCCGTAACACTATCTACCAACTATTACTAAGCAACTCCAATTTAGGCAGGGCCCCTGTCCACTGCTGTACAGAGCTCTAGCTCATCACCAGGTATCTGACACTTTGTATGGGAGCACTTCCAAGGGCTCAACCGAGTTGTGCAGTGTATGAAGTACACAGGCGGTGCTTTCTCTGGAAAGAAGCTAGTGCTATGTGCACCCTTGATCACCGTTGTAGGACACTTATGCACATACGAAGGACGCAAACCCGAGAAAGACCTACTCGCTGCGGTCAAGAATTGGGCTCCATGCACATCACTATCTGAAGTCTGCGCATTCCTAGGAACTGTAGGAGTAGCGCTGTAACGTGCCGGTTCCGGCTACGTTGAGACCGACAGCCGAAGCGGACCAATATCCGAGATCAGGAACGGACAACGCCGAGCCACGAACCTTCGCTACGAACCGCATCATAAGGGCCGCCCCCGCCGACTCAACGATAAATCCAATGCAGGAGGAGGAACAGGACGCGCACGGACCAATGGACTCGGTGACGAAGCATCGCCGCAGGTAAGCCTCATGTTCGAAAGTATATAAGGAATGCGTGTATGTAGTAGAGGACAGTTAATACCACTACCTTTCATTCCCCGATCTTCGTGTGCACCTTCGCTCGGCGACGTAGTCGCCGTTCCACTCATTTTCATCTCCTCATCGGCGCCGTCTTAGTCGTCCAGCACTCGCCGACGGACCTCTGAAGCCCCTTTGGCCGAACGCCGTTTCCACGTCGGCCTCACTTTAATCGTTACAGCGCGCATATTCATCAAGAACTTTGCCTGCAAAGCAAATCTGTTGGTAGTGCTGACCAGAAAGGACGTTCCCTTCACCTTCGGAAACGAGGAAAGAGCTGTGCAAGAAGCACTAAAACAAGCCCTCCTAACTTTGCCCGCGCTGCGACCCATCAACTACAAGTCCAACGCACCAGTGATCTTAGCCGTAGATACCTCTTGGATTGCCATAGGATTTTTCTTGTGTCAATGTGATCCTGACAAGCCATCGGTCTGGTACTACAACCACTTTGGATCAATCACACTAAATGAGCAAGAGGCACACTTCTTGCAGCTGAAGCTGGAAATTTACAGTCTGTTCTGTGCATTGAAAGCACTCAAACTCTATCTCATAGGAGTCCGGAACCTAATTGTGGAAGTCGATGCACGTTACATCAAGGATATGCTCAAGAATCTGGATATTGCCCCATCAGTGTCAATCAACTGATGGATCTTGTCAATCCTCACCTTCCATTTCAAGCTAGTACATGTGCCTGGCCAACTCCATGCGCCTGACAGACTATCTAGACGACCGCGGCAACCATTAGATGAGGCACCTGATGCTAAGGAAGATGAAGAATTTGACAACTGGATCGACAATCTCTATGGATTCATGCACCAGATCAACACTGCGCCGTCTCAAGCACCCACCCAGCAATCAAGGTTACCACAGCATCGGAAGTCAAAAGGGACAGAACAGAAGCCAGGAGCAAGCTTAGGAAAGATCAAGGAAGGACATAAAAAGCCTGTCACAATGTATTGTTTGACCAATCCACATACGCCGCCATCGGAGAACAAGCAATCACAGGTGCCTGAAGGAGAAGAGGACAACACATACAAAGGAGTATTTCTGTGGAGGAGTGAGACCGCATCAAAGGACGAAGAAAGGCTACGGTTGGCAAAGCGATTTTTAATGGAGCTGGAATGCCCCGACAACATGTCAGCAGAGGAAAATATCCGGTTCACACGGTATTGTACCAAGTTCTTTATGAGGGATGATATGCTGTGGTTAAAGGACAGGAACGGAGTGCACAAGATTGTTTTGGATCCGGACAAGCAAATAAATGTGTTAAGCAGTTGCCATGATGAACTAGGACACCGTGGATTCTACACTATGCGCTTGATAATCACACAATGGTTTTGGTGGCCACAGATGCAAGACAACATCAAATGGTACATCAAGTCCTGTCGCAAATGCCAAGCATGGCAATTGCAGTTATACCGCATTCCGCCCATTGTCACGGAGCCTGTGCCAATTTTCACTAAAGTCTACTTGGACACTATGCATCTGCCACCATCAAATCAATATAAGTACCTAGTCCAAGCACGCTGTTCCCTAACGCACTACCCAGAATATTGCACCCTACGTCGGGAAACGGCCAATGCTATAGGTGATTGTATCTTCGAAGACCTCATTTGTTGGTGGGGAAGTTTAGTGGAAATAGTAACGGACAACAGAGCACCCATCATCCACACGGTCACACATTTGGCAAAGAAGTACCAGATTAACCACATCCGCATATCAGGTTACAACTCGCGCACTAACAGGATTGTAGAACGCAGCCACTACAACATCCGACAAGCTCTAGTCAAAGCAAGCGATGGATCCAACTGGGCCCCGGTGCTACACTCAGTCTTCTGGTCTGAGCATGTCACAGCAAGACGTCACATAGGAGTATTGCCCTATTTCGTGGTTGTTATGGACAATGCCCTTGTTGTGGTTTGTTCTAAGTCAACAGTGACAAGCAGAGTCTCGGTCCGCTCCCAGCCACTGGACAAAGGTCTAGACGCTAAGTCAAACAATGACGAAGGTCTTAGAGAACAATGAGAGAGAAGAGCGCTGAAGTCAATTGCTGTTGAGAGCAAAACTTGTCTAAGTTGGAACTGGAGTTACTCTACAGTACATGGGGTTTATATATGGTTAGAGAACAAAGGGAACTATAAGAGGAGTGAAACAATAACTACCTAAGAAAGGAAATGTGAAGGTAGCTACAAAAAGGAGATAGCATCCAAGCTGTACGATGCGCAGTTAAGGGAAAATGATAGATATGAAACAGTCCACTGAGACAAGAAGATGAAACAAAAGGGAAACTGTAACATTACCCCCCTTCGTATGTGAGAAGTCGCCGACTTCTACCATGCAGATGTCTATGCATGATCCTGCTGTGACTCGAGCCAGGTAATGACATTGCCTAAATCTGCTGCTGCCGTTGATGAGCTTGAGCTCTGTACAGCAGTGGACAGGGGCTCTGCCTAAATTGGAGATGCTTGGTAATAGTTGGTTTATAGTACATTTGTCACAGAGTCACACAAAAAGAATAACACACCCTCCTTTCCCCGTAATTGTTTGTTTTCCTCTCGGTTTTGGGCTGGTCCCCCCCCTCTTTCCCTCTTGTTCGGGGGCTCCCTCCATCGTCAATGCTGTCACAGACACCGTCATCACACAGCGCGCGCACTGAATCATCCTAGACACCCTCGGAAAGGAGGTGCCGGGAACCTTCCAACGTCCTCACAAACCCCCCCTCTACACAGCTGCCTAGCAGTGTAAAAGGTTAACACTGTCTCAGCCCACCATTGGAGACTTCAAACTGCTAGCTGCAGTTGTCTTGCCTGTGCTAGCGCTGAATCCCTTTCTTCAAGAGTGAGGGAGTGAGGGTCGGTGGTGATTGTTACAGTTTCCTCTTCGTCTTGGCCTCCTGTCTCAGCGGACTGTTTCATACCCATCATTTCCCCTTAACTGCGCACTGTACAGCCTGGACACTATCTCCTTTCATAGCTACCTTCATATTTCCTTTCTCAGGAAGCTATCGTTTCATTCCCTTTATAGTTTCCTTTGTTCCCTGATTGTATATAAACCCCATGTACTGTAGAGTAACTCTAGTTCCAACTTAGACAAGTTTTGCTCTCAACAACGATTGACTTGAATGCTCTTTTCTCTCATCGTTCCCAAGACCTTCGTCATCGTTTGACTTAGCCATACCAATATTCCAGAAGAATTGTTCAAGAATGCTGCTGAAAACTATGCAAAGAGGGTCCTCAAAGCTTCCTACTTTATACATTTTCCAAAAATAGCCCAATTCTTTAAAAATGTTACTACAAGACTTCCAATATCAGTGACACTGTTGGATTCTCAAACATTGTTCTTGAATGAGAATGCTGAATGGGACAGAACACAATTCATGGAAGGTATCCATGTACTGGCCTCATTTTCATTGATCAGGAGGAACAGTAAACAGTTTACAATGCACCCATTAGTTCATTCATGGTGCAGTGACAGGATACCTAAGATAGAGATTGAAACCTATTACTGGAAAGCAAGAGCATTGCTCTCCTGCTCAATAGAGTATGGTTATGACATGGACAACCATGCATTTTGTCAACTGGTTGCTCCACATGTCAAATCAAATTGTCAATATGGACTTGACATGAAGATGAGAGCAACTTACTATGATGATGAGCATGAGAGGTTTGCACTTATGTTTCATAAAGTTGGTGATTGGAAAGAGAAAGAGCAGTTGTTGACTGTGGCAGTGAATCAAAGATGTGAAAGGCTTGGGTCAGATCACCCAGACACACTCAGCAGTATGAACAATTTGGCAGTCACATACAGCTCTCAGGGAAGGTGGAATGAATCAGAGAAGCTGCATTTGGATGTGGCAAGAAAAGAGAAGCTTGGATCAGACCACCCAGACACTCTCAGAAGCATGAACAATTTGGCAGTCACATACAAGTCTCAGGGAAGGTGGAATGAAGCAGAGAAGCTGCAGTTGGATGTGATGAATGCATTCAAATTAAAGCTTGGATCAGACCACCCAGACACTCTCTCCAGTATGAACAATTTAGCAATCACATACAGTCATCAGGGAAGGTGGAATGAAGCAAAGAAGCTGCAGTTGGATGTGATGAATGCAAGCAAGGCAAAGCTTGGATCAGACCACCCAGACACTCTCTGCAGCATGAGCAATTTGGCAAACACATACAGTGATCAGGGAAGGTGGGCTGATGCAGAGATGCTGCAGTTGGGTGTGGTGGATGCAAGCAAGGCAAAGCTTGGATCAGACCACCCAGACACTCTCACCAATATGAACAATTTAGCAATCACATACAGTCATCAGGGAAGGTGGAATGAAGCAGAGAAGCTGCATTTGGATGTGATGAATGCAAGCAAGGCAAAGCTTGGATCAGACCACCCAGACACTCTCAGAAGCATGAGCAATTTGGCAATCACATACAGTAACCAGGCAAGATGGAATGAAGCAGAGAAGCTGCATTTGGATGTGATGAATGCAAGAAAGGCAAAGCTTGGATTGGATCACCCAGGCACCCTCACCAGTATTGCTAATTTGGCAATCACATACAGTAACCAGGGAAGGTGGAGTGAAGCAGAGCCCATGTTATCCAATGCAATAAATTCAATGCACCAAGTCATGGGAGCCCATCATCCAACTACCTTGTATGTCACAAAATATTTGGATGAATTGCACCAGTGGATCCAGGCCTCCCATCAAAGAGGTAGGTGATATCATACTAAGTTTGTCTTTAAAATGACTGAATTTGTTTAATGAGATGGTGGGGATTCAGAGTGATAAGTGTGAGCAGGGGAAAGAAGATGGCATGAAAGAGTGTTGTTTTTTAGTTGGTTTCAAATGTATAGGACTACCTGTCAACCTATGTATGACTGATACAGTGTTGGTGTGGTTTCCAAAGTGGTCCTCAATAATGGCCCTTCTGAATAATGTGCTCACCACCACTCATGTGTTTTTGAAACTTTATGTCATCATAGGTCCTTAACAGGCATACATGATCCATAGGGACAATGACAACAATGAATGGACTGGATCAATTTGCGGTCTACATACGTCATTTCAGTTGTACTCTGGTGCACCAAGATTTCATCAACAGTGTCAGGCCATGCTGATACCCATCCTTCCCCTAACCAGGCACAATGGCATCTATTCTGACAATCTACGTCCTGTCCCATCCGTCCGTGCAGGAGAGAGAGAGAGAGAGAAAGATAAGAACTTTGAAACTTGGTCTCTGGATTGAAAAACATGGAAACGATGGGACGTGACAAAATGATATCATAATGCAGTAGCAGCAACACAAAATCACAAAGAGACAACGCGGCGCGAAGGGGAAAAAAAGACAAAGACAAAAGACAAAGAAAAACCGAACCAGAGTCTTTTGGACGAGAGCCCATTCGATCACTGTTGTTTACACTCCTCCGGGTTCACATTCCCATTATTGTTCCCCGCAGCCGCAGCGCGACCTCCTCCTCCGCGTTGACGCAAGCCACCACCACCACGTCTGAGATTGAGCAGGCCGCCATCCGAGTCCGAGTCCTGTTAAACACGGATCACAACAGGCGCAAAGATAAGAGACAGAAGAAGAATCAAAGAGTCCGACTCGGACCATGAGAAATACACACCTCGTCTTCAAATTCGTCCTCGTCCTCGAGGTCCTCGTAATCGTCCTCATCTTCGTCCAGCATGTCATATTCGAGTGCTTTGCCCGTAAAGTAATCAATGGCGCGAGGGATGATCTACATAAGTAATGAGTAAAGATCAGAGGATGAGATTGGGAGGGGGGGGGGGACGGAAGACCTTTTCCTTGAAATCTTCTCCAATCTGGTAATCGACCTCGAGCTTGCTCTCGATCTCTTCGAGTTCGTCATCATTCACCTCTCCGCTCTCGATCGCGTCATCGGGTGGCGGCTGGGGCGGGTTGAAAAAGTTGAAAAAGGATTCTGTGGGCCTCGCCTTGCGCACGAGCCTCGTGCGGTTCGTAGCTAGCACATCCAAAACCGCCGTATGTGAGCACGCATACAAACGCAGACATGGATGAAAAAACTCACTCTTGTTCCTCTGTTTCTTGATCTCAAACTCTTTCGTCAGATCCTGGTCGTCCTTCCACTTGATCTCGGTCCCGATCGCGCGATCGAACATGAAATCGCCCGAGTACCCGACTTCTTCCTGGTAGAGATAAATCTTTTCGAG
The DNA here is from genome assembly GCA_020011035.1 of Amanita subjunquillea. Classification (NCBI taxonomy): domain Eukaryota; kingdom Fungi; phylum Basidiomycota; class Agaricomycetes; order Agaricales; family Amanitaceae; genus Amanita; species Amanita subjunquillea. The sequence goes on along the minus strand of JAEBUT010000010.1, from coordinate 916,518 downwards.
CAGTTCGTTGTCGAAAAAGGCATTGGGGCTGAAGACGAAGACGAGTTTGAAGCCGGGTTTGCCCTTGATCTCTGGGTCCGCGTCGTCGTCGAGATAGAAGAGGCGAATGTCGATGAGCGATTTGAGAGCCTGTGCATCGCGATCGGTGATGATGTCGCCGAGGACGACGTGGTTCCTGAGAGCGGTGAGCCAGAACTTGGGGATGGCAGCAGCGACGGGGGGTGTGTCCTTGGGCAAGGGGGTGTACTTGTCATCGTCTTTGATGGAATACTGCTCGCCGGCCTCGATCTCGTCCGATGCGGGGACGGCGTGGCCCGCGATCAAGGACGGTCTGCGCTCGTGCAGCGGTTTTTGGAGGCCCAAATGCTAGATATAGCGATGGCATGAGATTTATGTGCATAAGCCGGCAGGGGCTGACCTTTCTAAACATTCACGCTTGTAGAGGTGGTCGTGCTTGGCTTGAACGCCTTTGAGGGCCTCGACGTTGAGCTTGACGTCGATGGGGAGGCTTTCGGTGTCCTGATGATTTTCCAACAAGACCTGCGAGCTTGCCCTGGACAAGACCTAGCATATGCTTTAAGTGGTCGATGACCATGGAGTCGTCGGTGAGCTCATCGTCCTCTGAGATGTATGTCGAGGCTGCTATCGTGGTAAAAGATCTCGGTATCTCCCGGAATCGCTTTTACCGGGTCAAGCAACACGTTCATACCGACCCAGTCAGCCCTGTGCGAGGAGGCCCACGATAAGTTCTCAATGTTCAGTTTTTTGCCGCGCTAGTTATGGAAAGCATAAACTGCGAGGTACATCCGCGCGCGAAGTGATCTGTTTTTCGAAATCGTGAACCGTCAAAGCCATGGGACTTAAGCCACTGCCCACTGCGTCTGTGGCGAAACGAAATTCGCACCAAAAGCGGTGCAAAAAAAGTCAGTCGTGCATCACTTCTAATTCACCATCTTTCATGCAACTTCAATCACGAAATGCCTTAGACGACAGGTCGTCACAAGGCCTGTCCACTATGTACGGATAATGTGTTTTCCACCCACCCACAACATATTTGACGGATTGGAGAAATGAACGCGTATGAGTCTATGCTAGGTGAGCGCGTTCAACCACGACGCGCTGCAGTAGCTCAACAAATTTTACAGTTCGTGCTACCGTGCTTTAATTTGTTGTGTAATTGTGCGAACCGAACATAGCTTGGGATTTAAAATACGATTCAGTGTTGTCATGCATGACAGTCTCATTCCGAAAATATATCCATCAAAAAGTCTACTCCCGCTATGAAAGCGCCGACAACCCGAGACCATCCAACAGTGCAAATTTGAGTCCGTCCCAAATGGCCGAGATGTCATCTGTTTCGTACATATCTATGTACTACACCAACTTCATATTTTGGACCTTGATATAACGATTGGTGAATATGTCTTAGGGGACTCCAAATCCTCATACCGCAACTCCCTTTGCTATATGAAAATGGCGCGAATTCAACGAAACATTTACCCATTAACTACGTGGCATGCTGGTGCAGGCGTTTTGGGCGATACCTCCCTCCAATTGAACAAGTATCTGCCTTATCAGGGTGGAGCTTGGACTTCTACGGCAGCGATGTTTTGAGGGGTCAAGTTCGCTATGCAGGAAGAGCACATAGTAATATTCATATATATGTATTATGTGGGCACACCCATGATTCCTTCGCGCCCGCTTGCAATCTCCGTCCAAAGTTCCCATAACAAAGCTACTGAAATACATGCGCGCGAGGAGTCATGACCTCCATAATCTTCCTACGTGATATCAGTGGATGTACAGGACATGGGCGGAACGAACAGGTTGTCTCCCTCAGACCGCTTCCCATTCTGTCTCTCGTTCATGGAGCCTTTACTTCCGTTGATTGCACGCCCGCCTTCGAAACGGATATGTAATGGCGGGATTGAGCCTGAAATGAAGGAGGGATGTCTGTTTCACTCATCCATTAATACTAGAATCTGCGTCTGGTCCGCAAAAGCAGCCAACTATCCTTATGAATGCACACGTTAGTTGAAACTTAAGAAATAATTAGACACTGGTAGTACGTGCATGGGCGATGGTAATTTACATCCTCTCATCCTGCATTTCCCATAATGCTGACAATATTTGCACACAGCTATTCCATCTCCACGTCGTAGATCCACTCAAGTTCCCGTATTGCGATTAGCTATCTAGTGGAGGTGAACACCGTCATCTAACCATGCATGAAGCTTCCGGCGTCAAAGTCGTTCGATCATGTGTTGGCGGGGAGCAAAGCGGCTCATCCACTATTCCGGAGGGGATGACCGTGGTCAGTTTTGATACTGCAGTCTCCTTCCTCGGGTCATGAAGCTGCTCTGTGTTTGGTTGGAGGGGTGCCAGCATGTGTGATGGGATGTCACCATCTCTGTTGGTGCACATGGCAAATCATTGCTTCCGCCAATACATTGTTATTAAAAACGGGACATGAGATAACAAAATGAATGGTAAAGCTTTAAGCCACAACTGATCTAGGGATCGCGTACTTTGCTATCGCTCATACGAGCTTGTCTTGCATTACGTTTCATCCAGCCATCCTCCAATTGTCGTCCCTCCAGTGTCCAGAATAGCGATGATGGCTATTTGCACAAGTCTCTGCCTTCTCGGGTGGTACTACAACGGCAAAGTTTTGAGTGTGAATTTTGCTACACAGGACGATTCTGACAAACACATAGTAATGTTCATGCATATATATGTGTTTCACGGGCACACCTGCGATTCCTTCTCGAAAGAGGACTCGACGGGTCGTGCGCCTTGCGACCTCCATCCAATTCCCGATGACAAAGCTACTGAAGTATAGGCGCGCGAGGATGTCCCTTTCCTATATGATCTTAGTAGACTTGCAGAAGGAGCGCATGGATGGCACAAACAGGATTCGTGCAGGCTTTGCTTCTCTTGAACTGCACGCCCCACCTCCAATGCAGATGTGTGATGGTGTAATTGAGACCGAGATGAACGATGGATGTCGTTCGTTGAGCTAGGATCGGCGTCTGGTCCCAAAAAAAAGCTGAATGAATGCATTAGTTGAAGGAAATAAGAAACTGGTAGTACGTGCATGGGTGACAATTGACCATCCTCCCATCCTGTCTTTCTTGTAGCGCTGACACTACTTGCACATAGCTATTCCATCTCCACGTCGTGGGCTTTCTGGTGGAGTTGAATACCGTCATCTGATCAATTCCACGCATGAAGCTTTCGTCGTCAAAGTCGTTCCATTGTGTGTTGGCGGGAGCAAAATTGTTCATACACTATTCTGGTGTGGTCAGTTGTGATAGTACAGTCTCCTTCCTCGGGTCATGAAGCTGCTCTGTGTTCAGTTGGTGGGGTGCCAGCGAGCGTGATGGGATGTCACCATCTCCGTTGGTGTACATCGCAAATCATTGCTTCCGCCAATACATTGTCATTAAAAACGGAACATGAGAGGAAACAAAATGAATGGTAGACGCAGTTACTGTAGCAATTCTTCCACTCCCATAATCACGCCGACACCAGTCTAAAGCGTGGTGGTATTTCACACGCTATTCGTGTGACAGATGTTACACCCGTGCTTTGATCTTGACCACCACCACATACTCACCTTGTTGCTACAATTGTGGTAACTTTCATCTTTACTACAATGTGCTTGATGATAATTTTCTCTACATGTGTTACAGTTTCCTCTTCGTTTCGGCCTCCTGTCTCAGCGGACTGTTTCATACCCATCATTTCCCCTTAACTGCACACTGTACAGCTTGGACGTTATCTCCTTTCATAGCCACCTTCATATTTCCTTTCTCAGGTAGCTATCGTTTCATTCCCTTTATAGTTTCCTTTGTTCCCTGATCATATATAAACCCCATGTACTGTAGAGTAACTCCAGTTCCAACTTAGACAAGTTTTGCTCTCAACATCGATTGACCTCAACGCTCTCTTTCTTCGTCGCTCTCTAGACCTTCGTCATCGTTTGACTTAGCATCTGAACTCTTTGTCCAGTGGCTGGGAGCGGACCGAGACTCTGCTTGTCACTGTTGACTTAGAACGAACCACGACGAGGGCATCGTCCGTAACACAAGTTGGAACTCAGGAACCGCTCAGTGCATCGTCACTAGCCAGACATCATTGATACCAGGAACTCCCAGATCAGACCCCCGAACAACTCTGTTCGCTTCAGACAGAAGTATTACCTTAATCGAAGAGAAGTCTACTTTTCTACGACACACAAGGTCTGGTGCTACGTTTCAGGAACAAAGAGAAAGAACCTACCGGTTCCAGAGGAACTCTTCGAAGGAGAGTACCAAGAAGGAGATCACAACGACGAGCTACCAGGAGAAGTTTGGATTCACTGGTACAACGAAGAAAACGACGAGGACAATCAACTGTTCCTACCTCCAAACACCAAACCAGAACTTACTTGGTGGCACGAGTTCCGAGTTAACGAAGAGCTAAAGGATTACTCCTTCTTCGCATTTGACAAAGAGACAATCACCAGGTGGACCGAATACAGAGAACAACAGCAGAACGAAATAGACCCCTTTGGAAACGAATCGAAACAAGGAGAAAGCTCGAAACAGGGCACAGAATCGAAACACAAACCCAGAACACAGGACCCAAAACCTGAAACACCAGAACCGAAACAGAAGGACATGTCAAACGACAAGGAAGAGGCCCCGAAAGGGATAAAGGGAATCTCCATTAAGGAATTCAAAGGACAGCACTCTAAAGCAAAACATTTCATCAACACATTTGATGACGTATTTGATCTAGATGAAGGGCGCTTCGAAACATCGAAAAAGCGAATTAAATATGTTCTCCTTCACCTAGGGGAAGAACTAGACGATTGGAAAGCCAATCTTCGAGGAGAATTAGAAGCAGCAGAGGCGACCAAAGGAAAATCGGCAGAAAGCGCATATACACTTTCTTGGGATAACTACCCCAGCTTCAGACGACGATTCCTAAGTGACTGGGGAGAGTCTGACAGTGCAGCAAGGACCCTGAACAATCTAGATAAAGTCAAAGTGGGCGGAGACATCGATATCCCTGCCTATATTCAGAAATTCCGATCGCTCATACACTCCACTGGAATCACAGGGTTCATGGCGCAGCGCATCTACTTCTGTAAAGGACTCCCTGCATCAGTAGCAGCAAAGATCATCGAAAATCCCGCAGTTATTAGTATGGAAACGGCATATAACGCTGCAGAACGCCTGCACAACGCTTGGGAGACCATGAAATTGATGAACCGATCATCTGGACCAGGAGACACAAAGGGACGTTTCAAATTTAACCGAAACACAAAGCCTTCTGCATTTGGATCAAAAGGGATTAATGCTGTGAGCACAGGACATCTTTCAGACGCCCAAAAAGAGGAATACCGAAAAACCGGCAAGTGTTTCAGATGTGGAACACAGGGGCACATATCCAGGGACTGCCCAAACAAGGGGAATACCCAAACATCGTCCTACAAGTCCTCCTCCCCACAGAATCGCTCAATCAGAGCAATAGAGGAAATGACCTCGAACGAATCAGCTGCTCAACGCATTAGGGCGCTATTGACAGATCTTCCAGAGGAAGAACGAGAAACAACTCTCCAGGAGCTCGAATCCAAGGGTTTTTAAGAAGGAGACACCAGAAAGTGGTTGACGCCTCCAGTACCATTGAACAGTTAGCACTTGACTCTGTAATTGTAAATTCAAATAATAACAAACAAATTTCCATTACTGTGCAAACAACCCATAAACCCGCTGAAATATCTGCTCTCATCGATTGCGGAGCAGAAGGAAACTTCATTGATGAACGAATATTGAAGGATCTACCAAAAGAACTCTTAAAACAACCGATTAGGGTAAAAAACGCCAACAGAACTATCAATCGGAACGGGTTAATCACCCATCGCACTTGTCTTGCCTACTCTATTGAAGGAACAACGTACAACAACTGGTTATGGATCACCAATCTAGGAGATCAGGCAATAATCTTTGGAATACCATGGTTAGAACAGCATAATCCTACGATCGATTGGCGAAAGAAAACCCTCCAAATGGACGAGGACTCAGAAGACACCAAACCTATTTGGTGCATGGCATTAGACAACCGACAATGGGGAGAAGACGAATATTGGATCAGGGTAAAACATCAGCATCACAGGCACTTGAACATCAAGCAAAAAGAGACAAAGTGCCAATAGTTCTACCTCCTGAATACACGCCTTGGCACGCCACCTTGGAAAAAAAAGCATCAGAGCGTTTTCCATCTTCTCGCCCATGGGATCATGCGATCAAACTCAAAACAGGATTCACGCCGAAAGTCAACAAAATCTACCCGTTATCACTAAAGGAACAGTCAACCCTTGATGAATGGATAAAGGAACAACTCAATAAGGGATACATTCGACCATCTAAATCACCACAAGCATCGCCATTTTTCTTCGTTTCTAAGAAGGAGAGCGGCGCACTTCGACCTTGCCAGGATTATCGATACCTGAATGAATGGATGATTAAGAACGCCTACCCATTACCTTTAGTCTCCGATTTAATGACGAAGCTAGAAGGCGCAAATTATTTTACCAAACTTGATCTGCGCTGGGGATACAACAACGTCCAAATCAAGGAGGGTGATGAGTGGAAAGCGGCGTTCATAACCAATCAAGGATTATACGAACCAACAGTCATGTTCTTTGGTCTTTGTAACTCCCCATCACCGTTCCAAATGATGATGAACAAATACTTCCAAGATATGATAAACGAAGGATGGCTCATCATTTATATGGATGACATCTTGATCTGTGCAAAAACAAAAGAAGAAATGTGGGAGTGTACAGAACGCGTTTTGAATTGCCTACAGGAAAATGACTTATTCTTGAAACTCAAGAAATGCAAATTCTGCGTTCAAGAAGTCGAATTTCTTGGCATGATCATTACACCCGGACACATTCAAATGGATCCTGTTAAACTTGCAGGAATTCACGACTGGCCAACACCAACAACGGTTAAACAAGTCAGATCCTTCCTTGGATTTGGAAATTTTTATCAAAGGTTTATTGGCAACTTTGCCGCCATAGCAAGACCATTGACAGATCTAACAAAGAAAGGTTTACTCTTCGACTGGACGACCACTTGTCAGACAGTGTTTGAGGAGCTTAAAGAAAAGTTCTCCTCCATGCCCGTTTTACACATGCCCGACCCCACTCGACCTTTTATCCTTCAGACGGACGCCTTGAACAAAGCCACTGGAGCCGTGCTTAAACAAGCAGATACAACCGGAATACTTCATCCATGTGGCTTTATTTCGCATGCCTTGACGCTTACAGAACAAAATTACCAGATTTACGATCGAGAACTACTAGCAATCATTAAAGGATTACAGGCATGGCAACATTTACTTCACGGATTGCCACATCCCATAGTGGTTCACTGTGATCATAAAAACCTTTTATTTTATCAATCACCCCAACGATTAACTCCTCGACAAGCACGATGGTCCATGATGCTCTCAGAATTCGACTTAAAAATCGAACATGTACCTGGCACTAAAATGTTCGAAGCAGATGCTCTTTCTCGCCGACCTGATCATATGAAAGGCGAGGATGCTCAAGACGATGTGACAATGCTGCCAGATAGCAAGTTCATTCGCCTCATTGCTACAGACCTAGCTCAAGAAATCAGAGATGCCACAGCCCTTGACAGCTTTGGGCGCATGATCATTGAAGTTATTGAAACCCAACGCACCCCACCGATTAAATCCAAGCTCCAGGACTGGGCGTTTGTTGATGGAATCATTCGATATATTGACAGAGCATATATCCCAGATAACGGAACGCTCAGGAGACAGATTGTCAAAACAGTTCACAAATCGCTCACCTCAGGACACCCAGGACGCATGAAAACTCTTGAATTTCTACAACGTGATTACTGGTGGCCAGGAATGTATCGACACGTTAAAGAATGGATTACAGGTTGTGCCATTTGCCAACAGATGAAAGTAAATACGCACCCTAACACTCCGGCTCTTCTGCCCATTGGATCCAAAGCAACTCGTCCTTTTCAACAAGTCACACTAGATTTCATCACGGATCTCCCTATTGCTGATGGATATGATTCGATTCTGGTCATGGTGGACCACGGTCTTACAAAGGGGGTAATTCTTACTCCTTGCAAGAAAACTATCGACGCTCTAGGAACAGCCGATCTTTACATCTCTGAAATATTTAAACGCTTTGGACTACCTGATATCCTCATCTCGGATCGAGGACCACAGTTTTTGGCTAAGGTCTTCCAGGAAATCAGAAGGACATTAGGAATTGATCACAGAATGAGCACAGCCTATCATCCACAGACTGACGGAGAAACAGAATGTGTTAATCAAGAATTAGAAGTATACCTTCGAATATTCTGCACAAACGAACCTCATAAATGGAAGCAACTACTCCCAATCGCCAAATTCGCTCACAATAATTGACATCATGACTCAGTTAAAGCATCCCCATTCCAACTCATGTATGGAACGAACCCTGTTGCCTTACCAACCGCTGTACAGAAAATGACAACACCTGCCGCTGAAGAACACCTACAGCTGTTACGAAAAGCTAGGGAAGAAGTGCTAGCAGCACATGAGCTAGCAAGGCAGATGGTTGCACGACCAGTCAGGGACAAAGCGGTCAAATTCGTACAAGGAGACAAAGTATGGCTCGAAAATAGAAATCTCAATATACCATATCAATCTAGGAAACTGGCGCCTAAACGAGAAGGACCCTTTGTAGTCAAACAAGTCCTAGGACCAGTAACGTATAAGCTCAAGTTACCGAAACTATGGCGCATTCACCCAGTCTTTCACACGTCACTCCTTATGCCATATAGAGAAACCGAAATGCATGGACCGAATTATACTACTCCACCCCCTGATCTCGTAAATGGACAAGAAGAATTTGAGGTGGAAGCAATTCTCACACATCGAAAACGCGGGGCAGGATATCAATATCTGGTTAGATGGAAGGGATACGGCCCGAATGACAACTCCTGGGAACCCGAGCACAATCTAAGCAATGCTGCGGACATGTTAAAAGCATATAAGCTCAGAAGACAGCTATGAAACCCCATGTCTCGCTATCGCAACCGCCAAACTCTCAAACAAAACATCAGATACACTAAGAAATACTGCTCCACTCGAGGGCAATATTCTCCAAACCCATATGAAAGCTTTAAAGGACGAATCATTACATTTCCCATTCCTCATCCTTCGATCAATCCTTTAGAACCACCTCAATTAGTCAACTTCGTTCAAACCCTAGCAACCCGATTAATTGCTTACAAGACTCCCAGACTTGTTAACGGACATGCGACGCACCCACAGGGACATGTAGAAATCCCATTCAACACCCGATTACACTACCTTCCGAAATATATAGATCTCACATTCAACCCGGAAGAATTACCATACTATCCAGATGCAATGTCACCCTACCTCCCGTCGCCCAACAGACCCTTAAACCACACCAACAACGTATACACCAAAGTGGCCCTCTGCCGAGAAGACCCTATACTATTTGATTTTGCAGAACGGCTAAGCAACGCCAGCAAAGAAATGGAAATCTGCAGATGGGTCACTATGCGACAACTCCCAGACGCAATCTCAAACCTCAATAGAGTACTCAAAAGCCTCGACTTCTTAGACGCATTTGACAGCACAGGTGGACCCACTATACCCAATTCACCAGAGAGTATTGCGCCACAAGACGTCACTCCTGAATTAGACACAAACCCTGAGAATGAAATCTCCATCACTACCAGGGACGAGCTAAGCGAATCAGAAGAATCCGACGAAGAACTTGAATATGTTCCCAGCATCAGAGCATCCACATTCACTTATTGGGCCCCGGATGGAGAACTCCGAACTGTCAGTTGGGATGACGAAGTCTTCAATTGAGCATAAAAGGACGCCTTTGGCAGTGCTAGATCCCTAATTTCATACACTTGCACAATGTCTTTCTTCATCACCATCGCCTACTTCGCCGCCCTTGCTTTCGCCTTGTTGGTCACCGCATGTGGCCATTATTACATCGAACCAGTTAATTTTTTATTGCCCTTCATCGCCACCGCCCACGACTTCCCCCCTCGAGGTCTTCGTCAAGACCACTGTTACCATCGACGACTTCGACTTCGCTGACCTCCCCGAGCTGCACAAGCACCCTGCAGAACTTATCGAACCAACCACCGCAGTCACTACGCCTCCCATCGTCGTCCGCCCTCGCAACGCAATGCTTCAAAACGTCAGTGATTGCCTCGCTGAAATACTGGTCCTCTACAACCAGTTCGCCGAACCTTTGGACTTCGTCACAGGGCTCACCATCACCACCGACCCACACTCCCCCTCACTCTCGAAGAAAGGGATTCAGCGCTAGCACAAGCAAAGCAACTGCAGCTAGCAGTTCGAAGTCTTCAATGGCGAGCTGAGACGGCAGCAGCGGACCTGGGCAATGTTGTCACTTGGCTTGAGTCACGGCAAGATCACGCATGGACATTGGCATGGTAGAAGTCGGTGACTTCTCGCATACGAAGGGGGTAATGTTACAGTTTCCTCTTCGTTTCAGCCTCCTGTCTCAGCGGACTGTTTCATACCCATCATTTCCCCTTAACTGCACACTGTACAGCTTGGACGTTATCTCCTTTCATAGCCACCTTCATATTTCCTTTCTCAGGTAGCTATCGTTTCATTCCCTTTATAGTTTCCTTTGTTCCCTGATCGTATATAAACCCCATGTACTGTAGAGTAACTCCAGTTCCAACTTAGACAAGTTTTGCTCTTAACATCGATTGACCTCAATGCTCTCTTTCTTCGTCGCTCTCTAGACCTTCGTCATCATTTGACTTAGCGTCTGAACTCTTTGTCCAGTGGCTGGGAGCGGACCGAGACTCTGCTTGTCGCTGTTGACTTAGAACAAACCACGACGAGGGCATCGTCCGTAACAACATGTAGACTATGACCAGCAAATCATGTATGCCCCCCTCAGTCCACTACAAACTCGGGCCCCTTTTCCGGGGCACACAATTTGTCAGTTGGGCATGCAGAATTCAATGAAGTTCATGGAAATGTTTGTCACGTTTTCAATGGAATTGGCATTGCATTCTGACATCTACCTGAGGTTAACCACTATTACAACAATTCAGCCCCACCTACTTTAACTCTGCCACCTTTACCACCTTTGAAACATTCTAGCACTATGTTCAAAGGTCATGAAAAATACCTTGATAAGTTGAATGAATATTTTGCACAGAATGCAACAGGGGGGAGGGCTCGGAGATCATTTCTTCTATATGGAATGGGAGGCATTGGCAAGACTCAGATCTGCCTCAAATTTATTGAACAGAATGATAAATTGTGAGTATTCAAAATATTGAGATATTCAAATAATTAATTTCACAGGTTTCCTCATACATTCTGGATTGATGCATCCTCTGAGAACACTATTGACCTTGCATTGAAACAGATAGCTCAGGAAGAGAATGTCATTCATGGGAAAACACTTTCAGCTGCATTGGGTCTCAAATTGATATCTGAGAGAGACAACTGGCTCATTATATATGATGGTGCAGATGGAGATCATGATATTGTTGAAAAATATCTCCCACCTGGAGACATTGGCAGTATATTGATAACAAGCAGGAATCCTGATTTGAAAAGAATCACAAAGAATTCAATGGAGGTCAGTGAAATGGGAGAGGAAGAAGCTATGTTGCTATTACTACAGTCAGCCTCATTGGATGATTCATCTGATCATCTTGGATTGTTAGCCAAACAACTTGTTTCCAAAATGGGTGGCATTCCTCTTGCCCTTGATCAAGCTGGGTCATATATCAGGACTTGTGCTTGTAGCCTTGAGGATTATCTGGAGAAATATTCCAAGCATCAGAAAGAGTCATTTACCAGAACTACATTTAAGGGTGCATCCAATTATCAATTATCAACATATGGAACATGGGAAATATCTATGCAAGAGATTGAGGCTAGGGCTACAAGGGAGGCATGTCCAAGAGCAGTTGCAGCACAGAGTGCCATGACATTAGTGAAGATATTTGCCTTTCTGCATCATACCAATATTCCAGCAGACTTGTTCCAAAATGCTGCTGAAAACTATGTAAAGAGAGTCAAGCAAAATAGCACAGAAACACTTCCAATCTCAGTGACACTGTTGGATTCTCAAACATTGTTCTTGAATGAGAAGGGTGAATGGGACAGGACACAATTCATGGAAGGTATCCATGTCCTGGCCTCATTTCATTGATCAGGAGGAACAGTAAACAGTTTACAATGCACCCATTAGTCCATTCATGGAGCAGTGACAGGATACCTAAGATAGAGATTGAAGCCTATTACTGGAAAGCAAGAGCATTGCTCTCCTGCTCAATAGAGAATGATTATGTGATGGACAACCATGCATTTTGTCAACTGGTTGCTCCACATGTCAAATCAAATTGTCAATATGGACTTGACATGAAGATGAGAGCAACTTACTATGATGATGAGCATGAGAGGTTTGCACTTATGTTTTATAACATTGGTGATTGGAAAGAGACAGAGCAGTTGTTAACTGTGGCAGTGAATCAAAGATGTGAAAGGCTTGGATTGGACCACCAAGACACTCTCACCAGTATGAACAATTTGGCATCCACATACAGTGATCTTGGAAGGTGGAATGAAGCAGAGAAGCTGCAGTTGGATGTGATGAATGCAAGCAAGGCAAAGCTTGGATCAGACCACCCAGACACTCTCAACAGCATGAACAATTTGGCACTCACATACAGTGATCTTGGAAGGTGGAATGAAGCAGAGAAGCTGCAGTTGGATGTGATGAATGCAAGCAAGGCAAAGCTTGGATCAGACCACCCAGCCACTCTCACCAGTATGAACAATTTGGCACTCACATACAGTAAGCAGGGAAGGTGGAATGAAGCGGAGAAGCTGCAGTTGGATGTGATGAATGCAAGCAAGGCAAAGCTTAGATCTGACCACCCAGACACTCTCAGCAGTATGGCTCAGTTGGCAATCATATACAGTAACCAGGGAAGGTGGAGTGAAGCAGAGCCCATGTTATCCAATGCAATAAATTCAATGCACCAAGTCATGGGAGCCCATCATCCAACTACCTTGGCATTCACAGAAGATTTGGATGAATTGCACCAGCAGATACATGCCTCCCATCAAAGAGGTAGGTGATATCATACTAAGTTTGTCTTTAAAATGACTGAATTTGTTTAATCAGATGGTGGGGATTCAGAGTGACAATTGTGAGCAGAAGAAAGAAGATGGCATGAAAGAGTGTTGTTTTTTAGTTGGTTTCAAATGTATAGTACTACCTGTAAACCTATGTATGACTGATACAATGTTGGTGTAGTTTCCAAAGTGGTCCTCAATAATGGCCCTTCTGAATAATGTGCTCACCATGACCATCTATGTGTTTTTGAAACTTTATGTCATCAGAGGCCCTTAACAGGCATATGCAACCCATAGGGACAATGATAACAATGATAAGAGTGATGAGAGAGAGAGGAAATGAACGGATTGGACTGCTTTGCAGTCTACATACAGTGACTCACAAAACTGAGTCAATGTTTGGCACTTTTTGATTGTTTGTAATGTATCTTTAGAGCCAAAGCAAATATAAACACACAATTAGTGTATCAAATAAACTATGTTATCAGGGCTATGTGTGAAATTAAAAATTATGTAATTCCAATCAGAACCCATGGAGATATATTCAATTTAAATCAGGAACTCATTGACTCAGTTTTGTGAGGGGGATCAGAAATATCAGATTCTGATGCTCCACCTATTGTATAGCAGCCAGCCCTTGATAGGTGGTCACTATGGGAATGTTATCTTTCATGGGAACTCAAATTGAGCTATTTAATGAGGGCTAACATTCACAATTCTCCAATGCATCCCACCTCTTCTTCCCCAGAAAGAAAACATCCTCTCTCTAGCCAACAATTATCAGGACTACCCTTGCCGTGATGGCTTAGGGCCCCAACAATAGACTGAAGAGGGAAGAGGAGTAGGGTAGAGTGGAAACCCAAGAGAACTTGACTGAGGACTCTGGGTGCTACTTGTTATGAGCTCACGCCCAACAACACTAACCCACTGTCCTTTAGGACACAGACCCACAGGCCTCGTCGAGCAGGGGGAGAGAGGGAGGAAGGGAATAGGGTATATTGAACTACAGACAGAGTCTTACATGGGCGTAAGAAAAACCATCTTAAGTCTGGGGCGACTCAAGACACTTGTACTACTTATATACTACTCTAGAAAGACCCTAGCCACCGCCTGGTACCACCAGCACTCCCACAGCATCCATACTCCTTATTGTCTTGTATGAGCACTGCCTCCATGCTGTCACCATTGCTATGCTGCTGGGCGCAGCTGCTGTAACACCATCTTCTGGACCAGTCCAGGTTGCTCTAGACTTTGTAACCATAAGGGGCTATATCCTTAAAGCCTCCTTGTCTCCATAGGCTGTGTTGCAATCCCATATGTCCATACGCGCTGCCACTGCTGCTTCCTGATGCGTGATGGCATGATCCCTGATGTGTTGATGCCGACGTCGGTCAATGATGCCATCAAGGGCGCGATCCTCTTGCCTAATCCGGCTGTCCTTCCTAGTATAGTGTATGGCCATCTTGTATGGCCATCGTCTTGTTCCATAGTAAGCACTCCCATGTGCTATCCCATGCAAAGTGTTCCCAGGTTCCCTCCTAAGGCTCCTGGCCTGTATAAATACTGTGGTAGTGGTCCCCGACCACTGATAGATAGGTTGAAAATGTGATGCTGATTTTCATGATTGTAACACTACTTGCATGGTTTATATACAATACAAGCTGGTCTGTGCACTAACCCCTACAACCCTAAAGGCTGTGGAACCTTACACTAACAATAGTCCTGTATGAGTAAGACTGCATAGCCATGACTGCGCATGGACTGCGGATTAGTCATCAGGTATGAGTCATCGGTCCGATAGTCCATAATCTAACCCAATCGTTATCTAATCTAATCTAATCTTAGCGCTGAATAGATAAGATAGACGCCGACCTGACTAAATGTTTGGCTACTACATGTGTAAAATACAAAGAAAAGAATATAAAATGACTTAGAATTTTGGAGCGTTTGATAAGAGTCATGACAACAATGGCTATTCAACTTGCAACATTGCATCCAAACTTAGCATCAGCCAGTCCACAGTGTCCAGGACACTCAGGACTCTCCATCCCAACCAGGAATTCTCCTCTGGAGGTCATCCTTCCAAGCTTTCATCCACCTCTCAGAGGGCCATTGTTACAGTTCTCTTTTCATTTCATTCCTTTGTCTCAGTGGACTTTCTCATATCCATTATTATTACTCATTAACTATGTGCTGTACAGCCTGGACACTATCTCCTTTTGTTGTTACCTTCGTGTTTCCTTTCTCAGGTAGCTACAGCCTCATTCCCTTTTTTGATCTCCATTGTCCTCTAATGTATATAAACACCTGTACAGTAGAGTAACCTCATTTCCAACTTAGACAAGTTTTGCTCTCAACCTCGCTTGATCTCAATCCTCTCTTTCTTCATTGTCCTCCAGACCTTTGTCATCATTTGACTTAGCATCTAGACTCTTTGTCCAGTGACTGGGAATGGACCAAGACTCTGCTTGTCACTGTTGACCTAGAACAAACTACAATGAGGGCATTGTCCATAACACAAGTTGGAACTCAGGAACCACTCAGTGCATCGTCACTAGCCAGACACCATTGATACCAGGACCTCTCAGATTAGGCCACCAAATGACTCCGTTTGTTACAGACAGAAATACTACCTTAACCAAAGAGAAGTCTACTTCTCTGCTACACACAAAGGCTGGTACTATGTCTCAGGAACAAAGAAGAAGAACCAACTGGTTCCAGAAGAATTCTTTAAAGGAGAATACCAGGAGGGAGACCATACTGACAAATTACCAGGAGAAACTTGGATACTCTGGTACAACGAAAACCATGAAGAAGAATACCACCTATTCTTACCCCAAACACTGAACCAGAACTCTCTTGGTGGCACAAGTTTCGAACTGACGAAGAATTAGGGGACTATGCCTTCTTCGCATTCAACACATAGACAGCTACCAGGTGGAACAAATACAGAGAACAACAACAGATCGAGGTAGATCTGTTATGATCATGAAAATCGGCATCACATTTTCAATTTATCTATCAGTGGTCGGGGACCACTACCACAGTCTTTATACAGGCCAGGAGCCTTAGGTGGGAGCCTGGAAACACTTCGCGTGGGTTAGCGCATGGGAGCACTTACTATGGAACAAGACAATGGCCATACAAGGCAGCCATACACTATACTAGGAAGGACAGCCGGATTAGGCAAGAGGATCGCGCCCTTGATGGGATCATTGATCGACGTCGGCATCAACACATCAGGGATCATGCCATCACGCATCAGGAAGCAGCAGTGGCAGCACATATGGACATATGGGATTGCAACACAGCCTATGGAGACAAGGAGGCTTTAAGGATATAGCCCCTTATGGTTGCAAGGTCTAGAGCAACCTGGACCGGTCCAGAGGATGGCGTTACAGCGGCTGCGCCCAGAAGCATAGCAACGGTGACAGTGTGGAGGCAGTGCTCATACAAAGACAATAAGGAGTATGGATGCTGTGGAGCGCTGGGGGTTCTAGGTGGTGGCAAGGGTCTTGGTAGAATAGTATATAAGTAGTACGAGTGTCTTGAGTCGCCCCAGACTTAAGATGGTTTCTCTTATGCCCATGTAAGACTCTGTCTGTAGTTCAATATACCCTTCCCTTCCCCCTTCTCTCCCCTGCTCAACGAGGCCTGTGGGTCTGTGTCCTAAAGGACGGTGGGTTAGTGTTGTTGGGCGTGAGCTCATAACAAGATCTAGCCTTTGGAGACGAACCAAAACAAAGAGAAAACTCAAAACAAGGCACAGAACCGAAGCAGGAACCAGAAAAGGAAATGTCAGACAACAAGGATACATCCTCAAAAGGGATAAAGGGAATCTCCGTTAAGGAATTCAAAGGACAGTGCTCTAAGGCAAAACACTTCATCAATACATTTGATGACATCTTTGATCTTGATGAAGGGCGCTTTGAAACATTGAAAAAACGAATCAAATACATTCTCCTTCACTTAGGGGAAGAGCTGGATGATTGGAAAGCCAATCTTTGAGGAGAATTGGAGGCAGCAGAAACAGTTAAAGGAAAATTGGCAGAAAGCGCATACACACTCTCTTGGGATAACTATCTCAGCTTCAGACAACAATTCTTGAACAACTGGGGAGAATCTGATAGCACAGCTAGGACCCTGAATGATCTAGATAAAGTCAAAATGGGCAGAGATATCGACATCCCTGCCTATATTCAGAAATTCAGATCACTCATACACTCCACCAGAATCACAGGGTTCATGGTGCAGTGCATTTATTTCTGTAAAGGACTCCCTGCATCCATCGCAGCAAAGATCATCAAAAACCCTGCAGTTGTCAATATGGAAACAGCATATAACACTGCAGAATACCTGCACAATGCTTGGGAAACCTGAAATTGATGAACGATCTTCTGGATCAGGAGATACAAAGGGATGTTCAAATTTAACTGAAACCAGAAGCCTTCTGCATCCAGATCAAGGAATCAAGCTGTGAGCACAGGATGTCTTTCAGATGCCCAAAAGGAGGAATACCAAAAGACCGGCAAGTGTTTCAGATGTGGAACACAGGGACACATATCCAGGGACTGCCCAAACAAGGGGAACACCCAAACATTGTCCTACAAGTCCTCCTCCCCACAGAATTGCACAATCAGAGCAGTAGAGGAAATGACCTCAAACGAATCAGCTGCCCAACGCATTAGGGCGCTGTTGAAAGAACTCCCAGATGAGGAGTGCGAGAACACCCTCCAGGAACTCGAATCCGAGGGTTTTTAAGAAGGAGATGCCAGAAAGTGGTTGACACCTCCAGTACCATTGAACAGTTAGCACTCAACTCAAACTCCAATAATAACAAACAGATTTCCATTACTGTGCAAACGAACCATAAACCCGCTGAAATATCTGCTCTCATCAATTGTGGAGCAGAAGGAGACTTCATCGATGAACAAATATCAAAGATCTACCAAAAGAACTCTTAAAACAACCAATTAAAGTCAAGAATGCTGATGGAACAATCAAACAGAATGGATTAATCACTCATCGCACTTGCCTTACATACTCTATTAAAGGAAAGACATACGGACAACTGGTTATGGATCACGAATTTAGGAGATCAGGAGATAATCTTTGGGATACCTTGGTTGGAACAACATAATCCTACTATTGATTGGTGAAAGAAAATCCTCCAAATGGACGATGATTCAGAGGACACCAAACCTATTTGGCACATGGCATTAGACAACAGACAATGGGGAGAAGACGAATATTGGATTAGGGTAAAAATGTCAGCATCACAGGCGCTTGAACATCAGGCAAAATGAGATGAAGCACCGATGGTTTTGCCTTCTGAATATACACCTTGGCAAGCCACCTTTGAGAAGAAAGCATCTGAGCGTTTCCCATCCTCCCACCCCATGGGATCATGCAATCGAGCTCAAAACATGATTTACCCCAAAAGTCAATAAAATCTACCTGTTATCATTAAAGGAACAGTCAACTCTCAACGAATGGATTAAGGAACAACTAGATAAAGGATACATTCAACCATCTAAATTGCCACAGGCATCACCATTTTTCTTTGTCTCTAAAAAAGAAAGCGGCACACTGCAACCTTGTCAGGATTATTGATACCTAAATGAGTGGACAATCAAGAATGCCTATCCGTTACCATTAGTCTCAGATATCATGACAAAATTAGAAGGCGCAAATTACTTCACTAAGCTTGATTTGCACTGGGGATACAATAATGTGCAAATCAAGAAAGGTGACAAATGGAAGGCAGCATTTATAACAAATTGAGTTCTATATGAGCCAACAGTCATGTTCTTTGGCCCCTGCAATTCGCCTTCAACGTTCCAGACTATGATGAACGAATACTTCCAAGACATGATAAACGAAGGATGGCTCATTATTTACATGGACAACATTCTAATTTGTGGGAAAACTAAGGAAGAAGTACAAAACACTTCACCCATGTGGATTCATCTCCCATGCTTTGACCCTCACTGAACACAATTATCAGATCTATGATTGAGAACTCCTCACAATCATTAAAGGACTACAGGCATGGCGACACTTACTTCATGGATCACTGCACCTGATAGTCGTTCATTGTGATCATAAGAATCTTTTATTCTATCAGACACCCCAATGTTTAACTCCTCAACAAGCACAATGGTCCATGATGCTCTCGGAATTTGACCTGAAAATTGAACATGTACCTGGCACTAAAATGTTCAAAGCGGATGCCCTTTCTCACTGACCTGATCATATGAAAGGCAAGGATGCTCAAGACGATGTAACAATGTTACCAGATAGCAAGTTCATCCGCGTCATTGCTACAGACCTAGCTCAAGAAATCAGGGATGCCACAGCCCTTGACAGTTTTGGACGCACAATCGTTGAAGTTATTGAAACCCAATGTGCCCCACCAATTAAATCCAAGCTCCAGGACTGGGCGTTTGTTGATGGAATCATTTGATATATTGACAGAGCATACATCCCAGATAATGGAGCGCTCAGGACACAGATTGTCAAAACAGTTCATGAATCGCTCACCTCTGGACACCCAGGACGCATGAAAACTCTTGAACTCCTGCAACACAATTATTGGTGGCCAGGAATGTATAAACATGTCAAAGAATGGATTACAGGTTGCGCTACTTGCCAACAAATGAAAGTGAATACTCATCCAAACACACTGGATCTTCTACCTATTGGATCAAAAGCAACTCGTCCTTTCCAACAAGTCACACTAGATTTTATTACAGATCTTCCCATTGCAGATGGATATGACTTATTTCTGGTCACAGTGGACCATGGTCTTACAAAGGGGGTAATTCTTATTCCCTGCAAGAAAACCATCGATGCTCTGGGAACAGCCAATCTTTACATTTCCAAAATATTCAAGTGCTTTGGACTACCCGATATACTCATCTCAGATTGAGGACCACAGTTTTCAGCTAAAGTCTTCCAAGAAATCAGAAAGACGCTAGGAATCAATCACAGAATGAGCACTGCCTATCACCCACAGACCGATGGAGAAACAGAACGCGTTAATCAAGAATTAGAAGTATACCTTCGGATATTTTGTGCAAACAAACCCCATAAATGGAAACAACTACTCCCAATTGCTGAATTTGCTCATAATAATCAACACCATGACTCAACTAAAGCCTCCCCATTTTAACTCATGTATGGAATGAACCCTGTTGCACTACCAACTGCAGTACAGAAAATGACAACACCTGCCGCTGAAGAGCGCCTACAGCTATTACAAAAAGCCAGGGAAGAAGCACTAGCAGCACATGAACTAGCAAGGCAGATGGTTGCACGATGAGTCAGGGACAAAGCAATCAAATTTGTACAAGGAGACAAAGTGTGGCTCGAGAACAGAAATCTCAACATACCATATCAATCTAGGAAACTAGCGCCTAAACAAGAAGGACCCTTTATAGTTGAACAAGTACTAGGACCAGTAACATATAAGCTCAAGCTACTGAAACAATGGTGCATTCACCCAGTCTTTCACACATCACTCCTCATGACATACAGGGAAACTGAAACACATGGACCAAATTACACAACTCCTCCCCCTGATCTTGTAAATGGACAAGAAGAGTTTTAAGTGGAAGCAATTCTCACACAATGAAAACGCGGAGCAGGATATCAGTATTTGGTTAAATGGAAGGGATACGGCCTGAATGACAACTCCTGGGAACCTGAGCGCAATCTGAACAATGCTGTGGACGTGTTACAAGCATATAAACTCAGAAGACAGTTATGAAACCCCATGTCTCAATATTGCAACCACAAAACCCTCAAACAAAATATTCACTATATGAAAAGATACTGCTCAACCCAAGGACAATACTCCCCAAAACTCTATGAAAGTTTCAAAGGACAAATCATTATGTTTCCCATTTACCATCCTCCAGTCACCCCTTTAGAACCACCTCGACTAATCAATTTCATCCGAACCCTAACAACCTGATTAATTGCCTACAAGACTCCCAGACTTTCTAACAGACATCTGACACACCCACAAGGACATGTCAAAATCCCATTCAATGCCCAACTACACTACCTCCCGAAATATATGGATCTCACATTTGATCTGGAAGAACTACTGTATTATCCAGATGCAATGTCACCTTACCTTCCATCGCCCAATAGACCTTTAAACCATACAAATGATGTATATACCAAGGCAATCCTCCGCCAAGAAGATCCTGCACTATTTGATTTTGCGGAACAGTTAGCAAGCGCTAGCAAAGAGATGGAAATTTACAGATGGGTTGCTGCCCTACAACTTCCAGATGCAAGCTCAAACCTCAATAGAGCGCTCAAGAGTCTTGAGTTCCTGGATGCATTTGACAGCACAGGCGGACCCACTATACCTAATTCACCTGAAAGTATTGCACCACAAGACATTGTTCCTGAAACAGGTGCAGACCCTGAGTTTGAAATATCCACCACTACCAGGAATGAGTTAAGCAAATCAGAAAGATCTGATGAAGAACTTGAATATGCTCCCAGCATCAGAGTGCCCACATTCTCTTACTGATCCACGGATGGAGAACTCCAGACAGTCAACTGGGATGATGAGGTGTTCAATGAAGAATAAAAGCGCCTTTTAGGACGTGAATGTTTCCCCAACCTTATACACTCGAACAAATGTCTCTCTTCATCGCCATTGCTTACCTTGCTGCCTTCTCCTTCACCCTTTTGGTCACCACTTGTGGCCACTGTTATATTGATGTCACCACCATTGTCCCCCCTTTTGCCTCCATCACTCACCATCTCCCACTCGAGGTGTTTGTCACCACCACCACTACCCTGGATGATTACAACTTTGCCGACATCCCTGCTCTTCACGAGCATCCCAAAGAACTTGCTGCCATCCCAGCCTCTCCTACGCATATACCCATCATCCAACCTCGCAACACCATGCTCAACAATGTCAGCAAGAACCTTGCCACCCTCGTCACCTATTTCAACATGTTCTCAGAACCACTCAACTTTGTCACTGCCCTCATGCTTACTACCAACCCTCACTCACTCACATACAACGAACAAGATGCGATGCTTGCTCAGGCCAAGCAATTACAACATGCCATTCAAACAGTACAGTGGCAGATGGAGACTGTGGAGAAGGATGTCAAGAACATTGTCAAATGGCTGGAGTCTAGACAAGATCATGGCTGGACAAATTCATGGTAGAAGTTGGTGACTTCTCACATACAAAGGGGGGTAATGTTACAGTTTCCTCTCCGTTTCATCTTCTTGTCTCCGTATACTGTTTCATGTTTATCATTTCCCCTTAACTGTGCATCATACAGTCTGGATGCTATCTCCTTTCACAACTACCTTCACATTTCCTTTCTTAGGTAGTCATTGTCTCATTCCCTTTACGGTTTCCTTTGTTCTCTAATCGTATATAAACCCCATGTACTGTAGAGTAACTCCAGTTCCAACTTAGATGAGTTTTGCTCTCAACAACAATTGACTTTGACACTCCTTTTTCTCATCGTTCTCAAAGACCTTTGTCATCACTTGACTTAGCATCTGAACTCTTTGTCCAGTGGCTGGAAACATATTGAGACTCTGCTTGTCGCTGTTGACTTAGAACAAACCACGATGAGGGCATCGTTTGTAACACTAACTGTTCAATGGTACTGCAGGTGTCAACCGCTTTTTGGTGTCTCCTTCTTAAAAACCCTCGGATTCGAGTTCCTGGAGGGTATTCTTGTGTTCTTCCTCAGGGAGTTCTTTCAATAGTGCCCTAATGCGTTGGGTGGCTGATTCATTTGAGGTTGTTACTGCTCTGATTGTGCGATTCTGTGGGGAGGAGGACTTGTAGGATGATGTTTGGGTGTTCCCCTTGTTTGGGCAGTCCCTGGATATGTGTCCCTGTGTTCCACATCTGAAACATTTGCCAGTCTTTTGGTATTCCTCCTTTTGGGCATCTGAAAGACATCCTGTGCTCACAGCATTGATTCCCCTTGATCCGGATGTAGAGGGCTTCTGGTTTCGGTTAAATTTGAAACACCCTTTTGTGTCTCCTGATCCAGAAGATTGGTTCATCAATTTCATGGTCTCCCAAGCATTGTGCAGGCGCTCTGCAGCGTTATAGGCTGTTTCCATACTGATAACTGTGGGGTTTTCGATGATTTTTGCTGCTACTGATGCAGGGAGTCCTTTACAGAAGTAAATGCACTGCACCATGAACCCTGTAATTCTGGTGGAGTGTATGAGCAATCGGAATTTCTGAATGTAGGCAGGGATGTCAATGTCTCTGCCTACTTTGACTTTATCTGGATCATTCAGGGTCCTGGCTGCGCTGTCTGAATTTCCCCAGTTGCTCAAGAATCGTCTCTTGAAGCTGGTATAGTTATCCCAAGAGAGTGCATATGCGCTTTCTGCTGATTTTCCTTTGGTTGCTTCTGCTGCCTCTAATTCTCCTCAAAGATTGGCTTCCCAATTGTCCAGTTCTTCCCCTAAGTGAAGGAGAACATATTTGATTTGTTTTTTCGATGTTTCAAAGCACCCCTCATCAAGATCAAAGATGTCATCAAATGTATTGATGAAGTGTTTTGCCTTAGAGCACTGTCCTTTGAATTCCTTAATGGAAATTCCCTTTATCCCTTTTGAGGATGTATCCTTGTTGTCTGACATTCCTTTTTCTGGTTCCTGTTTTGGTTCTGGTGTTTCAGGTCTCGGATCCTGTGTTCCTGGTTTATGTTTTGGTTTGTCCCCAAAGGCTTGATCTATCTCAATCTGTTGTTGTTCCTTGTATTTGTTCCACCTGGTTAGTGTCTGTTCATCTAGTGCAAGGAAGGCGAAATCTCCGAGTTTTTCGTTGACTCAAAACTCGTGCCACCAGGTGAGTTCAGGTTTGGTGTTTGAAGTTAGGAATAACTGATTGTTTTCCTTGTTTATTTTGTTGTACCAGTGAATCCAAATATCTCCTGGTAATTCGCTGTTAGGGTCTCCTTCCTGGTAATCTCCTTCAAAGAGTTCCTCTGGGACCGGTAGGTTCTTTCTCTTTGGTCCTGAGACATAGCACCAGACCTTGTGTGTAGTAGAGAAGTAGACTTCTCTTCGGTTAAGGTAGTACTTCTGTCTGTAATGAACAGAGTTGTTTGGTGGCCTAATCTAAGAGGCCCTGGTATCAATGGTGTCTGGCTAGTGATGTGCCACACTGCATTCTATTATCTCTTCATGATCCCCAATTTGCAGCTTGAATTGCATCATGTATTCAATGCTTCCCATTGCATTCCAGGACCCATCCGCATTGTAGACTGGTAGTGGCTTTATCAGCTGTTGTTTATTTAAATTGTGTTGTTCCACAATTTCCTTGTTAACACAAGAGCCGGTGCATCCTGAGTCTACTAACACCAACACTTTAATGATTTCACCTGTGTCCATTGTGGTAAGTACACAGTGTAAATCAATCTCTTGTTTGCCCATTGCGTGAACCACCTGTTGTCATAGTTGCGTCAGGTTCCATATTGCCTCTGGCTCTGATAATTTATTGAGGTCATTTACCAACTTGGTATTGACCTCATTAACCTGTTTAGTTGGTACCCATTCCTTTAGACAATGAACTGCAGTTTTGCTATCTTCCTGCCAGATTTGTCTTAACACCCACTCAGGGGTCCATGGGTTCAGCCGATTTGTTTTTACGCTCACACTTAAGTTTTGTATCCAGTGAATGAGAGGAGAACATTCATATAACAATTCTGGTAATTGTACACAAGAATCATTGTCCAAAACTGAAACTCTATTAGCCAGCAGCGCGGAGCACGTGCCTACTGGCTGTTGCCAAAACCCTTTTCCTTTTCCTTTCCCCATTCCTTACATTGCTCCTCAGTGAGCTCCTCAATCTTTATTTCTTTAACATGGCCTTTTCCTTTCTCAGTCTGTGTGTACTTCTTTGGTTCTTTGCATTCCCTTGCAAAGTGTCCTTTCTTTCCGCAATTGAAACATGCACCTGGTGTGCATTTGACTTTATCCATGTCCATTGCATTGGAATCGTGAGCTGATGTTGATGCCTGAGCTGGCTTATAGGTTTGCAAGGTAGGCTGCGATTTGGGATAATCTTCTTTGAATGGTGTCTTTTTCTGTCAATCACCATATGCATCCTGAGCTCTTCAATATGCTTGTGCCAGTTCTGTAACTCTTTCCATGATTCACTCAAGCATATCTCCTTCATCCAGATCTCCAACTTGAATTAATTTGAACCCTAGGTTTGGATTTAACCCTTTCTGGAAGTGATCTTTTGCAGCGCTGGCATTCCATCTGGTCAAGGGCAACAAAGCCTTGAATTCAATGATGTGATCTTCCACCACCAACTTCCTTGCTGTAGCTTTTGTATCTGTTCTACAGTGTGTTCTCGAGTTTCTTTAGACATAAAGAAGTCGTGCATTTGTTGCTTCAGGTCTAACCATCCCAAGAATGGGGGTTTCATGGTTTGGGGGTGGCATTGGTAATGTCCAGCAACTCCTATTGTGGCAGGGACATAGTGTCCTTCTCTTCATTCCTGATAAGACAACCCTGCCAGCCAGCCTTCTTCTGCCACCTTCTGGGTATAGTTGGTGTCACTGTCAATTTGCTCTTTCAATTTGACAGCCGCCCATGTCCCTGCCTGATCGCCTTTTCCTTTTCTGATCCGTCCCAACATGATATAGATTCTTCTGCCATAGTCCATCTCATGAGCCAATTCAAAATACACATCCATTGCGTGGCACCATGCATCTACCTGCGCCACATCACCTTCAAAGTGATCTGGTAGCTCAAGTTTTACCTGTGATCTACTGACTGGCAGTGGGCAGGTATTTTGATATTCAGTGACAGCTTGTTGTACTAAACTCCCCATATGCGCTGCCATTTGGGTAGTTCCTGCTGTCCATTGTTGTATCTTGGCTTCTGAATCAGTTACCTGCTGAGGTGTTGCTCCTGCGGCTACTGTCAATGGTTCAGGCCTGGCTTCCGCATTTGGACCGAAATAGTAATTGTATTGGTTGATTGCTGCATGTAAATATGCTGTCATCTGATCAGATCATCCAAATCCTATTTCAACGTGTCTGTTACAGTTTCTTATCTGTTTTGTCTCCTTGTTTCCATTTGCTGTTTCATATCCATCATTACTCATTAACTGTGCATCGTACAGCCTGGATGCTATCTCCTTTTTACAGCTACCTTTACATTTCCTTTTCTAGGTAGTCATTGCCTCATTCCTTTTATAGATTCCTTTGTTCCTTTATTGTATATAAACCTCATGTACTGTAGAGTAACTCCAGTTCCAACTTAGACGAGTTTTGCTCTCAACAACAATCGACCTCAACGCTC
The DNA here is from genome assembly GCA_020011035.1 of Amanita subjunquillea. Lineage (NCBI taxonomy): Eukaryota > Fungi > Basidiomycota > Agaricomycetes > Agaricales > Amanitaceae > Amanita > Amanita subjunquillea. The sequence continues at coordinate 889,956 of JAEBUT010000010.1, read as the reverse complement.
TTTTCTCTCATCGTTCTCAAGGCCTTTGTCATCACTTGACTTAGCGTCTGAACTCTTTGTCCAGTGGCTGGGAGCGGACCGAGACTCTGCTTGTCACTGTTGACTTAGAACAAACCACAACGAGGGCATTGTCCATAACACAAGTTGGAACTCAGGAACTGCTCAGTGCATTGTCACTAGCCAGACACCATTGATACCAGGGCCTCTCAGATTAGGCCACCGAATGACTCTGTTCATTACAGACAGAAGTACTACCTTAGCTGAAGAGAAGTCTACTTCTCTACTACACACAAGGTCTGGTGCTACATTTCAGGAACAAAGAGAAGATATTTGGATTCACTGGTACAATGAAACAAACGAGGAAAACAATCAGTCATTCCTAACCCCAAACACCAAACCTGAACTCACCTGGTGGCACGAGTTTTGAGTCAACAAGAGATTAGGAGATTTCGCTTTCCTAGCACTTGACGAACAAACAGTAACCGAGTGGAACAAATATAGAGAACAACAACAGATTGAGATAGATCTAGCCTTTGGGGACAAAGTGAAACAAGGAGGGAATTCGAAACAAGGCACAGAACTGAAACACAAACCAGGAACACAGGACCCAAAACCTGAAACACCAGAACCAAAACAGGAACCAGAAAAAGGAATGTCAGACGAAAAAAACACATCCTCAAAAGGGATAAAGGGAATCTCCATTAAGGAATTCAAAGGACAGCGCTTTAAGGCAAAACACTTCATCAATACATTTGATGACATCTTTGATCTTGATGAAGGGTGCTTTGAAACATCAAAAAAGCGAATCAAATATGATCTCCTTCACCTAGGGGAAGAGCTAGACCATTGGAAAGCCAATCTTTGAGGAGAATTAGAAGCAGCAGAAGCGACTAAAGGAAAAACAGCAGAAAGCGCATACACACTCTCTTGGGATAACTATACCAGCTTCAGGCAACGATTCCTAAACGACTGGGGAGAATCTGACAGCACAGCCAGGACCCTGAATGATCTAGATAAAGTCAAAGTGGGTGGAGATACTGACATCCCTGCCTATATTCAGAAGTTCCAATCACTCATACACTCCACCGGAATTACAGGGTTCATGGCACAGTGCATTTACTTCTGTAAAGGACTCCCTGCATCAGTAGCAGCAAAGATCATCAAAAACCCCATGGTCACCAGTATGGAAACAGCATATAACGCTGCAGAACGCCTGCACAATGCTTGGGAGACCATGAAATTGATGAACCAATCCTCTGGATCAGGAGACACAAAGGGGCGTTTCAAATTTAACCAAAACCAGAAGCCCTCTGCATCTGGATTAAGGGGAATCAATGCTGTGAGCACAGGACATCTTTCTGATTCCCAAAAGGAGGAATACTGAAAGACCGGCAAGTGTTTCAGATGTGGAACACAGGGACACATATCCAGGGACTGCCCAAACAAGGGGAACACCCAAATGTCATCCTACAAGTCCTCCTCCCCACAGAATCACACAATCAGAGCAGTAGAGGAAACAACCTCAAATGAATCAGCTGCCCAACGCATCAGGGCGCTGTTGAAAGAACTCCCTGAGGAAGAACACAAGAATACCCTCCATGAACTCAAATCCAAGGGTTTTTAAGGAGATGCCAGAAAGCGGTTGATGCCTCCAGTACCATTGAACAGTTAGCACTCAACTCTGTAATTGTAAACTCCAATAATAACAAACAGATTTCCATTACTGTGCAAACAACCCATAAACCCGCTGAAATATCTGCTCTCATTGATTGTGGAGCAGAAGGAAACTTCATTGATGAACAAATATCAAAAGATCTACCAAAGGAACTCTTAAAACAACCAATTAGAGTCAAGAACACTGATGGAACAATCAACCAGAACGGATTAATCACTCATCGCACTTGTCTTACATACTCTATCAAAGGAAAGACGTACAACAACTGGTTATGGATCACATATTTAGGAGATCAGGAAATAATCTTTGGGATACCCTGGTTGGAACAGCATAATCCTACCATTGATTGGCGAAAGAAAACCCTCCAAATGGACAATGATTCAGAGGACACCAAACCTATTTGGTGTATGGCATTAGACAATCAACAATGGGGAGAGGACAAATATTGGATTAGGGTAAAAACATCTGCATCACAGGTGCTTGAACATCAGGCAAAATGAGATGAAGCGCCAATGGTTTTGCCTCCTGAATATACGCCTTGGCAAGCCACCTTTGAGAAGAAAGCATCTGAGCGTTTCCATCCCCCCACCCATGGGATCATGCAATCAAGCTCAAAACAGGATTTACGCCAAAGGTCAACAAAATCTACCCATTATCATTGAAAGAACAGTCACCTCTCGACAAATGGATTAAGGAACAATTAGACAAAGGATACATTCAACCATCTAAATCACCACAGGCATCACCATTTTTCTTCGTCTCTAAGAAAGAAAGCGGCGCACTTCAACCTTGTCAGGACTATCAATACCTAAACGAGTGGACAATCAAGAATGCCTATCCATTACCATTAGTCTCTGATCTAATAACGAAATTAGAAGGTGCAAATTACTTCACTAAACTTGATTTGCGCTGGGGATACAACAATGTCTGAATCAAGAAAGGCAACAAATGGAAAGCAGCATTTATAACAAATCGAGGTCTATATGAGCCAACAGTTATGTTGTTTGGCCTTTGTAATTCGCCTTCAACATTCCAGACTATGATGAATGAATACTTTCAGGACATGATAAACAAAGGATGGCTCATTATTTACATGGACAATATTCTAATTTGTGGAAAAATCAAGGAAGAGGTACAAAAGTGCACAGAACATGTCCTGGAACGACTGCAAGAAAACGATCTATTTTTGAAACTTGAGAAGTGCAAATTTTGCGTCCAAGAAGTCGAATTTTTAGGCATGGTCATCACCCCCGGACACATACAGATGGACCCTGTCAAACTTGCAGGAATTCATGACTGGCCAACGCCAATGACAGTCAAACAAGTCAGGTCCTTCCTTGGATTTGGAAACTTCTATCAGAGATTTATTGGCAATTTCGCCACCATAGCAAAACCATTAACGGACCTAACAAAGAAAGGCTTACTTTTCAACTGGACACCTACTTGCCAGAACATGTTTGACAAACTCAAGTGCAAGTTTTCCTCCATGCCCATTTTACACATGCCAGACCCCACCTGACCATTTATTCTTCAGATGGACGCCTCAAACAAAGCTACTGGAGCAGTACTTAAACAAGCAGATACAACTGGAACGCTTCACCCATGCAGATTTATCTCCCATGCTTTGACGCTCACAGAACAGAATTATCAGATCTATGATCGAGAACTCCTTGCAATCATTAAAGGATTACAGGCATGGTGACACTTACTCCATGGGTCACCACACCCAATAGTGGTTCATTGCGATCATAAGAATCTTTTATTCTATCGGACACCCCAACGTTTAACTCCTCAGCAAGCACGATGGTCCATGATGCTCTCAGAATTTGACCTGAAAATTGAACATGTACCTGGTACTAAAATGTTCAAGCAGATGCCCTTTCTCGCCAACCTGATCATATGAAAGGCAAAGATGCTCAAGACGATGTGATGATGTTACCAGACAACAAGTTCATTCATCTCATCGCCACAGACCTTGCCCAAGAAATTAAGAACGCTACATCACTCGACAGCTTTGGACGAACAATTATTGAAGTAATTGAAACTCAACGTGCTCCACCGATTAAATCCAAACTCCAGGACTGGGCGTTTGTTGATGGAATCATTTGATACATTGATAGAGCATACATCCCGGATAACGGAACACTCAGGACACAGATCGTCAAAACAGTTCATGAATTGCTCACCTCTGGACACCCAGGACGCATGAAACCTTGAAACTTCTCCAATGCGATTACTGGTGGCCAGGCCTGTATACACACATGTTCCAGAATGGCATTACAGTTGCACTACCTGCAATAGCTGAAAGTGCATATCATCGCAACCTCCGGCTCTTCACCCATTGCGATCAAAGCGCTCGCCCATTTTCAGTAGGGTCCACAGATTTCATTACAGATCTTCCTTATCGCCAGAGGATACTTGATTCGCAATTATCGGTCACTGGTGGACCATTGGTCCTTAATTCCAAGGGGTAATCTTACTCCTTTGCAAGAATAAACCACGCGCATTAGGAACGCCGATCTTCAATTTCCGAGATATTCAAACGCTTTGGCTACTTTCCGTATATACTTTCATCTTCGCGCATTCAAAGCACCACAATTTTCTCGCGCTAAAAGTCCTTTCCAGGAAATTCCAGAACGCCACTACAAGGGATCGATCACCGAATGCGCACAGCCTCTTCACCCCTCAGATTGATGGAGAAAACAGAACGCATTATATCAAGACAACTAGACGTATACCTTCACATATTTGCCACAAACGAACCCCATAAATGGAATATCAACTACCTTCCAATCGCCGAATTGTGCTCATCACACAACTCGACACCATGCCCTCAGTTAGAGCTCCCCGTTTTACCAACTCCATGTCGCGAACAAATCCTGTCGCAATTACCAACCCTCCCCTTATGTACTAAAAGTATGACAACACCTGCTGCTGAGAATGCCTACAAGCTACACAACAAGCCAGAGAAGCAAGCCTGGCTCGCCACCCCACCAACCTAGCAAGGTCCGATGGTCCTTTCCGCGCGATGAGTCAGGGATCTAAAGCCATCAAATGCGTACCAAGGCAGACTTTAATATAGTGCCTCGAAAAATTAGAAACTCTAAACTCTTTCCTCCCTTTCTCCTTTCCCCTTCAATCTCGGCAATGGTGCCAAACCGAGGGAAGACCTTTGTAGTCGACCAACGTCTCGGACCAGTAACGACTTATAGGCCTCAACTTCTTTCTCCCTCCCACACTTTAATGGCAATCGATGATCGTGCGCCGGGTGGGCGATATGCGACCCAACGCCGCTATGACTAAAGCGGGTGTGCGTTGGTCTTTGCGTTGTACTCAATTGAAAGTGGCCGCAGAAACGAGAGATACTGGGTTATTTATGTCAAGAAGGGAATGCTGTTAAACTGATGCCGGTCGGTCACCACGGTTATGTTATTTTATGCTACGAAATAAGATGATATATATACTGTTTGCTACCTACTGATACGAGTGGACTCCGAATTCTTCTGTGTCATGCTTGGTGGCCTACTATCCCAATTTGTTATCCTGAAAGGCGCCGTCCGATGTAGTTTAGTGCGCGAGCATTTTGCTAGTTGTTTTCCCTGTTGCAAACCCGTAGCAAGATCCTGACCGTTGATGGGTACGATAGCCAATGATCAACCTCCAGCGTCTTATGCAATAAGCGTTGGTATATGCTTTTAGCGTGGTTTGTCCCTGTTGCCGCTACTCCCAAACTGGACGTTTTGCGTTGGCTGCTGATCGACGCTACCATTGGTGAAGATTTTCCTCCATTTAACCAAGTTTGTCCATAGCTCGTAGACGCGTGGCTAAAATGGTCCCAATCGCGGTATTTCGGGCGCGCTTATCTAGCGCGGAAGTGGCAGTGTCATGGCTAATCTTAATGCAGCGGACAGCGTTCAATGGTAGTTTTCAGGTGATCGATGCTAGTTGGCGCAGTCGGGTAGTGCTGGTTTCGCATGTGGTATTGCGGGGGTTTGTCTTGCGACTTATGGACGGCTTGCGATGCGGATGAGCACAGGACTTGACTGCGAAGGCGGTCGGACGAGTAAGGTGTCAGATAGATAGCCACGGGTTCAGTGCGTATATAGTTCCGGCACTGATAGGACTTCTCTCACATAGCTTGACGCATACATGTGACGATGCCACTACACAGTCACCGCGGAACACCGCTCATCAACGGACAAGAAGAGTTTGAGGTGGAAGCAATTCTCACACATCGAAAATGCGGAGCAGGATATCAATATTTGGTCAAATGGAAACGATATGGTCCGAATGACAATTCCTGGGAACCTGAGCGCAATCTAAGCAATGCTGCGGACGTTTTGCAAGCATATAAACTCAGATGACAATTGTAAAACCCCATGTCCCGTTATTGCAACCGCCAAACTCTCAAACAAAACATTTGATACACTAAGAAATATTGCTCCACTCGAGGACGATATTCTCCGAAACCATACGAAAGCTTCAAAGGACGAATCATTACATTTCCCATTCCTCATCCTCCAATCAACCCTTTAGAACCACCTTGATTAGTCAACTTCATTCGAACCCTAGCAACCCAATTAATTGCTTACAAGACTCCCAGACTTTCTAACAAACATGCGACGCACCCACAGGGACATGTCGAAATCCCATTCAATGCCCGATTACACTACCTTCCGAAATATATGGATCTCACATTCGATCTGGAAGAATTACCATACTATCCAGATGCAATGTCACCCTACCTTCCATCGCCCAACAGACCTCTAAACCACACCAACAACGTATACACTAAGGCGGCCCTCCGCCGAGAGGACCCTATACTATTTGATTTTACAGAATGACTAGGGAATGCTAGCAAAGAAATGGAAATTGCCAGATGGGCTGCTGCTCGACGACTCCCAGACGCAATCTCAAACCTCAACAGAGTATTCAAGAGCCTTGATTTCTTAGACGCATTCGATAGCACAGGCGGACCCACTATACCCAATTCGCCTGAAAGTATTGCACTACAGGACATCAATCCCGAAACAGAACTGGACTCTGAAAATGAAGTTTCTACCACTACCAGGAACGAGCTAAGCAAATCAGAAGAATCTGATGGAGAACTCAAATATGTTCCCAGCATCAGAGCATCCACATTTACTTATCAGTCCCCGGATGGAGAACTCCGAACTGTCAATTGGGATGACAAAGTATTCGATTAAACATAAAAAGACGCCTCTGGCAGCATTAGACCCTAACTTCATACGCTTGCACAATGTCTTTCTTCACTGCCATCGCCTACTTCGCCGCCCTCGCCTTTGCCTTGTTGGTCACCACATGTGGCCACTACTATATCGAACCAGTTAATTTGCTATCGCCCTTCATCGCCGCCGCCCACAACTTTCCCCTCGAGGTCTTCGTCGAGACCACTGTCACCATCGATGACTTCGATTTTGCCGACCTCCCTGAGCTACACAAACATCCTGCAGAACTTATCAAACCCATTGCCGCCATCACTACGCCTCCCATCATCATTGTTACGGATGATGCCCTCGTTGTGATTCGTTCTAAGTCAACAGTGACAAGCAGAGTCTCGGTCCGCTCCCAGCCACTGGACAAAGGTCTAGACGCTAAGTCAAATGATGACGAAGGTCTTGAGAACGATGAGAGAGAAGAGTGTTTAAGTCGATCGTTGTTGAGAGCAAAACTCGTCTAAGTTGGAACTAGAGTTACTCTACTGTACATGGGGTTTATATACGGGTTAGAGAACAAAGGAAACCTATAAGAGGAATGAAATGATAACTACCTAAGAAAGGAAATGTGAAAGTAGTTACGAAAGGAGATAGCGTCCAAGCTGTACAATGCGCAGTTAAGGGGGAATGATGGATATAGAACTGTCCACTGAAACAAGAGGTGTCAACAAAGAAAGGAAACTGTAACATTACCCCCTTCGTATGCGAGAAGTCACCGACTTCTACCATGCAGATGTCCATGCGTGATCCTGCTGTGATTCGAGCCAAGTGACGACATTGCCCAAGTCTGCTGCTGCCGTCTCAGCTCGCCATTGGAGACTTTTGAACTGCTAGCTGCAGTTGTTTTGCCTGTGCTAGCACTGAGTCCCTTTCTTTGAGAGTAAGGGAGTGAGGGTCGGCGGTGATGGTGAGTCCAGTGACAAAGTCCAAAGGTTCGGCGAACTGGTTGTAGAGGACAAGTATTTCAGCAAGGCAATCGCTGACATTCTGAAGCATTGCGTTGCAAGGGCGGATGACGATGGGAGGCGTGGTGACGGCAACAGTAGGTTCAATAAGTTCTGCAGGGTGTTTGTGCAGCTCGGGGAGGTCGGCGAAGTCGAAGTCGTCAATGGTGACAGTGGTCTCGACAAAGACCTCGAGGGGAAAGTTATGGGTGGCGGCGATGAAAGGTGACAACAAATCGACTGGTTCGATATAATAATGGCCACCAACAAGGCGAAGGTGAAGGCGGCAAAGTAGGCAACGGCGGTGAGGAGAGACATTTCTTTTCGAGTGTATAATGGTGGGGATCTGTTGTTGTCAAAGGCATCCCTTTTTTATCTTCAGTTGAACACCTCGTCATCCCAATTGACAGTTCGGAGTTTGCCATCCGGAGACCGATAAGTAAATGTGGATGCTCTGATGCTGGGAACATATTCAAGTTCTTCATCAGATTCTTCTGATTTGCTTAGCTCGTTCCTGGTTGTAGTAGAAACTTCGTTTTCAAAGTCTGATTCTGTTTCAGGGTTGATATCCTGTGGTGCAATACTTTTGGGTGAATTGGGTATAGTGGGTCCGCCTGTGCTGTTGAATGCGTCCAAGAAATCAAGGCTCTTGAATACTCTGTTGAGGTTCAAGATCGCGTCTGGGAGTCATCAAGCAGCGGCCCATCTGCAGATTTCCATTTCTTTACTAGCATTTCCTAGTCGTTCTGCAAAGTTGAATAGTATAGGGTCTTCTCGGCAGCAGGCCGCTTTGGTGTATACATCGTTGGTGTGGTTTAAAGGCCTGTTAGGCGACGGGAGGTAGGGTGACATTGCGTCTGGATAGTATGGTAATTCTTCTGGGTCGAATGTGAGATCCATATATTTCGGAAGGTAGTGTAATCGGGCATTGAATGGGATTTCAACATGTCCTTGTGGGTGCGTCGCATGTCCGTTAGAAAGTCTGGGAGTCTTGTAGGCAATTAATCGGGTTGCTAGGGTTCGAATGAAATTGACTAATCGAGGTGGTTCTAAAGGGTTGATCGGAGGATGAGGAATGGGAAACGTAATGATTCGTCCTTTGAAGCTTTCGTATGGTTTCAGAGAATATCGTCCTCGAGTGGAGCAATATTTCTTGGTGTATCGGATGTTTTGTTTGAGAGTTTGGTGGTTGTGATAGTGAGACATGGGGTTTTACATGTCTTCTGAGTTTATATGCTTGTAAAATGTCCGCAGCATTGCTTAGATTGCGCTCAGGTTCCCAGGAGTTGTCATTCGGACCGTATCCTTCCATCTACCAAGATATTGATGATCGCGTGCTCAGGAGGTACTTTGTATTACGATGACTATGTTTTGACTTTTTGCGACCATATAATGACTAAATTGACTTGAGCTTGTGACTGGGTCTGACTAACTTTGACCATTCAATCTGCTTATGTAATAGTCTTGCTCTGATCCTTTGTAGTCCTTCTTAGTCATGCAATGACTGCCATGACTAAAGTTTGACCATTTGATGTTGTTTAGTTATACTAGGCCCATGACTAACCTCTGACTGTGGTAGTCAGGATTTGCTCTCAAAAAACAAAGTAAGACTATGAGTTGACACTTGTGACTGGGCTGACTTTTGATTGACTATCTAACTTTACTGAGAGTGACGTGTGAAAGACTGGGTGAATGCGCCATTGTTTCGGTAACTTGAGCCTATATGTTACTGGTCCTAGGACTTGTTCAACTACAAAGGGTCCTTCTCGTTTGGGCGCCAGTTTCCTAGATTGATATGGTATGTTGAGGTTTCTATTTTCGAGCCACACTTTATCTCCTTGTACGAATTTGATTGCTTTGTCCCTGACTCGTCGCGCAACCATCTGTCTTGCTAGTTCGTGTGCGGCTAGTGCTTCTTCTCTAGCTTTTCGTAGTAGCTGTAGGCGTTCCTCAGCAGCAGGTGTTGTCATTTTTTGTATAGTGGTTGGTAATGCAACGGGATTTGTTCCATACATGAGTTGAAACGGGGAGGCTCTAACTGAGTCATGGTGTCGATTGTTATGAGCAAATTCGGCGATTGGGAGTAGTTGTTTCCATCTGTGGGGTTCGTTTGCACAAAATATTCGAAGGTATACTTCTAGTTCTTGATTAACGCGTTCTGTTTCTCCATCAGTCTGTGGATGATAGGCTGTGCTCATTCTGTGATCAATCCTAGCGTCTTTCTGATTTCCTGGAAGACTTTAGCCGAAAATTGTGGTCCTCGATCCGAGATGAGGATATCAGGTAATCCAAAGCGTTTAAATATTTCAGAGATGTAAAGATCGGCAGTTCCTAGAGCGTCGATGGTTTTCTTGCAAGGAGTAAGAATTACCCCCTTCGTAAGACCATGGTCCACCGTGACCAGAATCGAGTCGTACCCATCAGCAATAGGGAGATCTGTGATGAAATCTAGTGTGACTTGTTGAAAAGGGCGAGTCGCTTTAGATCCAATAGGCAAAAGAGCCGGAGTGTTAGGGTGCGTATTCACTTTCATCTGTTGGCAAATGGCGCAGCCTGTAATCCATTCTTTGACATGTCTATACATTCCTGGCCACCAGTAATCGCGTTGTAGAAGTTCAAGGGTTTTCATGCGCCCTGGGTGTCCAGAGGTGAGCGATTCATGAATTGTCTTAACGATCTGTGTCCTGAGTGTTCCATTATCCGGGATGTATGCTCTATCGATATATCGAATGATTCCATCAACAAACGCCCAGTCTTGGAGTTTGGATTTAATCGGTGGAGCGCGTTGAGTTTCGATTACTTCAATGATTGTACGTCCAAAGCTGTCAAGTGATGTAGCCATCCTTATTTCTTGGGCGAGATCTGTGGCGATGAGACGAATGAACTTGTTGTCTGGTAACATAGTCACATCGTCTTGAGCATCCTCGCCTTTCATATGATCAGGTCGGCGAGATAGAGCGTCTGCTTCGAACATCTTGGTGCCAGGTACATGTTCGATTTTCAATTCAAATTCTGAGAGCATCATGGACCATCGTGCTTGACGAGGAGTTAATCGTTGGGGTGACCGATAGAATAGGAGATTTTTGTGATCGCAATGTACTATTATAGGATGTGGCGACCCATGAAGTAAATGCCGCCATGCCTGCAGTCCTTTAATTATTGCTAGTAGTTCTCGATCGTAAATCTGGTAATTCTGTTCTGTAAGCGTCAAGGCATGCGAAATAAATCCACATGGGTGAAGCGTCCCGGTTGTATCTGCTTGTTTAAGCACTGCTCCAGTAGCTTTGTTCGAGGCATCTGTCTGGAGAATGAACGGTCGAGTGGGGTCGGCATGCATAAAACGGGCATGGAGGAGAACTTGTTTTTGAGCTCTTCAAACGCTATTTGACAAGTGGTCGTCCAATTAAAGAGTAAACCTTTCTTTGTTAGATCTGTCAACGGTTTCGCTGTGGCGGCGAAGTTGCCAATAAATCTCCGATAGAAGTTTCCGAATCCAAGGAAGGATCTGACTTGTTTAACCGTTGTTGGTGTCGGCCAGTCACGAATTCCTGCAAGTTTAACAGGATCCATTTGAATATGTCCGGTGTAATGATCATGCCAAGAAATTCGACTTCTTGAACGCAAAATTTGCATTTCTCGAGTTTCAAGAATAAGTCATTTTCCTGTAGGCGATTCAAGACGCGTTCCGTACGCTCTCGCATTTCTTCTTTTGTTTTTGCGCAGATCAAGATGTCATCCATATAAATGATGAGCCATCCTTCGTTTATCATATCCTGGAAGTACTCGTTCATCATCATTTGGAACGTTGATGGGGAATTGCAAAGACCAAAGAACATGACTGTTGGTTCGTACAATCCTCGATTGGTTATGAACGCTGCTTTCCATTCGTCACCTTCTTTGATTCGGACGTTGTTGTATCCCCAGCGCAGATCAAGTTTGGTAAAGTAATTTGCGCCTTCCAGTTTTGTCATTAAATCGGAGACTAAGGGTAATGGGTAGGCATTCTTAATCGTCCATTCATTCAGGTATCGGTAATCCTGGCAAGGTCGAAGTGCGCCGCTTTCCTTTTTAGAAACAAAGAAAAATGGCGATGCTTGTGGTGATTTAGACGGTCGAATGTATCCTTTATCGAGTTGTTCCTTAATCCATTCATCGAGGGTTGACTGTTCCTTTAGTGATAACGGGTAGATTTTGTTGACTTTTGGCGTGAATCCTGTTTTGAGTTCGATCGCATGATCCCATGGGCGAGAAGATGGAAAACGCTCTGACGCTTTCTTTTCAAAAGTGGCGTGCCAAGGCGTATATTCGGAAGGTAGAACTATAGGCGCTTCGTCTCTTTTTGCTTGGTGTTCAAGTGCCTGTGATGCCGATGTTTTTACCCTGATCCAATATTCGTCTTCTCCCCATTGTCGGTTGTCTAATGCCATACGCCAAATAGGTTTGGTGTCTTCTGAATCATCGTCCATTTGGAGGGTTTTCTTTCGCCAATCGATTGTAGGATTATGTTGTTCTAACCATGGTATTCCAAAGATTATCGCTTGATCGCCTAAGTTGGTGATCCATAACCAGTTGTTGTACGTCTTTCCTTCAATAGAGTAGGTGAGACAAGTGCGATGAGTGATTAATCCGTTCTGATTGATTGTTCCGTCGGCGTTCTTGACCCTAATCGGCTGTTTTAAGAGTTCTTTTGGTAGATCCTTCGATATTCGTTCATCAATGAAGTTTCCTTCTGCTCCACAATCGATGAGAGCAGATATTTCAGCGGGTTTATGGTTTGTTTGCACAGTAATGGAAATTCGTTTGTTATTATTGGAATTTACAATTACAGAGTCGAGTGCTAACTGTTCAATGGTACTGGAGGCGTCAACCGCTTTCTGGCGTCTCCTTCTTAAAAACCCTCGGATTCAAGCTCCTGGAGGGTTGTTTCGCGTTCTTCTTCTGGAAGATCTTTAACAGCGCCTGATGCGTTGGGCAGCTGATTCATTCGAGGTCGTTTCCTCTACTGCTCTGATTGAGCGATTCTGTGGGGAGGAGGACTTGTAGGACGACGTTTGGCGTTCCCCTTGTTTGGGCAGTCCCTGGATATGTGCCCTGTGTTCCACATCTGAAACACTTGCCAGTTTTTCGGTATTCCTCCTTTTGGGCATCTGAAAGACGTCCTGTGCTCACAGCATTAATCCCCTTTGATCCAGATGCAGAGGCTTCGTGTTTCGGTTAAATTTGAAACGTCCCTTTGTGTCTCCTGATCCAGATGATCGGTTCATTAATTTCATGGTCTCCCAAGCATTGTGCAGCGTTCTGCAGCGTTATATGCTGTTTCCATACTAATGACTGCGGGATTTTCGATGATCTTTGCTGCTACTGATGCAGGGAGTCCTTTACAGAAGTAGATGCGCTGCGGTGATTCCGGTGGAGTGTATGAGTGATCGGAATTTCTGAATATAGGCAGGGATATCGATGTCTCCGCCCACTTTGACTTTATCTAGATCGTTCAGGGTCCTGCTGCGCTGTCAGATTCTCCCCAGTGCTTAAGAATCGTCGTCTGAACTGGGGTAATTTCCCAAGAAAGTGTATATGCGCTTTCTGCGATTTTCCTTTGGTCGCCTCTGCTGCTTCCAATTCTCCTCGAAGATTGGCTTTCCAATCGTCTAGTTCTTCCCCTAGGTGAAGGAGAACATATTTGATTCGCTTTTTTGATGATTCGAAGCGCCCCTCATCAAGATTGAACACATCATCAAATGTGTTGATGAAATGTTTCGCCTTTGAGCGCTGTCCTTTGAATTCCTTAATGGAGATTCCCTTTATCCCTTTCGGGGCTTCTTCTTTGTCGTTTGACATGTCTTTCTGTTTTGGTTCTGGTGTTTCAGGTTTCGGGTCCTGTGTTCCGGGTTCGTGTTTCGATTCTGTGCCTGTTTCGAGCTTTCTCCTTGTTTGATTCGTCTCCAAATGCTAGATCTACTCGATCTGCTGTTGTTCTCTGTATTCGTTCCACCTGGTGATTGTCTCCTCGTCGAATGCGTAGAAGGAGTACTCCTTTAGTTCTTCGTTAACTCGGAACTCGTGCCACCAAGTAAGTTCAGGTTCGGTGTTTGGAGGTAGGAACAGTTGATTGTCCTCGTCGTTTTCTTTGTTGTACCAGTGAATCCAAACTTCTCCTGGTAGTTCGTCGTTGTGATCTCCTTCCTGGTATTCTCCTTCGAAGAGCTCCTCTGGAACCGGTAGGTTCTTTCTCTTTGTTCCTGAAACGTAGCACCAGACTTTGTGTGTCATAGAAAAGTAGACTTCTCTCCGATTAAGGTAGTACTTCTGTCTGAAGCGAACAGAGTTGTTCGGGGGTCTGATCTGGGAGTTCCTGGTATCAATGATGTCTGGCTAGTGACGATGCACTGAGCGGTTCCTGAGTTCCAACTTGTGTTACGGATGATGCCCTTGTCGTGGTTCGTTCTAAGTCAACAGCGACAAGCAGAGTCTCGGTCCGCTCCCAGTCTCTGGACAAAGGTCTGGACGCTAAGTCAAACGATGACAAAGGTCCTTGAGAGCGATGAGAGAAAAGAGCATTCAAGTCGATTGTTGTTGAGAGCGAAACTCGTCTAAGTTGGAACTGGAGTTACTCTACAGTACATGGGGTTTATATACGATTGGGGAACAAAGGAAACTATAAAGGGAATGAAGCGATAGCTACCTGAGAAAGGAAATATGAAGGTGACTATGAAAGGAGATAGCGTCCAAGCTATACAGTGCGCAGTTGAGGGGAAATGATGAATATGAAACAGTCCGCTGAGACAGGAGGCCGAAACGAAGAGGAAACTGTAACAGATCTGGGAGTTCCTGGTATCAATGATGTCTGGCTAGTGACGATGCACTGAGCGGTTCCTGAGTTCCAACTTGTGTTATGGACGATGCCCTCGTCGTGATTCGTTCTAAGTCGACAGCGACAAGCAGAGTCTCGGTCCGCTCCCAGCCACTGGACAAAGGTCTAGACGCTAAGTCAAACGATGACAAAGGTCTTGAGAACGATGAGAGAGAAGAGCATTCAAGTCGATCGTTGTTGAGAGCAAAACTCGTCTAAGTTGGAACTAGAGTTACTCTACAGTACATGGGGTTTATATACGATAAGAGAACAAAGGAAACTATAAGAGGAATGAAACGGTAACTACCTAAGAAAGGAAATGTGAAGGTGGCTATGAAAGGAGATAGCGTCCAAGCTGTACAATGCGCAGGTAAAGGAAAATGATGGATATGAAACAGTCCGCTGAGACAGGAGGGTGAAACGAAGGGAAACTGTAACAGTCTGTAGCAATGAGATGGATGAATTTATTGTCTGGTAACATGGTGACATCCTCCAGAGCTTCATTGTCTTTCATGTGATCAGGTCGACGGGATAGAGTGTCTGCTTCAAACATTTTGGTGCCAGGTACATGTTGAGCAGCAATCATATGTCCGTCAGACATAGTTTGTCTCAGTGGTCGTCACTGTTATGAACGATGAGCTCATATGTCTGTTAGACATAGAGTCATACGTTTATGATGACAAGAGTATTGTATCACTGTCATAGACAGTGACCAGACACCTCTCCAGGTGTTTTGAGTATTGTATCACTGTCAGAGACAGTGACCAGAGACCTCTCCAGGTCTTGCACTCATAGAGTGGAGATACTCACATGCTGGAAAGCAAGAAAGAGCAACTAAACGTATATTTTCTATCTACAGGTCTTATATACACTTTTTAGTGTATGTACATATTTGGCCCCAAGCTGGTAGCTTCTTGGATAAGCTTAAGTCAAAACACACAAAGCCTGGCAGCCGCAGTGATCAGAGGCCCGATCATGATGACAAGAAATGTGATCAAGGCTCACCTGACACAGATGCTGTGAGAAGTAGCAAAGCCATGGGACAACCACCCAAGGCCAACAAACGTAAGAAGAAGCGCTCTCGTTCATTTACAGAATCAGAAAAGTCGCAGAGCAAACTTCCTGAGTCACCGGTCAAAGTCCGCCATCACAAGGAAAAAGCAGCACTCGAGAAAGCACAGAAAGAGATTGATGAGTTGAAGAAACAACTGAGGGAGAAGGTAAGAGACGCAACTGTTTGTTGATATGCAATACAGTGTGTGACAAAAAGCCTTTAGGAACGTGCCAGTGACGTCTCTGATCCCAAGTAAGTGATCATCGGTTCTCATGACCTGTTTATGGCAAATGGCTCAAATTCCAGTTTACCTGCATTCGAGGAGGATCAAGAAGTTGAACAACAAGCGATGTTATCAAGTCCACTCAAAAAGGGCAAACATGTTACAAGTGAAGTATGTGCTTCTTTTCGTTATACTAGATATATTGCTAAACTTGTTACAAAGTCTTTAGTCAAAATTGAGAAAAAAGGAGCCCCAAAGCTACCCGGAGAAAAGCGTAGCGCTAAGGTTGAGAAGGAGGTTGATTCCGCCAACAAGGCCAAGAACAGTAACACCGATCAAAAAGATGCCAAAGTCAGACCGAGGCCTGTTCACCGGGTTCTGTCTAGTAAGCAGCCAAAACCGGTTGATAAATCCGAGGAAGTCTCGGATCAGGATGATTTGGGTTTCGAAAACAGGTCGGGTTTGCATGGCAAGCGCTCTGCAAAGGACACACAAAAGGCCGATTCCGATGTGGTTGAGCTAGAGGATACCTCAGACGAACTGGATGCCAAGCCCAACTCCAAGGCAAGACGCAAGCGCCCAACTAATGACGCTAATCTTCCGAATGCTGTCAGAAATGATTCAGTCACCTGGAGAATCACTATCCTGGGTGCATATCGCGCCCACATGGCTTGCATGTGAGCGCTGATGGAAATCTCAGACGTGCGCGAGGGCAAACGACTATATATATTTACCTGACGGAAATCTACAGGATAGGTAAGTATATAGTTAACAAATGGAATACAGGAGACA
The DNA here is from genome assembly GCA_020011035.1 of Amanita subjunquillea. Classification (NCBI taxonomy): domain Eukaryota; kingdom Fungi; phylum Basidiomycota; class Agaricomycetes; order Agaricales; family Amanitaceae; genus Amanita; species Amanita subjunquillea. Next base: position 873,181 of record JAEBUT010000010.1, on the reverse strand, counting down.
TACCTCAGACGTGTGCAAGGGCAAACGACTGAGGTAGAACAATATTCAACGTGGAATATATACACTACGATACAGTAAGATGTGGCTGGTGCCTCGATGGCCCGGGAATTTGGTAACAGCAAGAGAAAGAGAGAACTACAAGGTTAGTAAGGCCTCAAACACATACGGTATGTAAACAATGAATTAGTACATATCTTTTGACAATAGCAGGGTACACCTTTGATAGCGGGCAATGGGGTATAATGAGGTGGCGGTGACGTCGTGGACTCGGATCCTACGCGATTGGTATTCCAACACTCCCCCTCAAGCCGGAAGGAGTCCAAGACAGGTGGCAAAGTGCTTTGCCTTCATGGAGGGTAGCGCTTTCGTGAGCACATTGGCAAGCATTTCGTTGGTGGGGCAATATATAATTTTTAGTGATCCCTGTTTGACAACCCATCAGAGGAAATGGAATCAGATGTCAATGTGTTTAGTACGCGCGTGGTACTGGTGATCTTTGGTAAGTTCGATAGCCGATTTGTTGTCACAGAAAAGTGTAGTCGGCACAAGTTGAATCTGAAATAGTTGCTGCAAGTCNTTTTTGAAAAATGTGAAAATTTTTCATCGTCGTTGATCATGTCCTTGAGACATGTTTTGTCATCGTTGACAACAATGACGGGCTTATCGGGGCCCATAACCTGTTGAGCAGCAATCATATGTCCGTCAGACATAGTTTGTCTCAGTGGTCGTCACTGTCATGAACGATGAGCTCATATGTCCGTTAGACATAGAGTCATACGTCCGTGATGACAAGAGTATTGTATCACTGTCATAGACAGTGACCAGACACCTCTCCAGGTGTTTTGAGTATTGTATCACTGTCAGAGACAGTGACCAGAGACCTCTCCAGGTCTTGCACTCATAGAGTGGAGATACTCACATGCTGGAAAGCAAGAAAGAGCAACTAAACGTATATTTTCTATCTACAGGTCTTATATACACTTTTTAGTGTATGTACATATTTGTGTATAGAACTGTAATTAAATATACGTAAATAAAAGAAATATAATAAATGAAAATACCCTCTAAGGGTCAAACCGGTGATAGCCACGTTGAGGGCTATGCTTAGGGGTATTTGGGGTGAAGGTTGTTCAACAGTACATGTTCAATTTTCAAGTCAAATTCCGAGAGCATCATGGACCATCATGCTTGTCAAGGAGTTAATTGTTGGGGTGATCAATAGAATAAAAGATTCTTATGATTGCAGTGAACCACTATGGGATGTGGCAATCCATGAAGTAAATGGATGAAGTTGACTATTCGAGGATATGAAAGGTCTGCTGAATAAGAGTGATGACAAAGAAAGAGAAAGGACAATGTGGTTTTCAACTGAAGTGACAGAGGCTGGTGTGGCATCCATACAAGCAAATAAATAACTGGTTAGCTGGTTTAAGCTTATTGGATGAGAACTTTCACTGTAACTTGAGCTTTCTTCATTATACACATACATTCAAATAGTATACATGTCATTGCAGAGGGCAGTCGCCAACACATCACACCAATCAAGGAAGAGCTGTTCCAGAATTGATAGCATCCGCCATCTGGCTCGTGTTCGGCCTGTTATACGCGTATCTGTAATTCGAGAAACCTGAATCAAATGACATATTGACCATCAAAGGACAACACATACCGTTCAAAACAAACAAAAGAAAACCACCTTCCTTGGCGGCATGCATGGTGGCGACGTATTCCAACTTGGTGGTTGACAGGGAAACGATTTCCTGTCGTTTAGCGGACCAGGAGACAGCGCCACCATTGATAAGAAAAGCATACCCAGAGATAGCTCATCTATCTTCAGCCATACTCCCATCAGCATCCGAATAGCCCGTCAAGGGCTGATCTCCACCTGTATGTGAGCCAGTGGTCCATCGTGCCTTTGAGATACTGATATAGCTTCTTCACTGCCTTCCAGTGCGCCGGCCCAGGATTTGATGAGAACCGTGAGACAGTTTGAACGGTGAAAGCAATGTCGGGTCGTGTGGCGATCATAGCGTACATAGCTGATCCAACAGCTTCATGATAAGGTATGTTGCACATGGCGGTGTAGTCCTTGGCTGTTGATGAGCATTGATCAGTGCTGAGGTGGGAGTTTACCTCCATAGGGATCAAAACGGGCTTGATATCTTCAAGGCCATATCGCTGGAGAATGAACCTGATATATGAGCACTGGGATAGGGAGATCGTGCGGCAAGAGCAGTTGCGTTTGATTTCAATGCCAAGCAGCCAATGCAACTCACCCAAGTCGGTTATTTCCACCTGTTTGGCTATGCCGGATTTGGTTGCTGAGATAAGCTGGGCTGTGCTCGCGGCCATTGTGCAATCGTCGACGTGTACCAACACGATGACCAGGTCTCCATCCTTGCCATGCCGATAGAAGACAGCCATATTGACGTCGCATCGGGAGAAACCTAGGGAGGCCATGATCTCACATAGCTGTTGATACCAGCGCCGGCCAGATTGCTTCAATCCATACAATGTTTTCTTCAGCAAACACACATAGCTCATTGGGTGGTTGGTCGAGGGATATCCAGGTGGCTGCTTCATGTAGATTCGCTCTCTGGAGGTAAGTTCACCATTTAGATATGCACCTTTTATATCGATCTGATGGAGCTCTAGGTCCATATCAGCTGCCATTGCGAGAACAGCTCTAATGGATGCTAGATGGGCAACAGGCGCAAATGTGTCAAAGTAATCGACTCCGGGAACCTGGGAGAAGCCTTGGGCGACCAGGCGTGCCTTGTAACGGACAACATTTCTGGCAGCATCCTTTTTTGTGCGGAAGACCCATTTTGACCCGACTATGTTTGCGTCAGTAGGTGGCTCAGTGAGTACCCAAGTACCTGTTGCCTTGAGCATTTGTAATTCTTCCTTTATAGCTGCTTCCCAAAGCAGCCAATCAGTTCGATGTTTCGCCTTGGCAAGCATTCGCGGTTCAATTCCCTTGGCCTTGCTAACTTCAGCGGCCAATGCATACCCATCAAAGCATTTGGCAAGTCCAGCGTTTGGTTCTTCGACGATGGGAGGGGGGAGCTGCACACCACGAGGAATTTGAGAAGTGGAAGGTCAAAGGGAAGTAATGCCTCGTCCTTCAATAATGTCTACCACACGCTGACTTGGCTTTCTGATCCTCTTTTCACGTGCTTCTGGTTCCGGGGCTGGTTCAGGATGAGTGGGAGGAGGGGTTGGCTGGCGCTCAGGCTCAGTGTTAGATTCGGGCTTGGGTGTGGATGATGGATTGGAAGGATTGGGGGTGACGGCTGTCTCGACTTGCGGAATGGTTGCCTCAGGATCCTCCCCCTCATTTTGAGAAGGCGATGACACAGCCGGCCCATAGTAGACGTTCCATTTGACAGTGACAGACTGCTTGTCCGGCCAGTAAATTCGGACACCTTTACTCTGTTCATCAACACCCAACCATTTACCTTCTCAAACACACCCGCCCAACTTGTTTCCATCCTTGACTCTTACCCATATGCACTCGCCCCATTCCCTGACATTCCTTAAGTCAGGCTTCCTCTTAAAAACGGCTTCGAATGGCGTTTTCCCAGCAGTTTACACTCCCCCCCTTGTCCGAGTGGAATCCGAGCTGAGTCCGAGGACTCCGAGTACAATCCGAGCTCACTCCGAGTTGAATATAAAAGTCCTAGGACTCCAAGTAGACTCTGAGTTCAGTCCGAGCCCAGTCTGAGTCCTAGTTGAACTAGGACTGAACTAGGATTGAACTCAGTCCTAGCTCAGTCCTAGCTCAGTCCTAGCTGAACTATGGCTGAACTCAGACACATTCTCACCTTTTCCCACACATATCCAACATGTTCCCACACAGTTGTCCATATTCCCACACACCAGTTTACATTCCCACACACATTCCCACATGCCAGTTCCTGTTCCTGCATACCTGTTCACATTCCCACAAACCCATTCACATTCCCACACATCTGTTTACATTCCCACACACATTCCCACACACCAGTTCCTGTTCCTGCATACCTGTTCACATTCCCACAAACCCATTCACATTCCCACATACCTATTCATGTTCCCACACATCTGTTCACATTCCCACACATCTGTTTACATTCCCACACACATTCCCACACACCAGTTCCTGTTCCTGCATACCTGTTCACATTCCCACAAACCCATTCACATTCCCACATACCTATTCATGTTCCCACACACCAGTTCACATTCCCACACACCTGTTTACATTCCCACACACATTCCCACACACCAGTTCCTGTTCCTGCATACCTGTTCACATTCCCACAAACCCATTCACATTCCCACATACCTATTCATGTTCCCACACACCAGTTCACATTCCCACACACCTCTAGATAGTTTCCTTTCACCCAGGTCACTAGTCTACTGTGTCAATGCCAGTTATTTATCTGAGCTGTGCTTGATGGGTCCCCTTGATCTGTTCAGTTCCTGTTCTACTCCATGGGAGGTGTGTACATTCTCATCTTGTACAAACATCTTCCTATGTTCCCCTATGTATAGATAGTTGAGAGACAAGGTTTGATGGGTGGCAGGTGTTATGGACAATGCCTTCATTGTGGTTTGTTCTAAGTCAACAGCAACAAGCAGAGTCTTGGTCCACTCCCAGTCACTGGACAAAGGTTCTAGATGCTAGGTCAAATGATGACAAAGGTCCTGAAGACAATGAAGAAGATGAGAGCATTGAGATCAAGCAAGGTTGAGAGCAACACTTGTCTAAGTTGGAACTGAGGTTATTCTACTGTACATGGGGTTTATATGTGATTGGATAACAATGGAAACTATAAGAGGAAAGTGAGTGTACAACACTGGATGGTATTTACACATAGCAGGGTGGTCAGCTTAACAGGAGAGTCAGAGAGGTTTGTGAAAGGTGTAAAGCGGTATAATGACCATGTGTGTCAAGTGCATGGTCGTAAAGCAGTTTGTGATGTGAGTGTTGTGATGCGTACTCTCAACAATGCGCAGTCATGGAGTAATAATAGAATATCTGCCAATGAAGAAGAAAAGAAACTGTAACAACAGGTGGGCATACAGGTAGACAAGATGTGCAGTTTAAATAAATGTTTTGACTCAGTTGGTTTAAATAGTAACACTAATTTAAAATTTGATATGCAAGAGTGAGCAGTTGAGAAGACATAGGGAGCAGATATGGCATTTGCAGCTACAGATTAGCTGAATGTGGAGCTGGTCAAATATCTTAACACCAGCTATTGTTCAACTTGTCTCAGAATTTATTTCATTTCATGGCATTTTTCAATTCTTTTGAATTTGACCATGAGAACTAAATTGAACCATAGGCAGTTTCCTGATATGGCAATGATTGATCAGGTGATTAGTCTCAACCAGTCTCACCCCAAGTAGTGTAAAAGTGGATTTTTATTTTATTTTATTTTTCATTTCAAGTGTAACAGTTCAATTCTATTTGTAATAAAGCTATTAATACATTTATTAATGTCATGCAAACAGAATTGGGGTGGTGCAAACAGTGTCACATGGGTGCAAATGGGAAACACACCAAAGTGGACTTTTATTTTTATTTTTATTTTATTTAAATAATGAGAGGGTGAGGGTGAGAGGCAACAGTGAGAGGGTGACAGGCAAGAGGGTGAGAGGCAAGAGGGCAGTAAACGGGTGAGAGGCAAGAGGGCAAATGGGTGAGAGGGCAATGGGTGACAGGTGAGAGGGGGATGGGTGAACAGGTGAACGGGCAAGGCAAGAGGGCGAATGGGCGAGGGGGCGTGAGGGTGAACAGGCAAGAGGGGGAGAGGGCGAACAGCAAGAGGGCAAGGCAAGAGGGCAAGGCGAGAGGGCAAACGGGCGAGGGGGCGAGAGGGCAAACAGGCAAGAGGGGGAGAGGGCAAACGGCAAGAGGGCAAGGCAAGAGGGCAAACGGGCAAGAGGGGAAGAGGGCAAATGGGAAGCTCTTCTGCGCACCGGCAGAGCCACACAGCCAACTCGAGTGCAGATGCCTCCATCTCGCAAATGTCACAGCCATCCTGTGCCTTCGTTAGGTCTAGTCCAAACGGGGAGCCTCAAACTGGCTTACCACTACCACCGCCAGCTCCTTCAGCCAGTTCCGCCAGGTTGTGAACATCACCGCCTCGTCGGCGGCCCCAGAAAGTCGTTCGAGTGAGGAAGGAAGAATGACGGACGTTACAGGCGCTGTGGCACAGATCTTCCCGGGCGAAGTTACCTGTGCGGTGGCAGCAGAGGTTGGCTTTGGACTCAACATTGCTACGAAGACAATAGGGATGGTTAGAGAGAAAGAAGATTGGACAGTGACTCACGAGGGTCTTTTGCAAATTTGCGGAGTATTTGGCGATGTTTGCGACACGGCGTCTTGAACTTCAAGACAGCAATTGAATTGCCACGGGGTCTCACTAGTCAAGCGTGGCCGCTTTTGGCAGTACAACATCTTCAATTGACTGGGGACAGTCAAGATTTCAGTGAAGGGTGGATGATACGCCTGGGACATGCCAGTACCTGCACTAGTCCAATTCAGCCCTACACAAAGCCAATGCAAACCTAGTCGAAGCATCCCGCCCATGGTCAAAGTCCGTAGTGCCAGCAGTACTGAGCGCTTTACACTCCCCCCCCCATTCCCGGTGGAGTCCCGGTGGAGTCCCGGACCTTCCCGGGAATTCCCGGGACTGAAACCGAGGCTCAGATATCTGGAATGGCCAGCAATGAACCAGGACAGTCCTGGTCCATTCCTGGACATTCCTGGTGATTCCCCAGGACTCCCGAGGACTACCATTGCCAGGAAGTCCCGGGAGTCCAGAGGAATCCCGGTCGGGGGGTGTGGTTGGGGCATCATTGCTTATATAGGTTTGAGTCACGTGTCACGCCATGGCGCGGAACGCGCCTTTGTTGATTGTCACGTGAAGCGACACTGTTGCGCCCAATGCATGCTGAGGTGGCACGTCACGCGTCACACATCACGCACCGCATGCCTTCCCACTCATCGACATCCCGCGCTACGCCCCGCTCCCCACCTTCGCGATCGACCCGATCAAGTCGTAAGCGCACGAAGTCGACGAGCTCAAACAAGAGCATTGAGGAGTCGCGCAAGAAACCGAAGGGCGATGATGATGGATCGAGCAAGCCGACACAGTGTGTCAGCTCGCCATTTCAAAATTTCCTTGCTTACCTGCGCACTACGATGCACCCTTGCCGGCTCCTCCCTTGTACAACCCAAGGTACGTCCCTTCTCACATGAAATAACCGTTTTCTCACCACATGCCCCATCACCCAACTTTTTGCTGACACCGGCTGCCTCCCGCCCATACGCCCACCTCGACTCGCCAACGCCCATCCCCCGACGCACTGCTAACATCCATCCTCCGCGCCCACCTAACGCCGCCAACGCCTCTGCCTCCCGCACCGCCCATACGCCCACCTCGACTCGCCAACGCACATAAGGTACGTCCCTATCTCACATGAAATAACTGTTTTCTCACCACATGCCCCATCACCCACCTTTTTGCCGACACCGGCTGCCTCCCGCCCGTATGCCCACCTCGACTCGCCAACGCACATCCCCCGACGCACCGCCAACACCCATCCTCCGCGCCCACCTCTGGTCCATCGCTATGCCCACCTAACGCCGCCAACGCCTCTGCCTCCCGCACCGCCCATACGCCCACCTCGACTTGCCAACGCCCATCCCCCAACGCACCGCCAACGCCCATCCTCCGCGCCCACCCCTGGTCCATCGCTATGCCCACCTAACGCCGCCAACGCCTCTGCCTCCCGCACCGCCCGTACGCCCACCTCGACTCGCCAACGCACATAAGGTACGTCCCTTCTCACATGAAATAACTGTTTTCTCACCACATGCCCCATCACCCACCTTTTTGCCGACACCGGCTGCCTCCCGCCCGTATGCCCACCTCGACTCGCCAACGCCCATCCCCAACGCACCGCCAACACCCATCCTCCGCGCCCACCCTGGTCCATCGCTATGCCCACCTAATGCCGCCAACGCCTCTGCCTCCCGCACTGCCCATACGCCCACCTCGACTCGCCAACGCACATCCCCCGACGCCCGCGCCCACCCCTGGTCCGCTGGTCCACCACTATGCCCACCTAACGCCGCCAATGCCTCTGCCTCCCGCACCGCCCATATGCCCACCTCGACTTGCCAACGCCCATCCCCAACGCACCGCCAACGCCCATCCTCCGCGCCCACCCCTGGTCCATCGCTATACCCACCTAACGCCGCCAACGCCTCTGCCTCCTGCACTGCCCATACGCCCACCTCGACTCGCCAACCACCTGCCCTGTCTTCCACGCCCACCCCGCCTGTACATCCACCTCGACTCGCCAACCACCTGCCCTGTCTTCACGCCCACCCCGACACTGATGTCTTCATGCCCACCCCGACACTGACTGCCTCTTGCATTGCCTGTTACACCCTTCACACCACCACCCCATGAACATCCTATTACATGTATTTATGTATTAACTATGTACTCACTACTTACTATGTAATTACTATAATGAATAATGTGTTGACTTTAATTACATTGCTGATGCCCATACCATCACTTGCCCACATTGCTATGACTGTTTCCCATCATAGAGCTGAACAAGTACTGAATGAGAGTGGTGTATCTGTTGCACCACCCGGCGTAGCAAATCATCTGCTGGGTCCATGCTTCCACCACCCCAGTGAGGCAGTCTGCACGTCTTCGCAAGGAACAGGGCAAAAAGTATGAGTCAGAGTCAGGTATGTCAAATTAATTTTTTGTAAGAGCAGAAGTGTTGTTCTGACTAATATTCTGACTTAGGGAGTGAGGAGGAGATTTCTGGTAGTGAGAGTGAGTCTGATGAAGGTGGCAATGGGGTCAAGGCAGTGGAAGACATAGAAGAAGTAGAAGAGGAAGAGGAGGGAGACCTGGTAGAAGCTCAAGAAGTATGTCACTATCTTGCAATCTCCTGCATTAGTGATTAAATTAGGAACAGGAGACTACAAAGGTAGACATGGAGAGGAAGGATCCTGTAGGTGATGTGGATAAAAGAGAGGAAGGAGAGGGGGAGGTAAGTCTACTGCCAACATGATCTACTGCCACTGACAAAACCAGGAGCAGGCTATGGTTGAGAAAGGGAAAGCAAAGGTGAGGATAGTATGAACTGCAATGTCATGCAGTGACAAACTTAGGAGCAGGAAGTCTCTGCAGTTGTGGACACTGGTGGAGACAAGGCAGGTGCAGGAAATGTATTTGATGAAGGCAAGTTTATTCCCTGAAAACTTGATGGTTGTCTAACTACTCAAAGATTTTTCTATGGCCTCCCCACCCCCACCTGAAGGTTCATCTCGCACATCTGGTGGTATTCTGAGAGGCAAAGCCATAGGAAACACTTTTAACTATGGGGATGGCCAGGAGTTGCCTATGGTTAGTGAGGAGCAGGAGGGGTGGTTAAGCTGTTCAACAGCTTAGCTGATGCTGATGCCAACCTCAAGCCTTTAATTATCAAAACCAAGGTGGTGCCTACTATTTCCCCTGTGCTCAAAAAGTTGGCTAGGCGCTATTCTCCCATTGAAAGTAAGTCTGATTATATTTATATGTCTCATTTATTGATAAAATCAGAGGAGAGACAACATATTCTTGTTCTTGAAGATGGGCAATGGAACATGAAAGGACGATATGACATTGCCCTGGAAGATGATGAGGAGGTTCAATGGACCCATGAAGATGGAAGGCCATCCTTGACCCTTTGTGTTGTGAGTGAAAATTACCTTTATAATACCACTCCATCTCAGAGAACACAGAATGCTACTAACCCCTGGATGTCCCAAGAGCTGGCCACAGTGCCATGCCATGCTTCTGGTTCTGGTTCTGGTTCTGCCTCTGTTTCTGGTTCTGTTTCTGGGCCTACACATGGCCAAGCCACTGCTGAGCTCTCCAAGGAGGCACTTGTTGCCCTTTTGAACATTGATGAGAAATTGGTCACTGATTCCAAGAATATTGGGATTAAACAGCATTATGAGAGGTACAAAGCATGCCTAGAAGCCCAGCAGAATGTGAATGAGAAGTTTCAAGCTGGGACTTGGCCAGGAAAGAAACCAACAAGTGGTTCAATCATTCATCTCTTTGCATCCAAGACTACTTGGTTCACCTATATGGTACCAGCATTTTGTGACATCAACAATTATCCAGATATCAAGGAGTGGCTAGAAGGACAGGATGGATGCCCCACTAACTTGGATATTTGGGGCAAGGACAAGTTGACTTATACATTTTCTGAGCTGAAGGAGGTGAAAGAAAGGAGGAATAACAGCAGGGTGGAAAAAGAGAGGAGAAAGAAGGAAGCTAAGAGGATGGAGGGTTCTGGGACCAAAGGTACAGGTCAGTCAAAGAAGAGCAAGAGACATAAGTAAGCCACAACATGTACCTGATATATGCAATTACCTTGAATGATCATGTCAATTAGAAATTGCCTTATGTTTGAAATTGCCTATCAAGCCAGCTGGTTATTGACAGTGATATTGCTCCTCTGTCATATTCCTGGTGTTGCTGCACAAGAGGAGAGTCCATTCCCCAACATTACCTTCAAGATGTTTAACAAATTTGTGGAGGATCATTTCAGCTCCAGTGTGGCATTGTCAACAGTCTTAATGACACTCTTTACTGTCACTCAAAATACTGATCTTCTCAGTTTACACTTCCGTCAGAAGAGTGCTTCTGGTATGAAAGAAAAAGCTATAGCAGCAACTGGTTGGATCAGGTGTCTTGGGGATGTATTGAATGATAAGCTGAAAGAGACAAAAGCACATCTGTTGAAAGAATCTGACTCAGATTCACAAATGTCAGAGAAGGGAAATAGCATTGCACTTGGTTTCAAAGCTGAGGCTCTAGCCATACTTCTAGGATTGAATCCATGTAATGCTAGAGGTGAATTTAAAGGGGAGTTGAAATCAGTCTCACACAGGAACCTGGAACCTGTCCATTGCATTTGCCCTGGAGTGGCTGTATGTCAAACCTCCATGTGCAATGATGCTGCTCTGTACCAATGGACAAAGAAAAGAGATATTCCACTTGTGTCATTGATCAAAGACTTCAACAATCATGACAATGTACCAGTTCTTTCTGGACATTGCAAAAAGTGCAAGACAACATACTACATGGATCATGAGAGTGCACCCAAGAGTGAGGGTGGCCATGAAAGGGTGTATCTCAATACTGCTAGGTTTATAAAAATTGGGCAGAATATATGGGTTGACCGCAAATTCACTACTGCTGTGCTAAGTGGTATGCATAGCTTTCATGCATCTGCAGCAGCCTATAAAGATTTCTGGAATGATGCTTTTAAGAATGTAAGAGCAGTCACAAGGCGCCACATTTGGCAAGCTTTTGTCCAAGAATCCATTCGTTTCATTGCTTCAGAGTCAGATACCAATGTTGTCCTGGATGATAATCTTTCAATAGAGGAGGTGACATCAGAAGCATTCAGCATCCTTGGGCAGAATGGGATTATTAGGGCTGCTGAACATCATGCATGCACTGAATGCACACAGAAGTATAAAAGTACTCCTGATGTCATAACAGAAAATGATGGATCAGCAACATTGGGGATGGATAACATTAGGGCACATCCAGGAAACCCACAAGTATCAGTCCATAATGAGGCTGATGATGATGACAATGCTCCTGTGAAATTGGTTGTGATGGATGGCATAGTCATTGGCCATACTTATTGTGCTTATCAGAATTGCACTAGTGCCCTGCAGAATGCACGTGGGGGTGTTTACTGTGCATATCATGAGAATCTTCATGGTGGAATTTGCCATGTCTCAGGCTGTTCAAATCCTAAAATACAAGGCACAAAGGCATGTGGACAGCATGGAAGTATCTGGGAGAGATATATTAGGAATCACAGACAGCAGGCATTAGGAGGTTACAGAAGAGCACTCAGAAGAAGGCCAGATGAAAGCCAGCCATGGCTACCTGAAGCATCTGCAAATGTACAGCCTCATGATGCCACTCAGCCAACACAAAGGCCAAGACATAATTTTACACCTCGCAGATTCTACTGTGTTGAAACCATATGTGCCCCATGTGGAGTTGTGATTGCTTGGGCCAAATTTGCAAAGTCAGAATCACCTGCCAACATTCTGCGGTTCTTAGAGTGTGTTTATCCTACTGCAGAATCAAGGCCTAACTATGTCTGCATTGATAAGGCATGCATGATTCTCCGTTCTTGCTTAATAAATGGTAGCTGGGAGCAGTGGAAGAATACAACAAGGTTTATAGTTGACTCTTACCACTATGTCAACCACCGAGCCACAGATAACTTGTGCCAGACTTGGTGCAATCCTGCTCCCTTGAATGGCTCTGCACCCAACTTGGTTGTGGCAGAAAGAAATCCTCAAGGACAATTGTATTACAAGCGTGCTTTCAATACACAAGCATGTGAACAATTGAATGCATGGCTAGGTGGATTTGAGAAGATACTGAATAGGATGACTGCAGGGAATTTTAACTGGTTTTTACATGCCATGCTTTACTACCACACAAAACGTGTCATTGAAAATCAAGAATTGAAGGGATAGTGGCAGAGGAGATGGAGGAAGAAGATTAAATATATATACATTTATTTGTAGTTCCTTTGTAGTGGTAAAATATCTTTGCATGGATTACTCACTTATTCTTGATGAAATGACAAACTGGTCATTTATACCAACCATATGATCATCTCAATGTTGAGGCATAACAATACATGTTTAAACAAATCATGGACAGCCCAGGGATTGTTCATGTGTAAAGAAGTTAATAAGAGATGTGTGACAGTATATGCATTCACATTCAAGAAGATAGAAAGGTGTGGGAAATTGGTGGGAAAAGCATGGTAGGAATGGGCTGTGGGAAATTGGTAGAAATGCAGGCAGGGCTGTAGCAAGAAGGACAGGGGTGGGACATGGTGAGAAGAACAGAAACATGGTAGAATGTGTGGAAACATGGTAGGAAGGAGAGGGGATGGGCACATTGTGAGGATGGAGACAGGGGTGTGGGAACATGGTAAGAAATATAGGGATGTGGGAATATGAGGAGAATGCACATGGGGTGTGAGGAATGCAGACAGGGGTGTGGGAATATGGTGAGAATGCACATGGGGTGTGATGAATGCAGACAGGGGTGTGGAAATGTGGTGGGAATGCACGCTGGAGTGTGGGAATATGCGTGGAATATGGTGGAATGCACACTGGGGTGTGGGAATATGGATGGGAATAAGGTGGGAATGCACAAAAAGGTGGGAAGGAATGTGGACTGGGTGAGACCATTGTGAGAATGCAGAGAAGGAGGAATTTGTTGTTATTTGTATACAGGAGTTGTGGTATGGTTGAGTCCTGGTTGAGTCCTGGTTGAGTCCTGGTTGAGTCCTGGTTGAGTCCTGGTGATGTTTTTTTCAAAGTCACTTGGCTGACCAGGACTGTCCAGGAATGTCCAGGAATGTCCAGGACTGTCCAGGAGTCCAGTGGAACACGGGGGGGAGTGTAAAGTGCTCGCAGTACTCCAGCGAATGAAGGTCAAAGCCCTCGAGACCAGAAGGGGTCTTCGATCCGGTCTCCTCAGCCCTAGCAGATACCTGAAACCTCTCCTGACCCCTAGACAGTCCCCGTTCCATGCTACCCAGCTACATCACGACAACCTCAGTTCAGTCACTAGGGCCCCACCATATTGCAAATTCGGCGAAAATGGGTGCCTAGTGCCTCGCCTGACATAAGGACAAGACGCTCACCCTCTCATGGCCCCAGAGACGCTCACGACCAACCAGCCAAAGCATACATGACTCGACCAAGGATGAACGGAACGCCCTTGACCATACAGTCACTGACACTGATTGAACGACTCTCAGTGCCAGCTCATCCGTTGCTTGTGGCAAGGATATCCGATCGCGCCGAACCTCCAACAGTAGATCCAGACTCTTCCATGATAGATGCCCCTCCGAGCCCAGTCGAATCGCCAACGTACGACAACTTTGTCTCGCTTACCCCAGGAGCAGCCTTCTTGCAGCTACCAGCATCCGAGCGCGCCGGTATATCCATCCTGGACTCAATAGGAATGCAATTCGGAGACTCGAGGATGGTGACAGAGGAGAGGCGAACCATGTTGACGTGTCAGATCAGTGCTCGAGGAGGCTTAGAGCCTATGTTTCACGACCCAGATGAAGCATCTGCCTTGCGTGCACCCAGGGACCCATACAGTCGAAGCCGGTTCCACCTCGAATTAATCAACAGCTCCATTCGATTAGAAGAGCTCGCCTCTGCAGGGAGCACCATGTTCGTCGTCGGCCAGGTTGTGTGGAGGATTATCACAGTCGCAGTGCAGGAAGGCTACCGAAAGGAGATAGAATCCGGAGGACCACTAATCATTGTCGGGCGAACCCTTGGACGATACGCAGTCATCAATCGAGCAGGTGTGCTGCATTTGAGGCTCATCCCAGCGCACCAGTTGATGCCCTATTATTTGACCTGGCACGTAGCACGACTTCCAGCGGACTTAATACACCATCCCCAGCTCGAGGACTTGCTCTGTCACGAGTATGAGGCCTAGAAACCACGAAGGCACTGCAACGCAGGCAGTGCGTCGCTATCCAGTAACAAACAACTTCGACTGAGATACCTGAAGATCTGTGGAGCGCTTGTTGGGTGTTGTGAATGTTGGTGATGTTGGTGGAGAAGTATTCCCGGTTGGTGCCTGGTGCACATGCTCGTTTCCGTTGTCATGGACCTGTTCCCATCGTCGTGCTTTGATTGTGGTTTGAGAAGATGGTAGGCAAGTGGACCTTACAAATCGCAGATATTGGACTGAGCTTCGAGTTTCCCCATATGACATATTGATAGATATATAAGCCTGTGCATGTCGTAGTCGAAAGAGGAGAAGAAGTCTTGACCTTGCTTCCCTCCCCTCTGAGTCTTGGTGCAAGTTTGGCCGCCTCTGAGTTTTGTTTAGGTCCCTAGTATTGTCCTTGACTCAGCCTGCACTTGCCTTGCTTCCTCCCTTGTCTCAAGATTCTGCTTTGTCTTCGCCTTGTCTTCCTCATCAGCCACAATCACTCTCCTTGCCACACTCGACGACCTTCAAATCACCTTCGACACCAACCCTGCCCAGCACTCACTCCGTTTACAACATCCCCAATGCCATTAGGCTTCAAAACAGTCAGCCAAGTCTGAGAACCTCCTAGGACTTGCCCCCAGCTGTTCGAGATGTGTGTTTCTCCCTTCCCCCTGCCTCAACCCTGCTTTGAATGACACTTCGGTCCTTCACTGAAGGTGTGCTCGCGCACAGAGAGGTTTGGTTTTGGGTTTTGCCTGTCGTATAGTGCATCAACGGCGGGTGCTGAGGGATTGTCTGTTGATGTATCTGATTTTGGCAGTGTGGCAGGAGTCATTACGGGTGTTGTGGAGTCGGTGTGCTCGGTGACTGGAACATGTTGATCATGATCTTCTTGTTGTTGTGGTGTGCATGCCAAAATTGTTGTGACAGTAGTTTCCGGCTCCCCCTCAGCATGCAGTCCCAGTATGCTGGCTAAGCGGCTGGTTGTGTGCTCGACGAAAGCAAAGTTCCTCGAGACTTTGCATGTTTTGGTACTAGTGTCAAAGTAGCGCACAGATTTTGAACTGTCAACAAAACCAACAAACTTCCCTTTGACCATTTTAGCATCTAATTTCGTCACCCGCTTCTCATCCAACACCCAGATGTCACACCCAAACTCATGTAGGTGTGATACATCAGGTTTGGTCCCTGTCCATGCCTTGAATGGGGTTTTGTTGCATAGTGCACAAGTTGGAGAGCGGTTCTGGAGGTAGGAAGTGTGTGAAATGGCGGGTTCCCATAAGGAAGGTGGCATATTTTTAGCTTGCATCATGCTGCACACCATTTCCATGACTGTTGATGAGTGGTGTCCCATTGTGACCATGTAGCGACCTTGTCACATATATGGGCCATGCTATGCAAGAGAAGTCCTATCGTCACTAGGATTATACACATGCACTGACCCTGTCACTAACTATCTGATGCGCTACAGATCCGCAGACCTTGCAAACACGGTTATCATCACACACACCCACAGCATAATCCACCCCCTTCTGAACTAGCAGTGAGCGCCGTTGTGCTTGACGACTACCGAGCACAAATCCCATTATCCGCTAAAACTGCGCTGACTAACCGGACCTGCCCCATTGAGAGTTTACCATCACATGTGACAGCTCTGCACTGTCACTTCCGTGATAGGCAAGTTAGCTTTCCGGGTACCATGATTGAGACCTGCATCCGCATATGCATATGATTGATGGGGGAAGTCATTAGTCCACCCAGGATACCAGGACAAAATCTTCACGGCAGTTTGCATCAATCAGAGAATACAATGGGAAGACTATATCATTCGTTTCAGGGGTAAGGCCCTGTGGCGTTAAGCTTTCAGGTGAATTGGGAATGGTGAGCCCGTCCGAGCTGTCAAATGCATCTAAGAAGTCAAGGCTCTCAAGCGCTCTGCTGAGGCTTGATACTGTATCAGGGAGTCGTTGAGTAATAGCCCATCTGTGGAATTCTATTGCTCTATTTGCGCGATCCAACCGTTGAATTAGATCGAATGCTCCCGGGTTTTCCCGCCGGATGATTGCTTCAGCATATACATCGTGTGAGTGATTCAGGGTCTGTTGGGCGATGGGAGATAAGGTGACATTGCCTCAGGGTAGGATGGTAATTCTTCAAGCGCGAATGTGAGATCCTCATACTTTGGGAGATAATGTAGATGAGCGTTAAATGGGATTTCAACGTGTCCCTGTGGGTGTGTCAGGTGTCCATGAGTGAGTCTGGGAGTTCTGCATCCAATTAACCGAGTTGCTTGAGTTCGAATATAGTTGATCTGTCGAGGCAATTCTAGAGAGGTGATGTGATAGGTAGGAAAAGTGATTAGTCGTCCTTTGAAACTTTCATATAATTTCGGGGTGTATCGTCCTTGAGTGGAACAATATTTCTTTGTGTATCGGATGTTTTGTTTGAGTGTTTGGCGGTTACGATAGCGAGACATGGGGTTTTACAACTGTCGTCTGAGTTTATATGCTCGTAAGACGTCCGCAGCATTGCTTAGATTGCGCTCAGGTTCCCAGGAGTTGTCATTTGGGCCGTATCCTTTCCATTTAACCAAATATTGATATCCTGCTCCGCGTTTTCGATGTGTGAGAATCGCTTCTACTTCAAACTCTTCCTGTCCATTTACTAAATCAGGGGGTGGAGTCGTGTAGTTTGGTCCATGCGTTTCAGTTTCTCTATATGGCATAAGGAGTGATGTGTGAAAGACTGGGTGAATGTGCCATTGTTTCGGTAGTTTGAGTTTATATGTTACAGGTCCTAGTACTTGTTCGACCATAAAGGGTCCTTCTCGTTTAGGCGCTAGTTTCCTAGATTGATATGGTATGTTGAGGTTCCTGTTTTCGAGCCATACTTTGTCTCCTTGTACGAATTTAATTGCTTTGTCCCTGACTCGTCGTGCAACCATCTGCCTTGCTAGTTCGTGTGCAGCTAGCGCTTCTTCCCTAGCTTTTCATAATAGCTGTAGGCGTTCTTCAGCAGCAGGTGTTGTCATTTTCTGTACAGCCGTTGGTATTGCAACAGGATTCGTTCCATACATGAGTTGGAACAGGGAGGCTTTAACTGAGTCATGGTGTCGATTATTATGAGCAAATTCAGCTATTGGGAGTAGTTGTTTCCATCTATGGGGTTCGTTTGCGCAGAATATCCGAAGGTATACTTCTAATTCTTGATTAACGCGTTCTGTTTCTCCATCGGTTTGTGGGTGATAAGCTGTGCTCATTCTGTGATCAATTCCTAATGTCTTTCTGATTTCCTGGAAGACCTTAGCCGAAAACTGTGGTCCTCGATCCGAGATGAGTATATCAGGTAGTCCAAAGCGTTTGAATATTTCTGAGATGTAAAGGTCGGCTGTTCCTAAAGCGTCGATGGTTTTCTTGCAAGGAGTAATAATTACCCCCTTCGTAAGACCATGGTCCACCGTGACCAGAATCGAGTCATATCCGTCGGTAATGGGTAAATCTGTAATGAAATCCAGTGTGACTTGTTGGAATGGGCAAGTTGCTTTCAATCCAATAGGTAGAAGAGCCGGTGTGTTAGGGTGGGTATTTACTTTCATTTGTTGGCAGATAGCGCAACCTGTGATCCATTCTTTAACGTGTTTGTACATTCCTGGCCACCAATAATCGCGTTGTAGGAGTTCGAGAGTTTTCATGCGTCCTGGGTGTCCTGAGGTGAGTGACTCATGAATTGATTTGACAATCTGTGTCCTGAGCGTTCCATTATCTGGGATGTATGCTCTATCAATATATCGGATAATGCCGTCAACAAATGCCCAATCCTGGAGCTTGGATTTAATTGGTGGAGCGCGTTGAGTTTCGATTACTTCAATGATTGTTTGTCCAAAGCTATCGAGTGATGTAGCAGTTCTAATTTCCTGGGCGAGGTCTGTGGCAATGAGACGAATAAATTTATTGTCTGGTAACATCGTCACATCATCTTGAGCATCCTCGCCTTTCATATGATCAGGTCGGCAAGAAAGAGCATCTGCTTTGAACATTTTGGTACCTGGTACATGTTCAATCTTCAAGTCAAATTCTGAAAGCATCGTGGACCATCGTGCTTGTCGAGGTGTCAATCATTGAGGTGACTGATAAAACAACAGGTTCTTATGATCGCAATGAACCACTATTGGGTGTGGTGACCCATGAAGTAAACGTCGCCATGCCTGTAGTCCTTTAATGATTGCAAGTAGTTCTCGATCATAAATCTGGTACTTCTGTTCTGTAAGCGTCAAGGCATGCGAAATGAATCCGCATGGATGAAGCGTTCCGGTTGTATCCACTTGTTTCAATACCGCTCCTGTAGCTTTATTCGAAGCATCTGTTTGTAGAATAAATGATCGAGTGGGGTCTGGCATGCGTAGCACAGGCATAGAAGAGAACTTTCGTTTGAGTTCGTCAAATGCGCTCTGGCAAGTGGGCGTCCAATCGAATAGTAATCCTTTCTTCGTTAGATCTGTCAATGGTTTTGCTGTGGCTGCGAAATTGCCAATAAATCTCCGATAAAAGTTCCCAAATCCAAGGAAAGATCTAACTTGTTTGACTGTCGTTGGCGTTGGCCAGTCATGAATTCCTGCAAGTTTGACGGGATCCATTTGTATATGTCCTGGGGTGATGATCATGCCTAAAATTTCGACCTCTTGGACGCAAAATTTGCATTTTTCAAGCTTCAAAAATAGATCATTCTCCTGTAGTCGTTGTAAGACGCGTTCCGTGCGCTTTCGTACTTCTTCTTTGGTTTTCCCACAAATTAGGATGTCGTCCATATAAATAATGAGCCATCCTTCATTTATCATGTCCTGGAAGTATTCGTTCATCATAGTTTGGAACGTTGAAGGTGAATTGCAAAGGCCAAAGAACATGACCGTTGGCTCGTATAGACCTCGATTTGTTATAAACGCTGCCTTCCATTCATCCCCTTTCTTGATTCGAACGTTGTTGTATCCCCAGCGCAAGTCAAGTTTAGTGAAGTAATTTGCGCCTTCCAATTTCGTCATGAGATCTGAAACTAATGGTAATGGATAGGCGTTCTTGATCGTCCACTCGTTTAGGTATCGATAATCCTGACAAGGTCGAAGCGCGCCACTTTCTTTCTTAGAGACAAAGAAGAATGGTGATGCCTGTGGTGATTTAGATGGTTGAATATATCCCTTATCGAGTTGTTCCTTAATCCATTCATCAAGAGTTGACTGTTCCTTTAGCGATAGCGGGTATATCTTGTTAACTTTTGGCGTGAATCCTGTCTTGAGTTCGATTGCATGATCCCATGGGCGAGAAGATGGGAAATGCTCGGAGGCTTTCTTCTCAAAGGTGGCTTGCCAAGGTGTATATTCAGAAGGCAAGACTGTTGACGCTTCGTCTCGTTTTGCCTGATGCTCGAGTGCCTGTGATGCTGAAGTTTTTACCCTAATCCAATATTCGTCTTCTCCCCATTGTCGATTGTCTAATGCCATGCGCCAAATAGGTTTGGTATCTTCGAAGTCATCGTCCATTTGGAGGGTTTTCTTTCGCCAATCGATAGTAGGATTATGTTGTTCTAACCAAGGTATCCCAAAGATTATCGCCTGATCTCCTAAGTTGGTGATCCATAACCAGTTGTTGTATGTCTTTCCTTCGATAGAATAAGCAAGACAAGTGCGATGAGTGATTAATCCGTTCTGGTTGATTGTTCCGTCTGCATTCTTGACTCTAATTGGTTGTTTTAAGAGTTCCTTTGGTAAATCTTTCGATATTTGTTCGTCAATGAAGTTTCCTTCTGCTCCACAATCGATGAGGGCAGATATTTCAGCGGGTTTATGGGTCGTTTGCACAGTAATGGAAATTCGTTTGTTATTATTGGAATTTACAATTACAGAGTCGAGTGCTAACTGTTCAATGGTACTGGAGGCGTCAACCGCTTTCTGGCGTCTCCTTCTTAAAAACCCTTGGATTCTAGTTCCTGGAGGGTATTTTCGCGTTCTTCTTCAGGAAGTTCTTGCAACAGCGCCCTAATGCGTTGGGCAGCTGATTCGTTTGAGGTCGTTTCCTCTACTGCTCTGATTGTGCGATTCTGTGGGGAGGAGGACTTGTAGGACGGCGTTTGGGTATTCCCCTTGTTTGGGCAGTCCCTGGATATGTGTCCCTGTGTTCCACATCTGAAACACTTGCCAGTCTTTCGGTATTCCTCCTTTTGGGCATCTGACAGACGTCCTGTGCTCACAGCATTAATTCCCCTTGATCCAGATGTGGAGGGCTTCTGGTTTCGGTTAAATTTGAAACGCCCCTTTGTGTCTCCTGATCCAGACGATTGGTTCATTAATTTCATAGTCTCCCAAGCATTGTGCAGGCATTCTGCAGCGTTATAAGCTGTTTCCATACTGGTAACTGCGGGGTTTTCGATGATCTTTGCTGCTACTGATGCAGGGAGTCCTTTACAGAAATAGATGCACTGCGCCATGAACCCTGTAATTCTGGTGGAGTGTATGAGCGCTCGGAACTTCTGAATGTAGGCAGGGATGTCGATATCTCCGCCTACTTTGACTTTGTCTAGATCGTTCAGGGTCCTGGCTGCGCTGTCAGATTCTCCCCAGTCATTCAAGAATCGTCGCTTGAAGCTGGTGTAATTATCCCAGGAGAGTGTATATGCGCTTTCTGCTGATTTTCCTTTAATCGCTTCTGCTGCTTCTAATTCTCCTCTAAGATTGGCTTTCCAATCGTCCAGTTCTTCCCCTAAGTGAAGGAGAACATATTTGATCTGTTTTTTCGATGTTTCGAAGCGCCCTTCATCAAGATCGAAGATGTCATCAAATGTGTTGATGAAGTGTTTCGCCTTAGAGCGCTGTCCTGTGAATTCCTTAACGGAAATTCCCTTTATCCCTTTTGAGGATGTTTCCTTGTCGTTTGACATTTCCTTTTCTGGTTCCTGTTTCGGTTTCGGTGTTTCAGGTCTCGGATCCTGTGTTCCTGGTTCGTGTTTTGATTCCGTTCCTTGTTTCGAGCTTTCTCCCTGTTTCGGTTTGTCCCCAAAGGCTAGATCTATCTCAATCTGCTGCTGTTCTCTGTATTTGTTCCACTTGGTAATTATCGGTTTATCAAATGCGAAGAAACTGTAGTCTCCTAGTTCTTCGTCAACTCGAAACTCGTGCCACCAAGTGAGTTCTGGTTTGGTATTTGGGGGTAGGAATAGCTGTTCCTCTGCATTGTTCGTTTCGTTGTTCCACTGGATCCAGATCTCTGGTGGTAATTCGTTGGTAGGGTCTCCTTCCTTGTATTCTCCTTCGAAGAGTTCCTCTGAGACCGGTAGGTTCTTTCTCTTTGTTCCAGAGATGTAGCACCAGACCTTGTGTGTAGTAGAGAAGTAGACTTCTCTTCGGTTAAGGTAGTACTTCTGTCTGAAGCGAACAGAGTCGTTCGGGGGCCTAATCGAAGAGGTCCTGGTATCAATGGTGTCTGGCTAGTGACGATGCACTGAGTGGTTCGTGAGTTCCAACTTGTGTTATGGACGATGCCCTCGTCATGGTTCGTTCTAAGTCAACAGCGACAAGGAGTCTCGGTCCGCTCCCAGCCACTGGACAAAGAGTTCAGACGCTAAGTCAAACGATGACAAAGGCCTTGAGAACGATGAGAGAGAAGAGCGTTCAAGTCGATTGTTGTTGAGAGCAAAACTTGTCTAAGTTGGAACTGGGTTTACTCTACTGTACATGGGGTTTATATACGTTTAGAGAACAAAGGAAACTATAAGAGGAATGAAACGATGACTACCTGAGAAAGGAAATGTGAAGGTAGCTATGAAAAGGAGATAGCGTCCAGGCTGTACAATGCGCAGTTAAGGGGAAATGATAGATATGAAACAGTCTATGGAAACAGTAAGACGAAACGAAGAAGAAACTGTAACAGCTTCCAATTGTTAATCGTCCTTTGTTTCTCCTCATTGAACCCCTGTTTGGGTTCAGGATCCGTGGATTCCCAATCCGCTGCACAAGGGATGGTGCCATTGTACCAGTTGGTGTCTGCCCCTGCGGTTCTGGTTAGCGCTTTGCTAGGTCCAGAATGGACAGTTACCGCTTGGGCGTATGACATGGGCGCTGACGTCGAGCGCGCAGTTGATGGTTGTCCTGCTACCCAGGACTGAATGGTGGAAGCTCATGCCTTCCCTTTCTTGGACTCTTTTTGTCCGCCAAATCGGGCGAACTTGTTATACTTGTTACGTCCCTCCATAAGTTTCATGTCCTTCCAGGTATAGGACTCGTCTTCATGGGGACACAGCGTGGCTTGTTCAATGACATGAAACATGTCAGCTTTGTGATGGTCCTGGAGACCGAACTTGACGGTCTCGTTGCGCATCTCCAGTTCCCAGGACAATATCTGCGTTACGGTTGGCCAGGCGGGCCAATCGAACGTGTGGTAAAATTCTTTCTTGAACAGGTACATGTAGCAGTACCCACTCCTTCGCCACGGTTGCTCCTCATGGGTGTCCATGATGGGCACGCTTGGTAGTTTTGGACGAATCAGGGTGTTAACCCAGTCATCCGTGTATGTGTTATCTTCCCCAACGAGTTTGAGGAAGTCTGCTAGTCCTACTAGTGGGTATGTGCCAGGGTCGGCTTTCATAACGAGTGGCAAGACCAGGAACGGCGTGTTGCACCTAGATTGAAAGTCCTTCCTTTTCAGGCGGGCCCTCATGTATGGATTGGGTTGTTTCCCATCCAATCGTTCCTGGTTGGCGATCTCCACGGTCGCCCTGTTATAGCTACAGGTTTTAATGTTCCTGTTTTCGGCGTGCGTCAGCTGATTCTGTTCCTTGGCTGACAAGACCAAGCCATTGTGTCATAGTGTAATAATGTTCCAGCCCATTAACAGGAGCTGGATGTTCGACGGCGTGTCAAACAGTCGTTGGCGGATCTCTGATTCGGGATCCATGTTGTTAAGCAAACCCTCCAGGGTCTGCCTGTCCTTCTCCATCTGTTCGAGCTCTTGCTCGACCCGTTTCTGATACCGGTGTTTGTCCCGGCATTGCTTGAGAAGTTCTTCCCAAGCGTCCTCCTGTTCCAGCTGCCACAGCTGAAACACGTGTTGTCGTTGCTGGAGTCGATGCTCCCGGTGTTGCGCCTTGCGCCATGTGTAGTAAGCCCGAATGTGGGCGTCACGCTGCCTGTTGTCAACAAAAACTGTGGTCGACCAAGTAATTTCTTCTGCGCACTCCTGCGCCCATTCAATTTCGAATTGTTTACCGACCTGCACGAGAGTGAGGCCGGCGCAGGGGATAATGTAGTTGAAAAAGGAAGCCATGATGCGTCCCTAGTTGTCACCGTAGACCTTTTAAGTAAAAAGGCTGTTGACTCTTCTTCTATACCCACACGTCCTAATGCAAATATTCTTTGATGCAGTCAATAACACACCCGCACTCAATTCTTCGATTTAGTTCCACCAAATGACCTAATAGCGTGGTGCCTGGGGCTTCACTCGAGTGTCCTCGTGCTCAGATCGTTAGATCCGATACGTAATTGGTATCTTGAGACTGTTCTCCTTGCTACACGGCATGCTACCAGACTGCTTTTGCTTGTTCCTGAGCTTTTCCAAGACAAACGGTGTATTCCGTTGACCAGTGCCTGCCTGCACTTTCAATCACACAGAGATACTCTCGTCCGAATGCCTTTTGTAGACAGAAACCTTTCGGTAGTAGTCCCTGATGGCAATCAAGGAGGCTATCTGTGGTCGACGTCGGTGGTGATCCTCAAGAGCTGCTCAGTAGTCACGTGGTGTAATGTGTACCGAGGTCAGTCGCGCAGACTTGAGGGAACTCGTCAAGAGCGCGCACAACAGCGAGCAAATGATGCCCATGGTGGTTGCAAACGACGGCAAGAGGTGTGGTAGAAAGACTCTAGATTATGTTAAGACAAATCTAAACACAACCACAAGTCTCAGACAAGGAGAGGAGGAGAAGAGAATGTATTGACACAGTAGACCAGTAAGCTGGATTAGAGCAAACTATCTAGAGTCTTAGGACTCCTACCTACAGATACGCCCTCCTTATATACCTTTGGTCCTGGTCTGTGCGCACAGACTACACTGCCTCCAAGGCTGTGTACGCGCAGCAACAGCCTAGACCCCTCCATAGCCGGACTTGTCTGGACCCCTATGCCTAGACCTTCGTACAGCCACCCATGGCTTACCTAACTGGTCCTTCCATAACGGATCCCCCCAAGCCCCTATGTGTATTGGTATGTTGTCCTGCATCCATAGGCCTCCAGATAAAATATAGAAAAATAGAATAAAATGCGTAGAGTCGTAACAACCTTCTTGTCGAGCCACACCCCATCAGCCCATTTCTTCTATATGCCGCCTGTTTCAAGGATGCCACCTGTCTGAATCAAAATCCTGAGCACCTTCTCGCCCTCATTCCTGATAAACAAACACGATTCATCCATTCAGCCATCCAAAGTTTCAGGAGCACCACAACATTGTCACCAGCTGAAGCCTATAGGCATCCAGTTGCATCACGTGCTATTGAGCTGGGGCTTGTTGAGGTTACTAGGCCCATTTATTTAACCTGATATGTCGTCACTCACATTTGTTTCTTATTTTTGCTCAGGTGGATTATTTCTATGAGGCTCGTGAAGACACACTTCATCACCAGCTTGTTCTGCATCTCCTGGCAACAACCTTACTAGGTCACACAGACCCCTGGTTACACCGACATTTTTTGGCCTTCAGCAAAGGTTTCAACCTCAGGTTCCTCAGAATACCATGCCTTGTAGAGGTAACTCAGCTCAGTTAACAAATAGTAGCTGCTAACTTATGTTGTTAAGCCAGGAGACGGTGCTGACCCTGAAAACTTTGATTTTCAGTCACAGTTCTTTGCCACTATTTATGGGAACTGTATCTGTGGGCCCAGCAGTGTCTTAGACCGCCTCATCATAAAGGGTGAGATAAAAGAAAAGAAGGATGAGGTACTTTTCAGGCTCTTTGTGCTTCGCCTTTGTAGATGGCTTCATGGGTTGGGACACCCCACTGAATTGGTTGGTGCATTTGTTAGCCAGCAAGAATACCATGCAAGCTTGCAGGCAGGGCTGGCCTTCCACTCAATCCTGTTTTGGAAGTCAATGACGGATCTTGAGGTCTTGCCAGTGGTAGGGATGACACAAGCATTGGTACATCTTGGCCATCCATATCTTCTAAAACAACGTCTCATTTCATACCCTAGATTTGTCTGAAATACATACCTGAAAAGGGACTAGGCCAAACATCTATGAACGTAGCAGTGCACGCCTGCGTCATGGACATGCATGTTATTATCGACAGTTTTGTTGCCAACATCCTGTTGGAACCTGGAAACCTTAATAGTACCCAATCAACCGCATTTGACCTTTGGTGGCATCCTCAAATACTTGGTATGGCTGGAAGGTTTAATATGTTGTGACGGTTGGAATAGCAAAAGGGGATAAGCTGTCAACACAGTTTATCACATGTGTAATGCTACGTTGGTTGAAATAAACCCATCAGGTGCATGGTTGTCAAAGGGGTTCTCATCCCGGTCCAGTATATGGTCGATGAGTTCACCATCTTCAAGAGCTTTGTAATCAATCCCAAAATCACCATGGTCATCCACTGCTTCATCATGCATCCTGATCCTGTCGTCTATTGCTGGAATCTCATGCTCCCATAAACCCATCAGGAACATCTGACACGGCGACTTGTTGCGCTCATACTTCAGGCGCATTGTATGTGCATTCCAGTGCTTGGCCCATTCCAAGACCTCCCGGTTGAGTGCGTCCAAAAACAAGTGCCAGAGGAGCCAAATATGGCCTGCTGAATCTATGTTGAGGCCATGATGATCCTCGAGACTTTCAAAGAAAGGCTTCCATTTGGACACCATGACACGTCCCAGTTCAAGCCATAAGTGCTCTATGCATATGTTATGCACTGAACTAAGTTAAGTACCCCATCAGATCATTTCATGGTTTTCACCAGACATGCGAGACACTCACTGCCCAAAAAGGTAAGATCCTCGCCCATCCCCTCTTTGCTCTATCATATAGAGTGCGACACGGACATTCTCTGTGCCATGGTCTCCTCATACCCGGCTTGGTAGGCCATGCAACCTCACTGCTTCTTTGAACAGCGACAACACTGTGGCTGACCAGTTGTTGTCACTGTACCTCATCCCTGTTATATAATGGGATTTGCCATCTATGAATCCATGAACCACAAATTTCCACCTGATCAGCTCTACAACGAATTAGTACACCCAACATTCAGCCTATCAGACAGGACATACTATGGTTTCCATCATGGTGCCACAAGGAATTGACGGCAGGAACAGAATATACCTGTCTTGCAACTGGGCGATGCAAAAATTGTGGGTGGAGGCCCACAACTCGATGGTATGAGTCCCGAATGCACTGCCGCAATACCCGATAACCCCTAGAACGCACAGCTCCTTGCAGGTATTCAACTCCATAATCTGGGAACATCTGTAAAATACCCCCTACTAGAATGTCCAGGGCATCCGGATCGCTATTGATACTGGACATGGTTGGGCCAGTAGGCTGCCATTGTTTGGTCTGTGTCCCATCCTGATGCTCCATGAGCTGAATTACAGGGGGGGCCTGTTCAGCTAACCCATAGTCCAGCAGACGACGCCAAACAGTTCTTGGATGGATGCCCAGTTTGTCTGCTATGGCACACAGAGATTGTACTTGTGATGCGTAAGCCAACCAGTTTTGATCAATCTCTATGAGCCCTCTTCCTCCCATACCGTCGCTTGTTACCTGGATAACTGGAAATGGCACTGCTCCATTGTCATCTCGGGCTTCAGTGGCAACTTTATCCAAAGCACTGAGGATATTTTCTACAGACATTTGTATCGTAGCCATATCTGGAGGGTTGACAAACATTCTCATCTATCGCAGCTGTTAGTCATTCTTTTCATTTCAGTTGTGTATTAAATACCCTGTCGACATCCTGTATGAACAGGCAAACCTCATCCCGTTGAGCATCTATGTGTGTACTATCTCCGCGATGGATCCGTAAGGTGTCTTGCACTTGTTCACCCAATCCTGTAAAAGCGGTTTGAATGTTAATGGTTGGGTCCATGTGCCCCTCCAGAATGACGATTTGATAATTTTAAGGGTAGGAGGTTGGTGTGACAATGGATGGATAAGCCGTATATCCGGATGCAGCAAAAATTTCTTGCCAAATGCAAAGGCGTGTTGTGTGTTGTCTTCTGATTA
Organism: Amanita subjunquillea; assembly: GCA_020011035.1. NCBI lineage: Eukaryota > Fungi > Basidiomycota > Agaricomycetes > Agaricales > Amanitaceae > Amanita > Amanita subjunquillea. Next base: position 845,329 of record JAEBUT010000010.1, on the reverse strand, counting down.
CTCCCAATGCCTCCGAGCCAAAATACAATTCGCCCTGTTGAGACAGGTGATGGTTCTCGCCACTCAACAAGGGAACGACATGCCCCTCTAAACGACGAAGAGTGCACCGATCCTCACCACATAAGTCGGATAGCCTCCAGTCGTCGCAATGTTGATGTCCAGGATGGCTTGGAGAGCCTGTCCAGTGAATGTGTCCCTGAACATGTCCCAGACCGTGTTCACCGCCCTCACGGCAGGCTACATCCCATGATCAATTTGGGCAATGAGGACTACATTTTTCTTAGTGAAGATGAAGGTATGAACATTCATATTAGGGTGGCAAGCAACTCCTCTGAACCAACTACCTACACAGGGATTGACAATTGACAGCCAAGTCCTCCAGCAGCAGAGACAAACAATGGACCTATGGGTCAACGATCAGCCAGTGCATATCACAACTTTGTCCTGATAAGAGACCTGCCGCAATCAAATGACACCTTTCAGGAGCTGCTCATCATGGCCACCAGCAATGGTTTTGTTTTCAGACCGGAAAATGCAAATGTCCCCCCCTGGAGCGGAGGGCTGGATTTGACAGGGGATGTGACAGATAATGCAGGTGCTGCCCAACCCCTTAGTTTGGCCAACAGGTCCACCACAGAAACGACAGGCCCTGGATCGTATCAACCTCCTAGCGCCCTCCCACATTCCACCACCGTCGCACTTGCCATTGCAGTCCTCATGAGGTCTGGCAGGTTTGTTCAGTGCGTGGCAATTCTCCAGATTCCAACGGAACCTACCATGATCGATTTGTTTGCATCTCTTGTTGAGAGCAACAGGTCTGATCATCAGCAACTGGTGTCCATGTTGAAGAGAATGGACAAGAGAACGGCAATGGTATCTACTGCTGTTGTACCCCTCAACAAGAAGGAATACCTAGAGAATGACAGTGATTGGACTTTCGGCCAACAATCATTGGGATCATGGCAGGATCTAGAGGAACAGGAAAACCCTACATACATTGCCAAGTGTCGACCTTCAGACAGATGTCAGGGGATATTAGAGGCCTACGCACCTCAAGCTGCCAAAGAGACCCTGGTGTATTTTTTGATCGTCGAGGAGGTCTGTACATGAAATCATCAATGGGCTCTGTTCTAATGTATTTGGCACAGCTACCTGTAGCACTACCTGCAGCGCATCAAGCTGCGGCACATCCAATGCCAACCACATTGGATGAGCCTAGCATCCTTAAAACTCCTATTAGAGACGGACATACATAGTCTCGGCAGTAACATACCATGTGCCACCTTTGGTACTCTTGCAACGATGAGAAGGCAACTAACAGCCCTGCTGACAAGGTACTAGTAGATTTAGTAACTGTGCAGAACATACATTAGATACAAAATTTACTGAATTGCTATGGATCCTCAACATGCAGCCTTTAGCTGGTTCTAACTGCACAGATCTCCTCCAAAGTGGTATACATATCCACCACTTGGGACCACCATGTAGAGTTCCCCCTGTCCCTAACAATTTCATCCTCGGCAGTTGCCTTTGCATGCTATTCCTTGTCTGACTGGAAGCCATTTTCCACCCACCTGAGCAAATGTCCAGCAACGTACTGGATCATGGAAAATCACTTCTCCCCCTCAGAAACTGAGGTTGTGCAGTGGAGAAGTAGTGCAGATGGCATCAGGATGGTGGATCCAGGTGGAAAATCCACAATAAGTCCATAATCCCAGAGCACAAAATGCCCACCCTTCGCAGGGTCAAATCGACCAAGGGTGGTGATAGAGCACCAAGAGTTAGCCAGGTTACCCAAATCCGTGTGAGGGAAGGTTGTGGTCTTGGTTCCAAGGTTGAAGGAGTGACAGGGGTAAATGCCCACCGCACGGTCATAAGCCCAACAAATCTGCAGTTCAGGCCTTGTCTCCTCAAGCTGAACTTTGAGAGCCTCTATACCATCTCTGACATAGTCAAAGTTCCGCTTGCCATATGTTTCAAAGCCTCCTGTAACTACCGTCAGTATACTATGTGAGGAAGGGGATGTTCACTTATGGCTAGCAAAATTACATATTCGTTGTATGGAGGGCACCTCCATCAACTGATCAAGCATCTTAGACACCAACTTGTTTTGTCGAAGATGCTGGGGGACCTATCAAATTTATGAGGAACAAGAGGGGAGATGCAGCGCCATAGCTTACCTTCTGCCCTTGCCCGTATGATATCTCATGGGCAGTTGGGAAAGCGCCTCATTGGTGGATTTTATGCCTATAGGTTGTGGGCAGCCTAGCTTCTATGTGTTCTAGGGCTTTAAAAGCATGGTCATGGACCTGGTTCCAGGAACCAGACCTAGGCTGGCCCAAGAGCACCCCAACCACGCGGTTATTTTGATCCAGGAGAAGATGAGTTTTCCTGGTGAACAAATGTCAGCATCAGCATGTCAATGAGGCAGTTGATGGCCAACCTTCCATCCCATGGGAAATGTTCCATCCCTTTGGCCTCCAACTCACTTAGGGTGTACTCACGTTGAGGCTGATCCGGCGGGGGTTGACCCATCCAGGCTGTCTTAGTGACACAAACATTGGATGCAACGTCCATGGGCAGCTGGACCACCTCATCTGCACTTTCCAGCCAGTGTTTCTTTGTTGCCACACCTTTGGCCTTGGTGCCCATGGCCTCCTGGTCCCTCTCGCGTTTTTGCTGCCGGTCCTTCTTAGAATGCCGCTTCGTCCGCTCCTTCAGCTTCTCCAGTCAGCTCTTAGACACTGGTTGGTCCTCCTCCTCTGACTCCTCAAGGTCCGTCAGTGGGTCAAAGATCAACAGCTTGGCTAGATCATCCACAGAAGCATCTTCTCCCGCTACATCCTCTGCCTCCTCTGGCTCGGAGAGGGGACCCTCAAAAAGGTCCCAGGCCTCAAGACGGTCCTGGTGCTCCTTTAAAAAGGAGCTGATTGACAATCGCTCGGACCGAATGGACTGTCCAATTCAACGGCATACAACTGGCGCTATTAAATACCATCAGCATGGCCAAACCTGCAAAAGCAGGGAGAGGGAGCCTGCCACCAATGGCGAGGACCTCGCACCACCAAGGAGAGAAACGCGGTGATCCCAGGGTCGGGTTCAGCTGCATCCTCCCCCAGCGATACAAATGTCACTCGGACGACACGCCACGAAGGAGAGATGTGGCAATCCCAGGGTCCAGTTCAGCTGCATCCACTTTGGCCTTGCGAATGTCGCTCAACCACGCATGGGGCTTGGGGAGGGGGGTTGATAAGAACTCACCATGGACTTGTGTATTGGGCGTCATCCCCCATGCTAGAGAGGTAAGCAAGACGAGGCCTGCAAATAGGGAAGCGCAGTCAGTAGGTTGCTCGCGAAGGAAAGCAAACTTACACGTGGTGGATGGCAGGTGATGGTCAACACCTACACCTGTAGTATGCATGGTGGACAGAAGGTGATGGGCAACACATGTATGTAGTACACGATTTGTTTTTCCCACACCTCCATGCCAACATATCAAACTTTTTGGGAGGAAGAATTGACACCTGCGGTCCATGTTTCATATGGTATGGTATGGTATGGTATGGTATTGAATCAAAAGCAGGTACTCAGCAGCTCAAGTTCACTATATACAGCAGCAGATATTGGGTAGTTCCAAAGTATTTTGTATAGACATTCCGATGATGTATAACATGTGCAGAAAAAATATTGTTGAGCGTGAAGGGACGGTTATCCATCTCTCCGCCGTTCCCCCGTTTTCCTTTCCCGCCTCCCGTTTCCGTCATGATTGCTGTCATGATCGTGGTGGCCGTAGTTGTGGTGACCATTCATACCAGCCCGCGATGGTGACTGTGGGTAGGACGGATGACTCGAAGCGGGACCAAACGCGTCCAAGTACCGGTTAAACATCGCGCGCTGCATCCCAGCCTCATCGTACCGGAACACACCCCGCACGCCCGAGCCACCCAAAAACCGCATGTGCGCAAGGTCATATTTGGAATTGCTTGGCTCTAAGTCTATAGGGTCTGGGTTGAACATGGCAGCGTCACGCATATTAAGAGTGTGCCGTCCATTAGAGCTGGTCACCCATGGCAGGTGCAAAGCGCTGCTCTTGCGGTATTGGTGTGGGAGCGGGGGTGGGATCCACTGAACTTGGAGCCATAACGTCTGCATATTGTTAGCTGACGAGATGGCGTCCACAATCGAGTCCTGACAACATTATCCCCCTCGTGAGTCTCATCCCATCCAAAAAGAAGGAGGCGGAAACACGAACGCACCACATGTCCCATCACGACCGCCACGCTACACACGAGCTCTTCCAGCTCTGGGAACGACTTGCACACGCACTCGATATCCGCCAGCGTCATCTGCGCTTGGCCCACGATCCACTTGCAGAGGCCGGGTTTCCGCATCTGCCTTTCATTCCCATTTTCGCTAATAGCACCCACACCCCCCATTGACACTATGGGCGCCGTTTTCGGACGGCCACGCATTGAAAGGGGACGTGTCTCCCTGGTGCGCACGGCCCATCTCCAATATAAACCCACGTGGGATGGCGATGTTACCACTTGTCGTAAACGTCAAAAGGCAGAGGATCTTGAGACCTGGGTTCGTCATGATCCAGGTTGTGCGTACGGTGAGATTGCGCAATCAATGAGGGCAGATATTTCAGTGGGTTTATGGGTCGTTTGCACAGTAATGGAAATCCATTTGTTATTATTGGATTGTACAATTACAGAATCAAGTGCTAACTGTTCAATGGTACTGGAGGCATCAACCACTTTCTGGTGTCTCCTTCTTAAAAACCCTCAGATTCGAGTTCCTGGAGGGTATTCTCACACTCCTCATCTGGGAGTTCTTTCAACAGGGCCCTAATGCATTGGGCAGCTGATTTGTTCAAGGTCGTTTCCTCTACTGTACTGATTGTGCGATTCTGTGGAGAGGAGGACTTGTAGGATGACGTTTGGGTGTTCCCTTTGTTTGGGCGGTCCCTTTGTTTGGGCAGTCCCTGGATATGTGTCCCTGTGTTCCACATCTGAAACATTTGCCGGTTTTTTTGTATTCCTCCTTTTGGGCATCTGAAAGACATCCTGTGCTCACAGCATTAATCCCTTTTGATCTGGGTGCAGAGGGCCTCATGTTTTGGTTAAATTTAAAATGTCCTTTTGTGTCTCCTGATCCAGAGGATTGGTTCATCAGTTTCAGGGTTTCCCAAGTGTTGTGTAGGCACTCCGCCGCATTAACTGCAGGATTTTCGATGATCTTTGCTGCAACTGATGCAGGGAGTCCTTTACAGAAGTAGATGCACTGTGCCATGAACCCTGTAATTCCGGTGGAGTATATGAGCAATCTGAATTTCTGAATGTAGGCAGGGATGTCGATTTCTCCACCCACTTTGACTTTATCTAGATCATTCAGGGTCCTGGCTGCGCTGTCAGATTCTCCCCAGTCATTCAAAAATTGTCACCTGAAGCTGGTATAGTTATCCCAAGAGAGTGCATATGCGCTTTCTGCTGATTTCCCTTTGGCTGCTTCTGCTGCCTCTAATTCTCCTCGAAGATTGGCTTTCCAATCATCTAGTTCTTCTCCTAGATGAAGGAGAACATATTTGATTCGCTTTTTCAATGTTTCAAAGCATCCTTCATCAAGATCAAATATGTCATCAAATGTATTGATGAAGTGTTTCGCCTTAGAGCACTGTCCTTTGAATTCCTTAATGGAGATTCCCTTTATCCCTTTTGAGGATGTTTCCTTGTTGTTTGACATGTCCTTTTCTGGTTCCTGTTTTGGTTCTGGTGTTTCAGGTTTCAGGTCCTGTGTTCCAGGTTTGTGTTTTGATTCTGTGCCTTGTGTTGAGTTTTCTCCTTGTTTCGGTTTGTCTCCAAAGGCTAGATCTATCTCAATCTGTTGTTGTTCTCTGTATTTGTTCCACTTAGTGATAATCTGCTTATCAAATGCGTAGAAGCCGTAGTCTCCTAATTCCTCATCGACTCAAAACTTGTGCCACCAAGTGAGTTCAGGTTTGGTGTTTGGGGTAAGAATAGCTCATCTTCCGCTTCGTTCATTTTGTTGTTCCAATGGATCCAAGTTTCTGGTGGTAATTTGTTGGTAGGGTCTCCCTCCTGGTACTCTCCTTTGAAGAGTTCTTCTGGAACCGGTTGGTTCTTCCTTTTTGTTCCTGAGATGTAGTACCAGCCTTTATGTGTAGTAGAGAAGTAGACTTCTCTTTGGTTAAGGTAGTATTTCTGTCTGAAATGAACAGAGTTGTTTGGTGGCCTAATCTGAGAGGTCCTGGTATCAATGGTGTCTGGCTAGTGACAATGCACTGAGCGGTTCCTGAGTTCCAACTTGTGTTATGGACAATGCCCTTGTCATGGTTCGTTCTAAGTCAACAGTGACAAGCAGAGTCTTGGTCCACTCCCAGTCACTGGACAAAGAGTCTAGATGCTAAGTCAAATGATGACAAAGGTCTGAAGAGCAACAAAGAAAGAGAGCGTCAAGGTCAAGCGAGGTTGAGAGCAAAACTCGTCTAAGTTGGAACTGGAGTTACTCTACAGTACACAGAGTTTATATACAATCAGAGAACAAGGGAAACCATAAAGGAAATGAAACAATGACTACCTAAGAAAGGAAATGTGAAGGTAGCAATGAAAGGAGATAGTGTCCAAGTTGTATGATGCGCAGTTAGGGAGAAATGATGAATATGAAACAGTCCATAGAAACAGTAAGACAAAACGAAGAAGAAACTGTAACACTTGCTTTATTCAGCTGTGCTCACCTCAATACTACACATCCTCACTTCAATCAAACTCTGTGCTCAACTATCTGACTCGTTGTACGGCATGCTCGCCCCAGTCTCAGGCTCCTTCTATGCTTCTTCATATACTCGTCCTGCCTCATCAAATGCGCCCGCCTTGCCTCATCAAACATGTTTGATTCACCTCACCAAATGCACTTGCTTCGCTGCTTCAAATGCACTCGCCTTGCCTCATCAAACGCATTTGCTTCATTTGCTTCACTGCTTCATCAAACGCGTTCGCCACGCCTCATCAAACGTGTTCACTTCGCTTCATCAAACACATTCACTTCGTCTTGTCAAATGCGCTCACCTCTAGTTTCATTGTTAACCCGTTTACTTCGCAGAGTGCTCATTATGATGGATTCGGATTCGTAGATTACCTCCTGTCAGCTATTACTAGTAGCTAATGATAATTGTCATACTGCTATCTATGCCTGAATAAGATGTTTTCCATACTCCAATATGGCTATTGAAAGCATGAAATGCCAGCTAAATGGCCTTGGAGGCAAATAGACCTTGCCTCTGAAAGCTGGGAGCTGCTTTACTGCTTTGGTGGTTTTACCAAAGCTCGACTTGACATTTTGCTGATGAATGTGACGCCCACTATACAAAACACTCGTTCCTGTTCTGGAAAGCCGGAATCTGATGCTCAGGATGCGGCTGCTTGGGATATGGAGCAGATGATGAAACAATTGGATGAGAAAAGGTTCAAGTGAACTAACAGTTGACAACTTACAATCATCGTTATTGATATCATGCATAAAAACACCTCTTTTTCTAGTAACGTAAGAGCATAGTACTGTATCGTGTTCTCATACCAATCCCCCGCTTTCGCTGCGTCATCAATTACCACAAAAGTCGCTGAAGCGCCCGGACAACAAAAAATAAAATTGGAGGCGTTTGATCACGGATTGGCAGGTTGATCTGCATCCTCATTTCATCACTACGTCTTCATCACTACCGTAGAGTGCTTCTTCATCACTATCGTCGACTGCCTCTTCATCACTATCGTCGACTGCCTCTTCATCACTATCGTCGACTGCCTCTTCATCATTATCATCGACTGCCTCTTCATCATTATCGTCGACTACTGCTTCGTCCCCGTGTGCAGGCTTGCGATCGCCCGCGTCGGTACCCACCATTTCGACATAGTCCTTGGCGTGGTATACGCGTGCTGAAGCCGCTTTTGTAGATAGATTGGCAATGTAATTCATGTAATGTGGTTCTCCGAAAGCGGCTGCCGCGTGTATCATGCGTTTCAAATCCATGTAATATTGCTCCTTTTTTGTTATTTTTTCTTCTGCAAGTGCGCCATAGCCATTAAATTGGTTACGTGTTCGATCAACTAGAAGTTGGTACTGTGCATGTGTACCACTATCAGGAATGACTCCGAAGGATTCAGGGTATACACCGGCAATCCAAAGATCAAACGCGGTGAACTTTGACTTTCTTGAGTTTTGGTTTCGGGTAGACTGACGCTCAGGAATGGAGCGTGCTTTCACAGTTGCTTTCTTTGAAGCCAAGGCAAATACGACGCGAAGGACAGGGGGAGCTCAGAGTCTTTGCCGTCGTCCTTTGAAAACAACCCGACTTTGAAAGGGTCCATCATCGTAAAAAGCGCGATGCTAGGTACATCGGTGAAGCTGCGGTCATTTTTGACCTGGACAAGGATCGCGGTGACAAATTTTGGGTCCAAAATCTTTCCCATGAGCACGGGGATGAAAATGTCAACACCACGTTGATTGTTAGCACATATAATGGCAGCCCCACGGCAAATGGCGCGCCAAATATAGGCCCGGTTGATCACTTGAAAGTCGTGCACTTTAATGAAATGATTGAAATAGATGTATGCTTTGCAGAAGGCGGTTGCGAGGTCTGTCGATGACGGGTAGTACGGGAACAGGGATGAGGTTTCAGTCCCTCAATATAATGGCGATGTTGAGATGGCACAAGCGCTTTAACAAACTGGAGTGCAGTAATGACGCGGCCCGTAGTCATTCCATCATACTTGAAGGAGGACTCGCCCTCAGGGAGCTCTCCGCCATATTGAGGATTTTCCTGAGTAGCTTTATCTCGGCCAACAACAGAATCAGAGCGGCAACAAGCTCGCCACGTTCTCCAGTGCTCAGATATGACCCTTTGATGTGATTGAGGAGGGCCCTCGGTGCTTCCTTCTCACCCAACTCTGTCTTCATTATCGTTGCCGATGCTTCCGCGAGAAGGGGTTCAGACGGCGAGATGGTGACCATGGTGCTGAAACCCTCGGTTGCGTGAATACACATTCGCATGTGACGCTCCACTTGGGTCCGCTCCATCTCCCCTGTTGCCCACGACGTAGCAATAAAGTCTAAACCAAGCCGGACGGCAAGACAGGCCAGCGACTCGTCAGGCTTAAGCTTAAGCTCTGTGGACGTGCTGGAACTTGTGGGTCCTCGGAAACCTGAGGATGATCTAGAATTTGGCTCCTTGCTGGGCCGACACAATAACTTGTCGGCCGCGAAGGCGACAATCGATTTCTTAACCTTGTCGTCCCATTGTCAAATCGTGTAGGAAACCTAACGAGACGGTTGATTAAGCGTCATGGTAGCATGCAGATGGTTCCAACCTGGACTCACAAAGCCCTTCCAAGATGCACTATGTGGTGCGTAGAAGCGATGCGAGAAAGAGACCATTCATCCTTGATGAAATCCACCTTCTCGGCAAATTGGTCAAAGCCGACTGTTGTTATCGGCGGGAGCATTCCAAGGGTCATCACGCGGGCAGATGGCTCGTACTCGAAGCTGGGGAGAAATTGTAGAATTTGCCCGCTGTGGACAGGAACACAGAGATGAAAGATGGGTCGATTATAGTGCGCAGAGTACGCCGAAGTTCGGAGTATATACTCCATCGTTGACCCTCGGCGCATTGAGTCAGGCGGTGTGATTCATCCCAGCATATGACGACGTGGGGTCCATCGTGCTTGCGTTTCGGATCCAAGAGCTTGACAATCCCATCCGCGACGTCCTTGATGGTCAACACTGCAGCCGGCTCCCTCAGCAATCATCAGCATGGAAAAATTCACAAACACGCACATGGGGTATGCGTTTCTTCGGATTTTGGGAGTCGATGATTAGGACTCAAGGACAATTCTAAGGCTGATCGGTTAGAGTGAGAAATGGCCATCACATTCTGAAACAAACATCAGCAACTAAATTCTTAGAGAAGAAGGTAAGATTACCCTTTTTGCATGCCTAACTACGACGTCATAAAACTTCTTACGATAAGCTCCGTGGGCTTCAAACGTTCTTCCCTCTGCCATCCTATCCCGAAATTCAGACGCTAGAATCGGTAGGCGGTCTTCGGGGGTTTGTATTTTCTGAGCTACGACCTCATCATTGGCAATCTCCTCGAGGCACTGTTGGGTGGTAGACAGAAGGGCGTGAAGGAAGGCGTGGCAATGGTCTCTAATCGTCTGCTGTCCCTGTCCGAAAAGGCCAAACCACTCGTGCACCTTCACGTCACGCGGCGGATATGCTTAAACAAGCGAAGTGAGCAAGCGAAAGAAATACATGACCTGGGAGCGTACTGGTTGCAAGTGGGCCAGCGAGATTTAGGGGAATGTATAGGACCCGTTTTGCGAGCTCATCATGTGCGCGAGACTTTCCGGTTCCGATGATTGGACATGGGACACCGCGCGAACGTACAGGCGAGTACGTTTCATATATTCATTCAAGATGCCATGCAGCGCGGTTGAGATGTCTCCGACAAATTTCGAGTCCCATGATTTCACGGTTGCTATATGAGTAACGCCATTATCAAAATCGTCTGCATTGGGCACCACTCTGAGGACACACCTTCCTTGCCTTCCCAGTAGCTTCAATAAATCCTTCCTGCTCAAGGTCCTTCTCGTTCTTTCGAATTTGCAGGGTACGGAAGACGGCTATGTTCAGCAATTAAATTGGTCCCGGCGATTTGACTAGTGCACGCACCAAGCCGTCGAATTTTGTGGTACTCTCCAGATTTGTATGCATCGAATAGCTTAGTGACTAGCCAAGGATTCTCAATAATAATTGCCTCATACGCGGACTTATGTTGAAAGTCTTGGCTTGTGTTGAATATGGCTGGTAACAGTATGGCGGCGAGTAATCTTGTGGCGAGCACGCATTGCCTTGTGTCCATCCGATAATAATCCGCCCCAAATTCTAGACCAGATAATTCCTGGGACTCCAATCTACTCTTGACACTGGCATTGTTGGCCTTTTCATCTTCAGTGGCAGGCGCATCATCCATTGCACCGTCAGGAACAGGCATGTCAAGCTGCGAAAAAATGCCAGGCAAGGTGACCGTGGCATTGTTGTCCGTTTTTTCTGCAGTGGCAGGTGCGCCTCCCATTGCAACAATCTCATAAGAAACGCCAGGCAAACCCTGGATCACGGAATGCGGTGTTTTCGGCGTATTTGGTTTTTTGCGTTTGGCAGGGGGAGTTGAGGTCATAGTTAGCTAGGGTGTGTGTGGCAAAACCCGACTTGGATTACAACCATCTTCCCACGGGGGTTGTGGCTTTGAGAGTCTTTTTTTTTTTTTTGAATAGAAATGGTTTGATTGAGACGTATGCAAAGGAATACATGGAGTACTACTAACATAAAAAGAACGGTGCTCATGGAGCCCGCGTGTACATGGCTAAAGGGAAGCCGCGCTGCGTAAGACCAGTAGGGATGACCAAACTAAGCCTAATCGCGGAAGAGTCGTCGAAAGACGGCTTTAAGAGTTTACGGCGCATTCTCAGCGTACCAGAGGCATTAGAGATATTGCAGCAGCTAGTCGTTCTACTATACATGAAACCCCATACTCCATCCTTTTCATCCCTTTCTACACAACGCGCCAGATGACCATTTGGTTCCGACAAAAGGCAGGATCCGTTCGGATCTCAGCCCCATTCCCGAGCATCCGGAGTGGAACACTTCAGCGAGAGCGAAAGTGACGACAACGCAAACGAAGACGGAACTCACCCCCGGCGGCAAGGTTCCCAAGCCCGAACCTTTCAGATTCCAATGACGGGCGTCCCAACAATGCCACGGTCACCTTGCCTGGCATTTTTTTGCAGCTTGACATGCCTGTTCCTGACGGTGCAATGGATGATGCGCCTGCCACTGAAGATGAACATCAGGAAAAGGTCATTGTTGACTTTCATGACTTTGACTTTCATATAGCCACTTTCCTTCACTTTCACTTTCAGATCAGTACTTTTCAGACACTTTCACTTTCAGATAAAATAGTTTCAGGACTTTCATTACTTTGGAATATTTGAGGTACTCTATCAGAATGCTAACTCAAATGCATGATGGTCTATGAACTTATTTATGTAAAATGTCTTGAATACGTCAAGAGTATCAGATGGTAAGAGTCCATGAGGGATGGTAGAATCTCCCGCAATACCAATTAAGTGGGCGGCACGAACGACAGCATCAATATGGACTAAGTCATATTCATCATCTCTGTGAGAATGATGATGGTTCGCAGCAATGTCCGCGAGCGGGATGCGTGAGCTGCGCGCGATATCCGGTCCGCAGATGAGCGGGTGCGAAGCGTAGGAGAGCGGTAGTTTTAGTGTGGAAACTATTTGTCGTATGAGTGTATGCGCAGGCAGCAGGCTTATTTTATTCGCGCCCTATTTTACTTATATACGGTATTATACTTCCGTACTCATGCGCATTTCCACTGCATCATATCTGATGCACGGAGCGCTCCGCATCCGATATGCGAAGCGGTTCCGATATGTGCTGCGGCTCGGATATATTTTCCGATGTGCTGCGGCTCGGATATATCTGATGCTCGCATAATCCCAACACTCCCCCCTTGAGCTTAGGATATTCCTAGCTCGCGCTTATGTTGTTGTGTTGAACGACCTTCACCCTAAATACCCCTAAGCATAGCCTTCAACACGGCTATCACTGGTTTGACCCTTAGAGGGTATTTTCATTTATATATTTTCTTTTATTTACGTATATTTAATTACAGTTCTATACACAAATATGTACATACACTAAAAGTGTATATAAGACCTGTAGATAGAGAATATACGTTTAGTTGCTCTTTCTTGCTTACCAGCATGTGAGTATCTCCTCTCTATGAGAGTAAAGACCTGGAGAGGTCTCTGGTCACTGTCTCTGACAGTGATACAATACTCAAAACACCTGGAGAGGTGTCTGGTCACTGTCTATGACAGTGATACAATACTCTTGTCATCACGGACGTATGACTCTATGTCTAACGGACATATGAGCTCATCGTTCATGACAGTGACGACCACTGAGACAAACTATGTCTGACGGACATATGATTGCTGCTCAACAGGTTATGGGCCCCGATAAGCCCGTCATTGTTGTCAACGATGACTAAACATGTCTCAAGGACATGATCAACGATGATGAAAAATTTTCACATTTTTCAAAAAATTATTTTATATGAAACAAGACGCTAATAAACATGTTTCATAGATAAAGATATCATATACTATGTCGTCCTCAAAAACTTCCACTGGCATCAACTCCATCAATATCTTCTCTGGCATCGACTATCGTGTCTGGGCAGAAAGGATGAAATCCTATTTGCTTCACATCGGAGCTTGGGCTATTATCAATCAATCATTTCCGAAACCGTCTCCTCCCGCTGATGCTGCCACCGCTACACTTACTGCTGCTGCCGCCACTGAATATAAAAAAGATCTTCGAGAATGGCAAAAACTTAACGACTCCGGTCTTGGTGCTTTACGTCTTAAAGTATCAGATTCGATTAGGCGACATATAGCTGCAGAAGACGAACTTCTCAAAGCGTGGACAACGCTAGAGAATAGCTACAAAAAGACGACCCAGCACTCATTTTTGAACGATTTCAAAAAGCAGTTAAATTTCAACTTTCAGGAAAGGATCCCGTTCCTGAGATTGAAAGACTAGGCTCGTACTTTTCGCAGCTCAGGGAAGACAAAGTCGACATTCCTGATTTCATGCAAGCCCTTATACTTGCAGCTGCTCTTCCAAAAGAGTGGACCGCTGTTTCTACGGCAATGTTCCAGTTATATGGAACTGAAAAATTTACATTTGAAACAATCTCCGATTCCATCATTGGGGAATATCGCAGAGGATATGCGATGAAACAGCAGTATAACTCGAGAGAAAAGGCGAATAAAATCAGTGGAGTAAAAAGAAAAGAAAAAGATGCGTCATGGAATAATCAGAAAAAGGATGACGAAAATCAGCGTCAGGGTTCTGATGAATCCAAAAACCAAAGACCTCGCTCTCGCAAGGGCTTTAGAGGCAAGGGAAAGAAACGCGCCCAAGAAGCAGACGTTCCTCCTGAATCTGATCAGGAGCAGAATGCCGTCGAGATTATATCTCCGGCTCTTTCTATTGCGGCTAGAAATGTACAAGCCCGCATGCATCCATCAGCTACCCGATTCACGGGTCAGTCGAAATACGGAAAAGGAACATGGCAACGATCTATAAACACTAGATCTCTCGCTGATCGCCTTGGCGTCATACCAACGACGGAAACATTGAAAATACTTGACACCGTCACAAAAGATGAATTATCTTTTGAACCACCTCCCAAACGCAAAAGATCTGACATAGATCTTGATTATTCCACTGTGGGAGATCCATATGATGTTTTGGAAGAAACATTATTCGATAATGGTGAAAAAGATTATGACATCCCAAAGGATCCGTTTGACGATCAAATGGATCCTCTATTTGATGATGATGCTGTAAGCCTCGGTGACGAGTTAAGTCATTCATTTGTCAATAGAGAAACTACTAAATGCTATTCACAGCGACATGGTAGTATAAATGTATATAGCAAAATATACATTATTTTTCTCATTGCAATAATTGTGTGAAATGTAAAGAAAATGAGTCGTCATGGATCCTAGATTCAGGAGCATCATTACACTTTACTCACAATCAAAATGACTTTCTATATTACCGATCGCTAATTGATAAAAGGTTTGTACAAACCGCTGCTAAAGGTAAAACTTTACAGATACTAGGCGTAGGTGCCGTTATGATCAAAATTATCGTCAATGGAAAGACAGATATTAAATTGATCAGGCCAGTCTTCTATATACCTGACATGGATACGAGATTACTCTCCATGGGAACATTCCTAAATCAAGGATATTCCCTTTCAGGAAATAAAGATCACATCGATCTAACCAAAGAATCTTCCATTATAAGATTTTCACCACACGAACAAGGTCAAACTATATATTGGTTAGACTCTGAGATTCATAGCGAATCAATAAATGTTGTAACACGAAAACCAGATTTTCATATATGGCATAAACGATTGGGACATCCACAAGATGAAGTAATCCGTAAAGGAAAAATTCATTTAGAAGGATTCCCTAATATTCCTGTTCCTAGACGGAAACAAACTTGTTCAGGATGCGCTAAAGGAAAAATGCGCAGTAAATCATTTCCAGAGTCACAAAGTAGAGCTTCGTCTCCTTTTGACTTAATACATTCTGTTGAGCAGCAATCATATGTCCGTCAGACATAGTTTGTCTCAGTGGTCGTCACTGTCATGAACGATGAGCTCATATGTCCGTTAGACATAGAGTCATACGTCCGTGATAACAAGAGTATTGTATCACTGTCATAGACAGTGACAGACACTCTCCAGTGTTTTGAGTATTGTATCACTGTCAGAGACAGTGACCAGAGACCTCTCCAGTCTTACACTCATAGAGTGGAGATACTCACATGCTGGAAGCAAGAAAGAGCAACTGAATGTATATTGTCTATCTACAGTCTTATATACACTTTTAGTGTATGTAATATTTGTGTATAGAACTGTAATTAAATATACGTAAATAAAAGAAAATATAAAAAGAAAATACCCTCTAAGGTCAAACGGTGATAGCCGTGTTGAAGGCTATGCTTAGGGTATTTGGGTGAAGGTCGTTCAACACATTCAGATCTTAAAGAAATCTCGATGATATCATATCACAAATATAAATATTTTGTGACATTTATCGATGATTTTTCTGGACATTTATGGATTGGTTTACTAAAGAAGAAATCCGATACGGAATCTTCACTGAAACAATTTGTTGCCTTAATAAGGAATAAATATCAAAAATTGCCTAAGAAATGGCGATTTGATGGAGGAAGCAAATTCACTAAAAGTGAAAAATACCTCAAAGATCTTGGAATTGAAATCCAAAAATCGTTACCATATACATCACAACAAAATGGCAGAGCTGAAAGGATGAATCGAACTATTTGGGAAAAGTCACAATCCCTAAGATTCGACGCCTGCTTACCACAATCATGGTGGGAATTTGCGCTTGAACACGCAGTATACCTATATAATAGGACTCCCATAGCTCGTAATAAATGGCAGACACCATATTTTCTTATTGAAAAGAAAAAACCGAATGTATCGGATTTGCGAGTGTTTGGATGCCAAGCTTATGTATATATTCCTGCTGAACGCAGACAAAATAAGCTTGAAGCCAGATCAAAGATGATGATCTTTCTGGGATATAAAAATGGAATGAAAGGGTATAAATTTATGAACCCTGAAAACAACACCATTTTTATGGGAACAACAGCAGTATTTGACGAAACAAAATTTCCAAAATGTCGAAACTCTAATCAAAATCCCACATTCCTCAATCCAGAGGAAGAGTTTGAGGATCTCATGCCAGAAATACCTCATGGAACGTCTAAAGAACATAATACATCAGATGAAGAAGAAGATTCATCGAAATCAGAGAGTGATAATAACTCGTCTGACGAATCTAGTATATCTCCCAAAGGAAAGGGATCTGATAGTTCAATAAACGATTCTAAAAGTGATGAATCAGATGATTCTGAAAGTAATGATTCAGATGATCAAAATGAAGTTGAAGAAGATTTATTTGCTCCTTCAAGACCATCATCTCCTAGACCAACCAGAACCAGACGATCAGTAAATCGACCAGATAATGTCTATGGAGATTTAGATCCAGTCAATATCGAGAAAATTGATAGAAGAACGAGATTAAATTGTTTCACAATTAATAAATTATTATCGTGTGCAATCCCTATCAATGAAGCAGCTAATACAGCTGTACCTGAACATCATCACGAAATATTTTGTTTACCTGTCAACAAACAACAAGACTGCATTAACGCCGAACAAAAAGAATGGGACATGCTCATTAAAAGAGGCGTTATAATAAATCTACAACATCTCCCTGAAGGCCGAAAGGCTATAGGTTGCAGATGGGTTTATGTCCAAAAAGACGATGGACGTAAAAAGGCTCGTCTAGTTGCCCAGGGTTTTTCCCAAATAGATGGCATTGACTACGATGAAATATTCTCACCAGTAGTAAGATATGAGACATGCCGTCTCATACTTGCACTTGCAGCACTAGAAAATTTATATATATCATTTCTAGATGTGACTGCTGCTTTCCTATATGGAAAACTGGATGAAGAAATATATATGAAACAACCACCAGGTTTTATCAATAAAGACAAGAAAAGCATGGTATATCGATTACACCGTGCACTTTATGGATTAAAACAAGCTTCATTAGCTTGGTGGAAATCATTAGACGAGTCAATGGAAAAAATGGGCTTCATACGAATACATTCAGATGCTGGTGTATTTATTTTTAAACAAGGAACCAATATAGTCATAGCGATAATCTATGTCGATGACTCAATGTTTTTGGGATCCAACAAAATCATAACATTGCGTAAAAAGCAGGAGTTTATGAATAGATGGGAATCTAAAGATTTAGGAGATCTCATCGATGGTCAATCAAAAAATTTCTTATCATTTCAAATAAAGAAAAATGGAAATATCATTACCATCGATCAAAAACCCTATTTGCATAAAATAATCCAGAGACTAGGAATGAGTGACGCTACTCATACAAATACTCCTCTTCCCACTGGATATGAACCAATTAAAAATGATAAAATATTAGATCATATGATTAGATCTCAATATCAATCGGTTATTGGTTCATTATTATATCTGATGATTGGAACAAGACCAGACATTTGTTTTGCTGTTATAAAAATGTCGCAATTTTCAGCAAATCTGTCATCAGATCATCTAAAAAATGCAATAGGAATGGCTAGATATTTAGCCAAATCAATAGATCTCTGCATAAAATACGACGGATCATTAAGATCTGGCTTAATGAGTTATACAGACTCAGATTGGGCTTCAGATAAAAATGATTGTCATTCCACATCTGGATTCTTTACTCTTTTATCAGGAGGAGTAGTATCTTGGACGTCTAGGAAACAAAAAACGGTAGCACTATCGTCAACAGAGGCAGAATATATGGCCTTATCTGACTGTGCTAGAGAGAACAAATGGATTAGATCTATTCTTACAGAAATCCATTTTCCCATAACTATTGCACCAATATACGGTGATAATATGGGATCTCTATTTATTGCAAATAATCCCGTTACTGAAAAATGTTCCAAACATATTGATATCAAATATCATCATATACGAAAACTCATAGATAACAAAGAGATTGAATTACGATTCATCAAAGGATCTGAAAATCCTGCAGATATTCTGACTAAAAATCTTGGTCGAATATTATTTCAAAAATTTATACCAATGTTAGGTTTATCAGAATCATTAAATTGATTACTGATGGCCCTGGAGTAGGGCCTTAAACTGCTTCATTTTACTGCATTACAGGGAACAGTCTATCACTGTTGAGATTACTCCAGTTAAACCCAAAGACTGTTGAACAGCTGTATCATTATGGGAAAAAATAAGAAACCACGCAGTAAAAAACAACAATCAATACTAACTATTGGAGGACATTCCAATGTTGGACATGAATGCGAGCGCTCATCTCGCTGCCAATTTGAGCAAACCCCACCTACACCTTCTAGAAAACCACAGCCATTAATCACAATGACTCCGGCTGTTGCCATGTGGATGGACCAAGCCCTCCAAGGACGAGATCCTTGGACATTTCCTCCTAAAGCCTTTTGGGCTTGGCAATTAAAAGAAAGGTGGAGACGTGAAGGTGTCTCTGGACACATTTCTTTCGAAGATTTTTGAAAGAATATACGCATCTCTTCTTGCAGACTTGTGAGAAGATCGTTACTAATCAGTACATGACTGTACAGATTATGGGGGGGTGTTGAACGACCTTCACCCTAAATACCCCTAAGCATAGCCTTCAACACGGCTATCACCGGTTTGACCCTTAGAGGGTATTTTCATTTATATTTTCTTTTATTTACGTATATTTAATTACAGTTCTATACACAAATATGTACATACACTAAAAGTGTATATAAGACCTGTAGATAGAGAATATACGTTCAGTTGCTCTTTCTTGCTTACCAGCATGTGAGTATCTCCTCTCTATGAGAGTAAAGACCTGGAGAGGTCTCTGGTCACTGTCTCTGACAGTGATACAATACTCAAAACACCTGGAGAGGTGTCTGGTCACTGTCTATGACAGTGATACAATACTCTTGTCATCACGGACGTATGACTCTATGTCTAACGGACATATGAGCTCATCGTTCATGACAGTGACGACCACTGAGACAAACTATGTCTGACGGACATATGATTGCTGCTCAACATGTTGGAATTTTTGTTTTGACAGCGGCTTTGTTAAAATGTCTGCTGTCATATCCGCGGTAGGTAGATGTTTCATTTTTATTGTGCCATCTCCTATCCGGTCTCGGATATAATGACTTTTTATTTCAAAGTGCTTTGTCCGCTTATGATATGCTTCGTTTTGAGCAATTGCAAGCGCGGGCATATTGTCTCCATAAATGAGAGTAGGTTCCAAAATTGTTGAACCTAACTCGGAGTGTAAGTTCCGCAGCCATACTGCTTCGCGCGCCGCATCGGACATGCACACATATTCCGCTTCCGTCGAAGATAAAGTAGTTGACGTCTGCTTTTTTGACGCCCATGTAATAGCACCACCCGCTGCAATAAATGTATATCCTGATACGGATATTGTATCATCTTTGCTAGCGAAGCTGGCGTCTGAATATCCGACAAAAGGGTTGTCATCCATTTCCGGTCTTTTATAAGTTATACCTTCGTATCTTGTTCCGGAAAGATAACGTAGAATTTTCTTTGCAGCTGACCAATGCTCCATGTCTGGTTTTGCGCTATATGACACCAAGCGGAAAATGGCATATGCGATATCCGGCCAGGTAGCAACTGCAATATACATCAATGATCCGATGAGCGACGCATACGGATTACTGCGGTCCTTCGGATTTGTTGATGTGGTCGGCGGGTCAAATTTATGATCCGCATCCATAGGAATTTGTACGCTTTGTGCATTATCAAGTCCGTATTTGCGGAGTAGTTGCACAATATACTGCGTTTGTGTCAACTTAATTTCTCCGGTATTGGAATTGATGCGGATCTCTATCCCGACAATTTTGCTTGGTTCTCCGAGATCTGTTATCTCGAATAAACTTTTAAGGTCATTAACCATGCGCTCCATTATTTCATCGTCACTTGCAAATAAAATTAGATCATCCACCCATACGGTGATGATACCTATGCGGCCTTTATTATCGCGGAGATACACGCACGGATCTGAGACAAAGCGGCGGAAGTACTGATTTACGACCTTTCCGTTGAACTCAGTATTCCATTCGCGTCCTGCCTGCTTGAGACCATATAGGCTTTTGAGTAATTTGCAAGCCTTATCAGATCCGTCTTCATATCCACTCGGTTGTTCCATATACAACCGCTCATGCAAGTTTCCGTTCAAATATGCGCCTTTGATGTCCATTTGTCGCATCTTCCAGCGCTTCCGGACGGACTCGGCTATGAGTGAGCGAAGTGTCTCTAGACGGACGACAGGAGCATAAGTCTCATTATAATCCGTTCCGGGAATCTGTGAATATCCTTTGGCTACCAAACGTGCTTTGTATTTGGTGAGAACACCTTCTTTGTTATATTTTTTTACGAAAACCCATTTGTTTCCGATGAGTTTTCTATCACGCGGCGGTACCACAAGTTTCCATGTTCCCATATCATGTAATTGTTTTAGTTCCGCTTTTATAGCGCTTTCCCATTCTGACCAATCTGGTGCTTTCCTTGCTTCCGCAAGTGTTATCGGATTATCGGACAGGATGTTGCTTTCATTGGCTATCAGTATTAATTCATCCTGCGTATATAGTGCTTCAAATATTTCTTCCTGTACAAGCGCCGCTAACTCTTCCGGTAATACCGGTTCGTTTAATCGGCTATAATCATGTACGACGTGTGGACGTTTTGTCCGACGCGGAATAGATTCCATAATCTTTCTCTTTTTAGAAATCTTGTCCGCAATACATTTTTTCGGATCCGGTATGTTTTCCGGTATGTTTTCCGATATGTTTTCCGGTATGTTTTCCGGTATGTTTTCCGGTATGTTTTCCGGTATGTTTTCCGGTATGTTTTCCGGTATGTTTTCCGATCTCAATATGTCATCACTGTTATTCTCCCCCTCATATTGAGCAAAGGAGTAATTTCGTGATGGTTTAATTGTATTCGTTCGCTGATCCCAATAGCGAATAGCGGATATGTTATCTTCAAATCCGACAAATTTATGTTTAAGCGCTTTTGGCGCTAATTTTGATTGTACTGCAGGTTGGCGCAATATCCATACTGGTGCGCCATATTCCGCTAGATGGTTTATGCTAGGCTTCTTTCCGAACCATCGCTCATAAGGCGTAGCATTCGGAATAGCCTTTGTATATGCTCGGTTGCGGAGATATGCAGCGTGACTAATAGCTGTCGTCCATAGATAGAATGGTAAATTCTTCGCGGATAACATGGTCCGCATTAGTTCGACGAGAGTCCTATTAGCGCGCTCCACTACTCCATTCTGTTGTGGAGAATAAGGTGCGGTCAATTCTAGACAAATTCCATTGTCCCGACACCAATCAATTAATTCTGTATTTACATATTCCTTTCCATTATCCGTACGCAATGCACGTGGTTGGAAAGCATATTGATTTTTTAGGAATGTCATATATTGTTTGATTGTTCGCGCTGCCTGGTCTTTACTTTTCAGGTGCGCGATGGTGACATAACGACTGTAGTCATCAACACATAAGAGATAATATTTTGCGCCACCAATTGAGGTAGTTGATGACGGTCCCCATAGGTCAGTATGTGTCCTCTGACCAGGTTTTGTAGTTGTGATGATATGTCTTTGTTTAAAGCTTTTGATGGATAATTTTCCGGCATGACATGCATCGCAGGGAATAATTTCCCGCGACGGGTTTACTCGGAAATTGTCAATCATTCAGTGCTGATGTAAATATTGCAGCGACGGAATATTTATATGTCCGTATCGTTTATGCCAGTCATTCCATGTAGGCAATCGTTCTTCCAAAACATATGTATGTTCTGCAATTTTTGCTTTAACGATTAACTTGTATAATCGGCTTGTTAATTTTCCGACGGCAACAAGAGTGCATCGGCTATTGTAAATCCGGATGTTGGAATTTCCCATCCGTGATGTATATCCGCTCTGATCAAGGTGCGGAATTGATACGAGATTACTCGTAGCAGTCGGAACATAAAAGACATCAGTTAAGATGATTTTCTGTGTTCCGTTCATTATCCGTGATTCAAGGATTATGTTTCCGCGTCCATGCGCATATATTTTTACATCACCCACACCATTAATGATTTCTATTTTGGGGCGGAAGTTTGATAGAATTTCTTTTTGGTGTGTTATATGCGACGTTGTTGCTGAGTCCACATACCAAACATAGTAGGAATCAGTAATATTTTCGTCGCTAATATTTACATTTTCTATCGCTTCCATAACATTGGTAATGCCGGATGTATCATCTACATCCATGTCATTCATAATCATATGCGCTCTTTCTTTTCCTTTTGAAGCGCTACCATTCTTTCCTTTTCTGGTCCAACAATCCTCTGTTGTGTGACCGAATTTATGACAATACCCACATTTGGGTTTGCCTTTGAAACAGCATTTATCCGTTGTATGATTAGTGCGCATGCAAATAGCGCAAGCGGAAGAAGTATTGTACTTCCGCTTCTTTCCGTGAAAGCGCTCCTGCGCTTTATTAGCGGTTTCATCGGCTTCGTGAGTATACGGAGCCTTCCGTCGCGTAGCTTCATTCCGAATGTGCATGATGAGCTGACCGACGGACATCGGAATCTTCCGAAGTTCCATGACTGTTCCGATGGTCGAATTGACCCATTCCGCGTACGAGCGGGGCAATGAGCAAAGGATGTGTAACTTGAAGATGTCATCCGCAATCTCCCAACCCATCATCTGTAATTCAACTCGGTACTCCTTCATCCGGTTGAGATGCAAGATGAGATCTTCATCCTCCATAGCGCATTTCGCCCAGAAATCTCCGAGAGTAAGAAAGATGGCAATGACGCCTTGAACTTGGTTCGCTTCTTTCAAAGCAAGCCAAATATCTGCGGAAGTAGCAACTGATCCACCAATGTCTTGCTTCGGCACATGGATCATCTGTTCATCTCCGACGGCAGTAACGAGCAATGTTGAAATTGCGTTGTCCATGTCCGTCCATCTTTGTGCTCCGATGGGATTGGTGTTCGGATCGGGTCGCTCAATGGTGCCGGTAACGTAGCTAAAACCATGGCATGCATTCAGGATGTATAACATCCTCTCCTTCCATGCTAGCCAATTCTTCGAATTTAGCTTTTCCATTTTCTGGACGGCCGAGAGATAGGACATCGCATGTTTGTAAGTATAGCTTTCATCTTCCGGAACGACTTCCAGAACAGTAGTTTGCGGTGCGGGAGTCGGATTCACAGCGGATGTCGATCCGGCTTCCGGATTAGCAATAGGGGGTAAGTGAGACATGACGTAATAATGTTTCAGAGTCGTCAATAGAAGTGTTTTGCCCGAGGTTGTTTAAAGCGAGGCTCCGGGGCCCATAACCTGTGAGAATGATGATGGTTCGCAGCAATGTCCGCGAGCGGGATGCGTGAGCTGCGCGCGATATCCGGTCCGCAGATGAGCAGGTGCGAAGCGTAGGAGAGCGGTAGTTTTAGTGTGGAAACTATTTGTCGTATGAGTGTATGCGCAGGCAGCAGGCTTATTTTATTTGCGCCCTATTTTACTTATATACGGTATTATACTTCCGTACTCATGCGCATTTCCGCTGCATCATATCCGATGCACGGAGTGCTCCGCATCCGATATGCGAAGCGGTTCCGATATGTGCTGCAGCTCGGATATATTTTCCGATGTGCTGCGGCTTGGATATATCCGATGCTCGCATAATCCCAACAATCTCGTCGAACCATCCACATACCCGTGTTGGGGCAGGGTGAGTCACCAATTGTTGAGAAAAACTTGACGAGCACACAAGGATAGGTGATTGAGTTGTATTTGAACTTGATGAAAGCATAGACTTGCGCAGCAAACATTCCACGAAAGCCAGCAATGTCTTCAGCATGCTCAATAAAGATGCAGTCGCGTCGTTCAGGGCCATTTCGCCATTTGTGCGTTGAGTGGATACGCTCACGAAACATTCCTCCTATTCCAGACATGTCACTTGGAGAAAAGTATGTGGCAACAGCCAATGAATACATGTAGACTTTGCCAGTGAACTCGTCCATTCCAATTTGATGATTCCCAGTGGATTGCAGAAACCTGGAGATCAGAGCCGGTAATTCCAGGATTCCAAGCCATCTTGAGAGTTTTCCTACATCGCGTGGTATATTTGGGGCTATCAGAACGAGGTTTAGTATGAGTATGTATCGTCAATGCAATTACACACCTGGTTTCCTAGCTAATTTAACTTCCCCAATAATCTCACGATTATCTATTGCCCCACCATCGTCGTCATCATTATCTATAGTTTTTTGGGATGGTATGTTTGGAGGATCAACATGCCCTGTCCAGATGGAATCCTTCAACATTCCACGTGCTTGTAAGTCAACTGCAAACACTTTCAGTTGATCAAGCCGTTGAACTGTTCGGATCATTTGACATAGTGCATTGAACCGACTCGAACGCCGATAAGGCCGTTTGACATCTTCAATGTGCTTTGATTCAGTAATTGATGAGCATAATCTGTTTGGTGCACCAAACTTTCTGATTAGTTCACGGTAGTGGGTTAAAGCATGTTGACGAGGAAGGTTGAAATGAGAGCATATGCCTTCATCACAGAACACGTCTCGTTCCTTGTGGTATCTAGCCAAGAGCTCGTCAAGCCTCTCTAAGTCATTTTCATCAATGACGGAGCACCGGACAATGTAGCAAAATTCCATGAATGAAGCAATCGCCCTAACCATTCAATTTGGCACGTAACCAATGATTGCTGGTAGGTATACTTTCATTAGAGCTTTGGAATCATTGCCAGTCCATTGCTTGAAGCCACGGCCTTCAGGAAAACGACGAAGATTAGAAAATAATGGAACAGCAGCAATTCTAGTTACATGAGACAAATTGTAAGATTTTGATCATAAACACTCACCGTCGATCAATGTCGGCCAATATTTCCTTTGCTCGTTTTGGTGTATTTGATTTCTTGATAAATGCCTCGACCCACGTCACTAAATGGTCTTTGAACGTCCCTTTGATCACCTGGTGGAGGATGTCTGGCGTTATGATCTCATGAATATCAGCTCTGGGAAACCCATATGTGAAAGGCTATATGACGTTGAATTATGATTTAGTTTCCATTCGGAAGAATAGCAAGCTTACCATAATTCCTGGAACAATACCATAGCTGAACCACAATGCCTTATCATCATGCGCCTCCATTAATGCTGTCGTCAACTCATGTGTTCGTCGCCCACGTCTCCCATCAAGGTTTTCATTAGATGCAGTGCATCTACACCATTTGTTAACTCGCATATTTGTTTACAACAATAATACTCACATTGGACACCAATCTTGCACGACGCAGCTAAGTATAACCTGCTCGGGGTAGTCGGCTATGTATGCCCCAAGACCAAAAATGGTCTTCCGGTAATGGCCGTCTGCGTAGCGAAGGACTTCTGGCTTCTCCATGCCTGGGTGTAATGTTTGCAGAATTTGGCTAATGGACGCATGGAAGAGTTGGCGCCGGAATTGGCGAAATTGGTCAGAATCTTCATGTTGCTTGTCTGCTATAATTGCTTATTAGAATAGTATTGGATCAAGAAAATTTCATTACATACTTTTTGGGACAGCCAAGAATGCGATCAGTGAAACGCCGCCACGATGTGCTCGGCGGACGTTGTTATAAATAAGTCCATTTGACATATACAATGGGTAATAATCATTTTGACCTGTGGCTACTGAGACAGTGGTCTTGTCGCTTCCGAAAATGATTGGACAAAAAGTTGCACCAATGTTTCTCTCGTCAATGGCCAAAATGTCCTTGCATTCATTGTCAAAGGGTGTCGACACCATGCAGGTAGTCAATTACATACTGACTGTTCCCAAGCCCACTCTCCAGACATGTAATCTTGGAAGCGCCGTGCCTTCGTCTTCGAATCCACAATTCTTTTAGCAGCAAAATCCATCTCATTTTTAAAATCTGGGTTAGATAATTGAATCTGCAACACTTCTCGAGGGTCACGGTACCAGACGTCATAAGACTTTAGTTTCCAAGGTGCGTCGTTGGCATCTTCACCCTCTTTTGGCTGATAGGAGATTACGATTGATTTCCATGGAACATGACCGAGCTGAATTGAGTCAATCGTCTCAAGGAGGTCGTCAACACCCGCAAAAGGTGGACCATGTCCCAGGGGTAAAGTTCTGGCCCAACATTGCATCAGGTCATTTATTTGCTCCCTAGGCATCTCATTGCGCCGGAACAGCAAGTCGGCAATAACAAATGCCTCCCTCGATGAAAAGGGAGAAAAATCATCGGGTTCAATCATTTTGCAAGGAGGCGGTGGGTGTTCAGAGGTAAGAAGTTGCCGTTTTTGTCACATGGGCATCCTGTAAAGAGTTCCAGTCAGTCTGCTGCCATAGCTATCAAAATAGGCACTAACCATTGATTTTGGGGTGCCAGTCAACGTCTTCACCAGTTTCTCGAACAACATCTGGCTCGCAATCGCTATCCAACTCCATTTCGTCCTGGTGATCGAATGGATTCCCAATGTCACTCAAGGGGTTGAAAGGAACGTCAATGTCAACTGTCAGCTGTTGCTCTAGACGCTGTTGCTCTTGGCGCTGTAGCTCTTGATGCTGTCGCTCTTGGCGCTGTTGAGCTTCCCACACAGTGCTGTGCCAACCAAGGTGGACCGACAAACCTCCAATATTTGTGAAATATCTCCAACATCCATTGACAGGGCAGGGTATGTTCCGTGGCATGAACTTGCTGGCGCGTGGCATGGTTGATGTCACACGTCAGACATGCACGTCAAAATGGCAAAGTTCTTGATTTCCAATTTGAGCACAGTATTAATCTCTTCGTTTTCATTTCACATCTTATCTTCTTCGATGGCGCCTCCTAAGCTATCACTCGCCTCTTCCCGCATGACTACCCATGCCAAGAACAAAGATGTCCACCCCGGTTACCCTGACTTGTCAAGCCCTCGTCGTCAAACGCTGGAGTCAGGTACAAATGGTCAGAAGAGCACAGAAGAGAAGGAAGAAGAAGCACTGCGACGTACCAAAGCTGTGAAGAAAGCTGCTGCACTGCAGGATTACCTTCATCGACAGGACCAAGAAAAGGAAGAGAGTCGTGCTACACGGCACAAAATTGGTAAGAAGGGTGACTATATGCGTTGAGAAAACTCACCAGACATGTAGCTGTTACTAATATACCCACTGGGAAACGTCCCCAACCTGCTGAGAAAAGAGCGGCACACAAATCCAGTGCATCAAACAAAGAGAACGTTGACGCTCGCATCCAATTCGTTTCTGACAATGAAGTGGACATCGAAAGAAATTATTCCTCCATTCATAATGCACATATATTTACTTACTTCATACATATCATTTCAGGCGTTACTATGAACTTGGATGCGAAGATTATCCGGGATAGACGAAGCTCTGCTGCTAAACCTATATCAGCATTTAGACGATATACTGAAGAAACAAGCAGCGGCTCTGATGGTGAGTACTTACAATGCTTGCAATAAGTGCTAACAAATGCCAAGGCTCTAACTATGATGGGGAAGGCAGTGAAATTGATTCAACTGATGGCTTGTCCACCGGTGATCCTGACGAGGATGAGCTCGAAGGTGTTGCCAAGGAGAAACACAGGGAGTTGAAGAAAAAGTTGAAGTCATCAAAGAAGGCTGGACGCCTCAAGACTGAGGCTATGCGTGAGACGACTGATGCCACGGGTACCCCTGCCATCAATGGCAAACGCAAACTCACCGAGATAACCAGCACATCTAAAAACGGGGAGTAAGTTACACATGAATCACTCGCATCTTTCTCACATTATCGGATGGGCCCCAGCAACTCAAAAGCGAAGAAGAGGAGGACAGAAGACATACATGGTCTCAAACCCAAATCTGACGAAGCCATCAAGAACCGCAGAGCCGCTACTACCACCAACTTCAATGACGACTCTGAGTCAGGGATCCAGTTTGGCGGTCTCATTCCTGAAGGACAAACAGACAACATAGAGGCGCAAGCAATCAACGCCCAGAATGGGAAAAGCGCAGGAAAGCCAACAAAAGCGAACCAATATGTTGCGTGTTTCATTTGATCTCTCCACCCTTGGATCTAATCATTATTAGTTGTCGGTTAAAATTGAAAAAAACGCTGCCAAAGGAAACCCGCTGAAGAATGGGGCCAGGAACTGGTTGCTGGAACACCTTCCTCGGGAGGCCCAAACTCAATTTACGAATGCCGTTGTACCACGTACTTGGAAGAAGCTCGGCACCATTGAACCCTGGGCAAATTTATCTGTTGATCATGTTAGAGAAATTGTGGATGAAGTATTCGGGGAAGGCATTTACAAAGTTGAGCAAAAAGGCCCCTGGATGGGTTTGGTTCGTTTTTAGTTTTTTTTTTTTTTTTTTTTCGCCCACATCCTGTCCAGGCAAATGCTCGCATTCACAACTACCACAAAATTTTGTCAAGAATGCTCTCAAGTCGATAGCTCAGCTTATTGAGGACCACAAGGATGACTTGAACACAAAGCAAGCAATTGCGGCGGAGATTGCCTGTCGCCTTGAGGAAGACCCCATTGGACCCGATGGTGATCTTTTTACCTATGCATATCAATGGAGTGAATGGAGCGTGGACCCCGCAGAGCGAAAGGTAGGCTTCAAAAATGGCACAGCTATCGCTATTGAGCGACTTTTGTTCAATTCAGGGTTTTGCCTTAAATGACCTCGTCTTGCGAACCTTCGCCTTCTCGCACCTCACCCACCTCGATGGCATAGATGATTTTGCTGAAGAAAAACCAATTGGAGCTTTAATTTACTCAATGCAAGCGGTGCGTAACTCCATAATTCATTCTTTGCAATTACTGATAAGGATAGGTTGGCCTTGCACTTGAACACTGGAGAACTGGAGAACTGTCCAAAGAGAAGCACCCCAAGTTCTCCTCCGAGAACTTTGGTGATAAGCATGTAGATTCAAAGGAGGTGGTCGGAGTGCGTGGAAAGGCCCAGAAGATACTCATACGCCGAGCGACTCTGTTTGTCCAAACCCCCGCAATACCGCATGCGAAACCAGCACTGCCCGACCGCGCCAACTAGCGTCGATCACTTGAAAACTACCGTTGAACGCCGTCCGCCGCATTAAGATTAGCCGTGACACTGCCACTTCCGCGCTAGATAAGCTCGCGCCCGAAATACCGCGATCGAGACCATTTTAGCCACACGGCTACGAGCTATAGACAAACTTGGTTAACCGGAGGAAAATCTTCACTGACGGTAGCGTCGATCAGCAGCCAAACACACAACGTACAGTTCGGGAGTAGCGGCAACAGGGACAAACCGCGCTAAAAGCATATACCAACGCTTATCACATAAGACACCGGAGGTCGATCATCGGCTATCGTACTCGTCAACGGTCAGGATCTTGCTATGGGTTTGCAACAGGGAAAACGACTAGCAAAATGCTCGCGCACTAAACTACATCGGACGGCGCCTTTCAGGATAACAAATTGGGATAGTAGGCCACCAGGCATGACGCAGAAGAATTCGGAGTCCACTCGTATCAGTAGGTAGCAAACAGTATATATATCATCTTATTCCGTAGCATAAAATAACATATCGTACCACCGCACTCCTTACAACACCTTCCTTCTTAACAAATCTATAACCTTTATCTCTCGTTTCACGCCTGCCACTTCATTGAGTCAGACGTCGAAACCGACCACACCCTCGTTACTCGCACAGCGTCATTACCGTCGCACATTGGTCTCATCCGTCGCACAGCGTCATTACCGTTGCACATTGGTCTCATCCGTCGCACAGCATCATTACCGTTGCACATTGGTCTCATCCGTCGCACAGCGTCATTACCGTCGCACATTGGTCTCATCCGTCGCACAGCGTCATTACCGTCGCACATTGGTCTCATCCGTCGCATATCAACCTCACCCGTCGCACCACTTCGCGCCCTTCGCATATCTGCATCTTCTGTCGCCCCACAGCTCTTACTTCGCATCGCGCCTCAGATCATCACCGGATTGACTAGAACTTCTTTGACGAAGCTCACAAACCCCTCACTTCCTGTCGCTCCGATAGGATTTAGTGTTATTATATTGGCTGCCCCAGTGAGGCTTTTTCAAAGAAAATTCAGCCATCAACTCCGCCGGAATCACCTCGCGAGCGGGAATTTCCCGGACATCTCGCAGTATCACCATCCACTGGCAACGTAGTCGCCGATTGGTACAATTCGCTAAAACAAGGAGCCGAAACCGCACAGCAGCTATTACATCAGGACCCGGGGAAAGCCCTCACGGAAATATTCAAGCATACTAGCACCTTTGGTCACCAATCCCGTCGCAATCTAGGATTATCACCGGAGTTTCAGCGAAACGAAAATATCAATAGGCTACTCACGCAATCCGCAGCATCTTCCTCACGCACAGCCAGTTCCGAGACAGCGGATCAAAGCACACCTCGCGTTTCACAAGACTTCACGCAACCAGTGGACAAACAAGACAGCGATCGCTCCAGCAGCCCGCCCACTACATCACCATCGATAAGCCCGCACCTGTTGATGAGCTTGAGCTCTGTACAGCAGTGGACAGGGGCTCTGCCTAAATTGGAGATGCTTAGTAATAGTGGGATAATAGTACATTTGTCACATTAGTCACAACATAGAATAACACACCCTCCTTCCCCCGTAATTGTTGGTTTTCCTCTCGGTTTTGGGCTGGTCCCCCCCCTCTTTCCCTCTCGTTCGGGGGGCTCCCTCCATCGTCAACGTTGTCACAGACACCGTCATTACACAGCGCGCGCACTGAATCATCACTAGACACCCTCGGAAAGGAGGTGCCGGGAACCTTCCAACGTCCTCACAAACCCCCCCTCTACACAGCTGCCTAGCAGTGTAAAAGGTTAACACCGTCGCCTCCACACAATAAAATCGCATTCAGTAGCCTTCCCACCGATTTCTACAGTTCCAGCCCGCTCGCAGACCTATTTCGCCTGTCACAAACCGCACAAGTTATACCAGTCGCAATGGCCACCAGCTCAGCTTCGCAAAAATCAATGCCAACACAATACAGTCCGTCCGCACCGCGCTTCGTTTCCACGCAGCCACGACGCCTGCCCCGCTATTTCGCGGAACTAGAAATATTATTCCGGGAAACAGATGTAACCGATGACGAAGATAAGAAAACCTACGTGCTCCGCTACCTGGAAGACACAGAATACAAACTATGGGGATCCGTGGAAACCTTTCCCGCACCAGCGACGTACGAAGCTTTCAAAGCGTCGATCCAAAAATTATACAGCGGCGTTATCAGCGAACGGCAGTACACGCAGGATCATTTAGAACGGCTAATCGAAGAAACCCTAAGGCTCGGCATTAAAACCGCGGAAAGCCTGTGCAGCTATTACCAGCGGTTTTTAGTAATCACAAAGTACCTCATTAGCCACGAGCGGCTATCCGTACGACAGCAAAGTGAATATTTCTTCAAGGGATTCCAAGTGGATGTAGCCACAGAAATGTATCGATGGATGCAGAGCCAGTTCCCCAACGTGCATCGCAGCGACCCCTTTTCATTAGAACAAACATTAGCGGCGGCCCAAGAAGTCATCCAAGGGCAATCCTTCTACGACAAGCTCATCAGTAAAACTGCGGGTCCGTCGTATGCTATCAAGTCCGAGTCCCCCGCACCGCCCCCACTCAAGTTGGAGTCACCCTCAGCCACGCAGTACGTCAAGCAAGAAGATATGGCGGCAATGTTCGAGAAACTAGGTCAAAGCATGGTAATGTCGCTAACACAGGTAATGACGGCCAACAACAATCGCGTGCCGCAAACTCGCTCGTACGGTCCACCAGGAACAGGCACTAATGCAACACCGCTAGGATCCCACGGATGCAACTTTTGCGGGGACCTCGCGCATTATATAAGCCGCTGCCCGGAAGTTGAGCAATACATGGCAAACGGGAAAATTGCAAAAAGCACGGACAGTCGCATCGTCGCGCCAACAGGCGGCTACATCCCGCGATACAACCAAGGAAACACGATAAAGGAGAACGTAGATGAATATCATCGACGCACAGAGCCAACCTCAACAACCGTGAGCATCCGGCCCGCAATGTATTATACTGCATATAACAACAACACCGATACGCTCTCAACCGCCGCCCCCGTCATGGCATATCATACCATGGTCGAGGACACGGAAGACGAAGAAGAACAGTTGCAGCGCAGGCTAGTCGCGTTACAAATGCGAAAGAAGACGGTATTGGACAGGGTAGAGATCCCGCAGCACGCGAAGGGAAAAGAAGTAGTTTCCACAGGAAATAGGGACACAGAGAGGCCGACGGAAATTGTATCGCCCGAAGTATCAAAAGAAGCACCCATCACACACCCATTCGCCAACGTCCGTGACGCCAACTACCAACCGCCCTCGGATCGACCCTATGGTGCACTTCCGAAGCACCGCGACGCGACATACACAACCCTTTCGCCGGCGCAAAACGAAAAACTGGTACAACATGTCTTCAAGCGCACACTGCAAAGTCACGCGACGCATATGAGCTACGAGGAGCTCTTGGCAGTATCGCCAGACCTCCGTGCCAAGCTGCACGAGTATTTAACTCCGCGACGTATTCCGGTCCCGACGCTAGCAACACCCGCGACGTTTGCGGACGCACACCTATACGGCGCCAACACTGTGCGCGAAGTATATGCTATGCCAGACCTGGCAGAAGCCTTTTACAACGTCGAAGGACCTGGCAAACCTTGCCTACGCGTCGCAAAGGAGTCACAACAAATCCACTGCGTACAAGGACTGGTGGATGAACGCGCAGAGGTCGATTGCGTAGTAGACCCCGGATGCTCCATCATCTGCATGTCGGAAGCAGTTTGCAACCAGCTCGGGATTCCGTACAACCCGACAATTAAAATAGATATGGAGGCCGCAAACGGTGAAGTGGACACATCGCTCGGAATTGCTAACAATATCCCGTTCCGCATAGGCAACATCAATTTATACTTCCAAGTCCACGTTATCCGCTCCCCCGCCTATGACATCTTGCTCGGCCGCCCATTCGACATGCTAACGCGATCCATCGTACACAACTACAGCAACGAGGATCAGACCATCACGATCCATGACCCAAATAGCAACGCTGTAGTAACCATTCCAACAATGCCCCGCAGCCGACCGAAGTACCACATGTGCGAGAAAGAGCAGTCGGATTTTCAGCAGACCTCGAGGAATTGATGAAAACTCATGGAGAGGTAGCTTGTATACTAACGATGGACTCGCATACCCAGAAGCCGTTAGGTATTCAAGCATACGCTGCAGTACCGTCTTTACCAACCGCCAATCATGTACATACTACCGAGCCCGATACCAATAACAACTTGGCTCGTCTTTATCTTGGTGCCGCGCTAAGTTTACACGAAGTCGAAACCGACGCCTGCGACCCGCTCACACAAGCATACATAAACGCCACCATAGTCCGCGATAACCACACTACGCCTTCAGCTACGCGCCAACAGACTTCCGCAGCACACACACCACGCACTGTAACAACTAACGCAAACCCGCGTCGCGACAACATATCCCCTGTACTCCTATCCGCGCAAAAGAAGAAATACAAGCCCGTCGCTAAGAAAGTAAAACCCGTCATCAGTCAGTTACCAAAGGAATTTAGAATCACTCGCGAAATCAAGGGCGATCCACTCGCCAACCTACCAAAGCTAAGCACGACACCACCGGAATTTACGCCATTTGGGCGATACACAGAAGAACGAAAGAGAACACTGGAGCAAGAACACGGAAGCGAATTTCTATGGCCCGAAGAGACGAAACTGATGCACAAATTTATGGTAAAGCATGACCAGGCATTCGCCTGGGACGACAGCGAGCGAGGCAAGTTCAAAACGGAGTTCTTTCTGCCGGTAGATATTCCGATGGTTCCGCATACACCTTGGGTTCAGCGCAATATTCCAATTCCGCCGGGATTATACGATCAGATATGCGACATCATACGAACCAAGATCGCCGCCGGAGTTTACGAACCCTCCAACTCATCATACAGGTCTCGCTGGCTTTGCGTACTGAAGAAAACCGGGAAGCTGCGGCTCGTACACTCGCAGGAACCACTCAACGCGGTCACCATCCGACACTCGGGAGTCACGCCTATCCCGGAACACTTAGCGGAGAATTTCGCAGGCCGCGCATGCGGCGCAATGTTGGACCTGTTTGTCGGATACGATGAGCGACCGTTGGCCAAGGACTCGCGCGACTTAACCACCTTCCAGACACCCTTCGGAGCCATGCGCCTAACCACTTTGCCTATGGGATGGACGAACTTGGTCCCGATCTTCCATGACGACGTCACTTGCATCCTACAACCGGAAATACCAGACCTTACAATTCCGTACATTGACGACGTACCGGTCAAAGGCCCACCCACGCGCTACGAACGAGACGACGGTACCTACGAGACAATACCGGACAACCCGGGTATCCGACGCTTCGTATGGGAGCACTTCCAAGGTCTCAACCGAGTGGTGCAACGTATGAAGTACGCAGGAGGTACTTTCTCCGGAAAGAAGCTAGTACTATGTGCGCCCTCGATCACCGTGGTAGGACATTTATGCACGTACGAGGGACGCAAACCCGAGAAAGACCTACTCGCTGCGGTCAAGAATTGGGCTCCGTGTACATCCCTATCCGAGGTCCGCGCATTCCTAGGAACCGTAGGAGTAGCGCGCATATTCATCAAAAACTTCGCTCGTAAAGCAAGTCCGTTGGTAGCGCTGACCAGAAAGGACGTACCATTCACCTTCGGAGAAGAGGAAAAAGCCGCGCAAGAAGCTCTCAAACAAGCCCTTCTCACTTCGCCCGCGTTGCGACCCATCAACTACAAGTCCGACGCACCAGTGATCTTAGCCGTGGATACCTCTTGGATTGCCGTGGGATTTTTCCTGTGTCAATGCGACCCCGACAAGCCATCGGTCCGGTACTACAACCGCTTTGGATCAATCACACTAAACGAGCGAGAAGCGCGCTTTTCGCAGCCGAAGCTAGAAATTTACGGACTGTTCCGCGCGTTGAAAGCGCTCAAACTTTATCTCATAGGAGTCCGGAACCTAATTGTGGAAGTCGACGCACGTTACATCAAGGATATGCTCAAGAATCCGGATATTGCCCCATCAGCGTCGATCAACTGATGGATCTTGTTGATCCTCACCTTCCATTTTAAGCTAGTACATGTGCCTGGCCGACTCCATGCGCCCGACGGACTATCTAGACGACTGCGGCAACCATTGGATGAGGAACCCGATGCTAAGGAAGAGGAAGAATTCGACGACTGGATCGACAATCTCTACGGGTTCATGCACCAGATCAACACCGCGTCGTCTCGAGCACCCACACAACAATCAAGGTTACCACAGCGTCGGAAGTCAAAAGGGTCAGAACAGCAGCTAGGATTGAGCTTAGGAAAGATTACGGAAGGGCGTAAAAAGCCTGTCACAACATATTGTTTGACCAATCCACATACGCCGCCACCGGAGAATGAGCGATCGCAGATACCTGAAGGAGAAGAGGACAATACGTACGAAGGAGTATTCCCGTGGAGGAAGGAGACCGCATCGAGGGACGAAGAAAAGCTACGGTTAGCAAAGCGATTTTTAACGGATCTGGAACGCCCCGACAACATGTCAGCCGAGGAAAATAGCCAGTTCACGCGGTATTGTACCAAGTTCTTTATAAGGGATAATACGCTGTGGTTAAAGGACAGGAACGGAGCGCACAAGATCGTTTTAGATCCGGACAAACGGATAAACGTGTTGAGCAGTTGCCACGACGAACTAGGACACGCGGATTCTATGCTACGCGCTCGATAATCACGCAACGGTTTTGGTGGCCACAGATGCAAGATGATATCAAATGGTACATCAAGTCCTGTCGCAAATGCCAAGCGCGGCAATTACAGTTATACCGCATCCCGCCCGTCATCGCAGAACCCGCACCAATTTTTGCCAAAGTCTACCTGGACACTATGCATTTGCCACCATCGAATCGATACAAGTACCTGATCCAAGCGCGCTGTTCACTAACGCACTACCCAGAATACCGCGCCCTACGTCGGGAAACGGCCAATGCTATAGGAGATTGGATCTTCGAAGACCTCATTTGTCGATGGGGAAGCTTAGTCGAAATAGTAACGGACAACGGAGCACCCATCATCCGCGCGGTCGCACATTTGGCAAAGAAGTACCAGATTAACCACATCCGCATTTCAGGTTACAACTCGCGCGCCAACGGGATTGTAGAACACAGCCACTACGATGTCCGACAAGCTCTAGTCAAAGCAAGCAACGGATCCAACTGGGCCCCAGTGCTACATTCGGTCTTCTGGTCGGAACGAGTCACAGCAAGACGTCGCATGGAGTATCACCCTATTTCGCGGTCACCGGCACACATCCCTCCTTCCGCTCAATATATCGGAAGCCACGTACCTATTACCGCCACCCGACGCATTTCTGTCAACAACCGAGCTCATCGCCCGACGCGCCACAGAACTACAGAAGCGTCATGCGCAAACAGAGTTTTAAAGAGCAAGGTCTACGAAGCGCGCATAGCAGCGGCAATACAATTCGAAAAAGAGCACCCGACGGTAATTCGGGACTTCGACTTCAAACGCGGCGCGCTGGTCTTGGTCCGCAATACTGCAATCGAGAAGTCGCTAAACAGAAAGATGCGACCGCGCTACATCGGCCCATACGTCGTCCTACGTTGCAACCGCGGCGGCGCATATCTCCTTTGCGAACTCGACGGAACAGTACTCGACCGACCATACGCAGCATTCTGCGTTATTCCTTACTTCGCGAGGCACCGGATAAGCATACCGGACAATGTACTAGACGCGTCGGAAGAACATATGCGACAAATGGCGGACTCCTACTCACAAGGCAACGATGATCCACCAGTGCACATCGCACCGGAAGAAGAACTAGCGACGACCACTCCGACCGGAATCTGACATGGACGAGCCAAGACATCATTAAGCCTTCATCCTTCGCACCCTTCCATTCACTTATCGGTTTCATTTTCGTAGATAGAATTGCAACAGCACCATTGCCGCGCTAGGACAAGCGCGCTCATTTTTCTTTCTCTTATTTCTTTATCTTTCTGTTGTTTCTGCTTACACTTATTCCGCTCACTCTATTTACTAATTACTTACTCAAACCACCAAAGAACCACAACCACAAAACTGACATTACCCGAGGCAAAAAGACAACAACAAAATAAAAAAGTTAAAGGACGAGCAGGCGAAGCGGCGAGCTCATGACCGCGTCGCCCGTATCGCCTCCAACAACCAACTCCTTCTCAACTTCTTCCGTCCGATTTCCGCAATCGCAACCTCTGCTTCCTCATTTTCGCGTTCCTCTGCCAGTCGTATCTCGTCCGCCGCTGCTTCTCCCAGTCCAACCTCCGCCGCGGAAGGATGACAGAAAAAGTCCAGTAAGGAACGGGTTAAGTGGCGCGTGTCACCAACGATGTTGCGAATTTTGAACTGCAGGTTCGCCTGCGTTGCTTGTAGATCAAGATTTGTTGTAGGAGCGCGTTTTGCTCGCGCAGGGAAAATGGCGTTTCATTCGCGACCGGTGCAATGGCGCGGATTGGAACTTGAAGTTGTTGAGAACTGTACGCTGCGCGGCGCACTCGTGTCCGCCTCGCTCGCCAAGACCATACCCTCCTCGACCTCCTCCGAGCCTTCATCGCTCCAACTCCACCAACTCCTGTTTTCACCGCCTTCTTCGACGCCCGTTTAGCCACAGAGATGCCGCCGATGCTGGCAAGATTGCCGCTGGTCGCGACACCGCACGCGGCTTTGCTTCGCGAGTTCGCCTGCGGATAGCAGGGCAAAGACGCTGCTCGCACTGAAATTCCATCAGCGCAGCACCGAGACTTTGAAATAAACTTACCGGTCGCATGCTTGCTCGTTTGGGGTACCAGACTTGGACCGCTTAGAGGGCCCCGCTTCCGTCCCCGCGCCGCTCCGCTTTCTGACGTTGTTTCCGCGCTCTCGCGGCCTCCATCTCGTTCGCAACCACCAAGTCATTCAGAGCCGCCGGATCGCTCGCCAACATATCCTGCTCAGCCACGCGCGCAGTACGAACAGACGAAAGTCAACAGGACTCGGACTGCGGGCTTTAGATTTTGCCCTTCGACGCGG